>OU015492.1:26353207-26780707 GCA_907164885.2 Dolomedes plantarius | reverse complement strand
GAAGCTAAAGACTGTCCGTCCATCCGTCCTCGCGAGTTATAATTTTGGCAGCTCGCCAAACCCAGTCTATAGCTTAGACAAGTTAAACAGAAAAGTATTATACTGCCTCAAAATTTTGACATACATATATGTATATATATAAATACGTACATATATATATAGATACATATATACATACAAAAGAGGTAAGCGACGATAAGTAATCCTACGTTAATGACCCGCGGTAGTTTCGTTAGAAAAGACTACCTGATTTTTTTAAAAACATTTTTATGATGTTTCTTATACTCGTATTCATATTTTTTTGAGAAGATATTGATTAGCGATTGCTGTAGGGAAATATTTCATTAACGTTTAAGCAATTCTGTCATTCTGATGTATTTGTGGTTTTTTTTTACTAATTTTTCTAATATGGGGAAAACTAGTATGTGCTTTTCTAGATAACAGGGAATACCACATAGGTTTGCTAAAACTGCTTAAAATACTTTGTAACTTCTTTAACGAAGTTTAATACTGCTTTTTTAATAGTATTTTAATCAACATTTCGAATTTACAGTTTTGTTTAGTGCATTCCTTTATCTAGGGTTGAAGAAATACTGCCAATATTTATCCATTCTTAAAAGCCATATCAACTCTTAGATATATTTGATGAACTTTTATATTATTTAGACATTACAGTTTTATTTAGCACATTTCAACTAGGGTGAGGAAATACTGCTACTAAGTATCCTCTCGATAAAGCCTTAAATATATTTGATAAACTATAATAGTATATAAGGACCAATCTTTCATGTTAGAAATTCAGGAAGAGTATGTAATATGTCAAACGTGATAAAAGTATATAATCCAGGTGTTATATATAACTGTTAGTAGCATTAGAATGGTCATCCTGTTAAATGCACACACACAACCCTAGTTCGTGGGAAATTTAGATCCAAGCCACCGATCCTGTTTCTATCGCCAAGTGTGATATTTGGCGTTACTAATCTCCTTCCAGCGCAGCAACCCTGGATTAAAGAGACCGTTTCCTGGAGCCCACAGATATTGCAGAGGATTACCCGATTTCTTCCACTATCGCTTCGGGACGTTCTATCACTTGGTTGGCTGGTCAGCTGTTAGAATCATCATCCTCTCTGCTTCTATCATCCCTCAGTTGCTCTTGAGCTTCTTTTTTTCCCCATCATTTTCTTTCTCCAATTGAAGGGGGGGGGGAATGATGCTTCTGCGAGGATAAGGAGGAAAGGCGAGTAAATTCAGTTTTGTTCTCGGTCAGAGAAGGGAAAAAAAAGAGATAATAAAAAACGGCCGGAGGTTTAGTCTCTGAAGCATGCTGTGCAAAATCTTGAAAATGATTCACTCCGTACACTTGAAATATCTTCTTCCTCATGATATATATTTTTTACCGCTTTTTTAGGCATTAAATAAATTGGGGAGACGCGAGGAAACAAACTGCTATATGTGTGGGCATAAATGGAGCAGCTGCGAAATGCTTATCAACTGTTTGGTTAGCTATGGAAGGTCGCAAAAAATTTAAAGAACAAAATGCACTAAAAGTTTAAAGAAAAAATCGTTTTATTATAGAACTTTAACGGAACATGGATATTTGCTTTTAAAGAATATCAGAAAATAAATTTGATGCTGGATTTAGATGATAAAGAATATATAGGAATTCTAACATAGTTTATATATAATTGTAATATTACTTGTGAAATTACTCAAATACAGTCATAGTTTATGTTGTCTTTATATCATTATGCAGCCGTTTCATAGTTTTTTTATTGATTGGACATATTGCCAAGAAGACTTAAATTAGCTTTTTATGATGAAATTTTGATTAAATAGTTGATTTCAAATATAGTTTACTTTTTTTTAGTTTTAAACGTTAATTTTAATAACAGAACTAATATTCCGTAAGAAGTAATCAGTATACTGCAATAACATATTTTATTTCCTGTAAATAAATAATTTTCTGAATTATTTATTAAGTTTGTAATAGAAACGTTTGACAAAAAGTTACTCTTAATTTTTCTCTTATTTTGTGCTGATGTATATAGAAATTCTTATTGTATGTTAATTTTTTTTGTATATCCTACCCTATTATATCAAAATTATTTCCTCTAATTACATTTTGAAAGTACCTCTTACATACTGTAAAAACGTTTGAAAGACTTAAAGCATTTTAATTTCTTGTTCGATATTTCCTCCCATCGAATTGAAGTTGAATAACATATGAATTAAATCAATATTACAAAACGATTATTTACAAGAGTATACAGACATATGTAACATAATGAGGATATTAATAATTTTGAAAGTTATTTTTCAGTCTTCTTTCACCAATGGTGTCATGAAGTATTAGATATTTCTGTGCTTTAACTTGTATTTTTTTATTCGTATACTCTATTTCTTAGACATTTAGAAAAGATGGGAAAATCTTTTATGAAGATTGTATTTAATTACTCCACAGCTGACGGAATAAAGGGCGAAGCTGTTTAGACAGTTCTTATTACATCTGATATGAAATCGCTAAAACAGGGCACGATCTCGATATGTTCTGCTATCATAATTGGAAATTTTTCTGCTTCTGTTGCTCTAAATGGGTCTCTCCTCAATATGTATCTGAAAAAAGCAATCAATAGTATTGGAAAAATAACCAGTTTTAAAATTTTATATTATTTTAGTGGGAAAAGGACAAATAAAATGTCTTTAGAGTCATAAAGTGACTATCTTGCATCGAAACGTTTGTAGCGATCGCAAGTCTGCAGCCGAATCCCTCTGCAGACGACATTTAAAAATATTTTTATTTCACGTTTTGAAGAAACTGTCTGACAACTTCGATGATCCGTTACGGAGAGTAGCATGAAAGGGAATTCTTCTGTTAAGATTTTTGCTTTGTAATTTTTGGTATCCACGTTATTGCTTAATTTGTACGAGTCGTATTTTCAATGTTAGATTTCGTAATAATTATTTTACACGTTTGAATAACGTTTTCATTCTTGAACTTTAAATATACGTAGTAAATACGAATATGTTTATAAAAAATATATATTGCAAATTGATAATATAAAATGATGGATATTAATAACAAGAGTACAGACTATATCAAAACTCAGTACCGGATTTTAAATATGCACCGAAGAGTTATTGGTTAAATCTATTATTTTTTTCTTCCTCAGTTGAACGTCGCGAAGGTATTACGAGTACAACATTGCTTATTGAAAATTTAGCCGAACTTGAAACAAAAAAGGAGAAACTCTTATCTGTGAATGTGATAACAATAGCAATTTACTGCTAAAATTATAAAGATAACTCGGTTCAAGGTTTTACCGAGGTGTAAAATTCATTAGTCAGATTCATTATTTTTTTTCTGACCCTGTTTTAAGCGTCGCCAAGGAATTTAAAAATTACTTGTTTTAATGGAAATTTTGGTGACCATAAAAAACGCTGACACGTAAATCTGTCAACAACAGTGATAACAATATCTACTCAGTGGTAATAAATTGATTGAAAAAGGTAATGAGATTATCACTGTCATGGGACATTTGTTATCCTTTATTAGGAGTATTTTCCATAAAACATATTGACTAGATATGCTAGATATGCAACACGCTAGAGCTGTGACACCAGTACAAAACGCGGAAATTATATTGTTAATAATTTTTCAACTGTCCATAATATGTTCCTCTTGAATTTCAACGAGATCTAGCAGCTATACTCATATAATTAAGCAGTAAATGATGCAATGGATGATCCGAAATATTAATAAAAATAAAAAGTTTCATAAAAAATAATAAAATTATAAAAGCCAAGAAAAATTTATTTATGCATCAAGATTAAGTAACAAATAATTTTGTCTCAATACTAGATCCAATGAGTTACATGTAGAGGATGTAGATACGGTACTGGAATCTCTATTTAATTTGTTTTATTGAAATTCTAATCCCTTTTTTACATCATATATACGGAGAGATTAACCAAACTTATAACATGAATGTACTTCGTTTCTTAAAGTCGGGCATTTCTTATACTTCCATTTTTACCAAGGTTTTGAAAAATGCTATAGCTGAGGTTAGCGGATAAAAAAAGTCCTTCTTGCCTGTCGTTTATTGAGTTTTGCGCATGTTCGACAGGCGTGTGTAAAACATGCATCTAAGTTATGAAATTTTATCAGCAGTAACGTTGGTTAGTAGCACTGGACTGATAATGTTGAAGGGACTGATTTTCAGCTAAAAATCAAGTAACAGATTAAAACGAAGAGGTTACCCCGTCTACATGAAATGAATTTTTTTTTAATGTTAGAAGTTCATGGGTAGTATTTTTCCATCAAAAAATTCGGTGATGCAAAATTTCTTGAAAGTTATACAAACTGAGGGAGGGGGAGGCGCATGTTAGGATTTCAAAGTTTTCCTAGGCTTGATTTATTTCCCAGTTCCAAACATTCTGAAATTTTCATTATTATCAGATAAAATATTTGCCATGTGGTGAAGACGATTTCCTTTATTGCAGAAACGTTTATGATTTCTAGCGTGGATTTTATATACCACAGTCTCTGAAAATAAAGCCTTTGCACACGTCATTTGTTTCTAAATTTCCTGAGTCAGAAAAAGGCTATTATCAGTACCAAAGATTGAAATCTGCTTAAAACAGAAATTGTAAAAAAAATATTGTTTTGATAAGAAACATTTTTTTTACTGTACAGATAATTTCTGATGCATGATAATCATTCTTCTTTAGGCTCTTTGAAATATGCAACTGTTGCTTTAGCTCTCCAATTTCACAGACTTCTAATACCGTTAATGGACATTTAAACAGTAACTAACACCCCACCTCTCCTGAAAGTGGAAATATATGACATATATAAATATACGGTAACGAAGAGCTGAACGAAAATTTTTGAGTACATATATTTTTATTATAAACCCATATCTTTGTCGAGCCCATTGTGACATCTGAATGAAATCCCCACGTTCTTGAACATCTATATATATAAAACAGTTCCGTAACTGACTGACTGACTTACTAACTGACTCATATATAACGCACAGACCAAACTGCTGGACCTAAAGGGCTTAAATTTTGCTTGGCGATTATTCGTATAGTGTAGGGGTGCACTAAGAAAGATTTTTAAAAAATTCTTCTTAGATTTTTTAAAATTAAATTTTGAAGCTGTTTTTGTAACTTTTTTCAAGTTTGCATTGAAAATAATAATCTGAGGGTTATAAAATTTATATCCCGAGAAAGATCATAAAAATTCTTTTAAAATGAAATATTTTTCGAATCTTTACCTTCATTTTCTGATTTTCAGGGAATTTTTAAACATTAATTTTTTGAATTTAATTTATTAAATTCTGATCACGTGGTTTCTTTTTTTTGCGATACTTTAAATAATTTTGCTTTACGTGCATAAAAATGAAATACACAATATATATATATATATATTTGTTAATGCGGCAGACGATTGGACATTATTCCAAAAAATATTAAAATACAGTAAAAGATATGTTCATGAAACTTTACTACATTAACTGAACTATATTCTTTAGTATGTTCTATTAGATTTAATTTGGATAATTTCTTCTACATTATTTTTTCTATACAAATACCTGTTACGATATATATTTTTAAGTAAGTATATATATATATTTTTTTTACAACAATTGCATACATTGATCGCTGTATTTATTATATATATATATATATATATATATATATATATATATATATATATATATATATATATATATATATATATATATATTGGCATTAATTGCATACATTGTCCGTCGTATTTAATTTGAATGTACTCCGTAGTGAATTACGGGTATTCAGCTAGTAAATTCATAATAATAAAACTTTTCAAGTAATTCAACAATAAATCTCTATACATCTGCTTTCTGTACAACCTTTTCAGATAAATAGTTATAAATAAAACTACGGAATATGATACAAATTGCATTTGAGACATTTCACAGAGTATTCAAACTTTAAATTTTTTTTAGTATTGAAGAAAATTCCTTTCCTATTTCTCAAATAAAGTTTAATATTTAAAAATATTTAAATTTATTGATATACGTCTATTTATACTGACATACTTGAGAACGAGGGAAGCAGCATATTTGCATTTTTAATATGACACAACTTTCTCCCTTCACACATCATATCTTTTTCATGCAATCAATACTGAAGCTGATTTTTATTGCATTACTGAGTTTTAGAAGGAACTTTAGAGGTAAATGTGACTTATAATCTTAGAAGAATTATCTTCAAATTGACTTACAGCGTATTAGTACATTTTCCAGTTTCTGATATAAATCAATTGCCTTGTAAATACATCGTCATTTAAAATTTTTAAGAATAAAAAAAACCCTCACAGTCATCAGACATATACACAGTAATAAGAAGTAGTTTGAATTCTCATACACAGTAATAAGAAGTAGTTTGAATTAATTTCAATGGCTGCCTGCAATTATGGCACCTTTTGTTCACAACCATGGAAAAAGCAGAACTAATTGTAGAACTTCCTCGCAGTCAAGCACGATGACCCATTGCCACTCGGAGAAATAAAATGATCATCTCGAATATTGCCTCTCCTCAGAGTAAATTATTATCCTCTTTACCATCATTATCAAGCTAAAAAAGAGCAATATTTATTAAATTTGTACTGATGCATTTATTTCTTCTTCTTTTACTATTTTTCTTGGTTGATTTAAAAAAAAAGCACCGATTTTCTCTAGACTGACTTACAACATGTAATTTAGATTTGCAGCTTCTATGCAAAACAGGTGCTCTCTGTTTTAAATTACTTCTTTGCATATATGTAACTTTTTTAAGTAAGAGTGAATATCTCTCATTAAATCTAAATATTTTAGTGGATTATTAAGAGATATTTTTATCATCCGTGATGATTGCTTTTGATTGATCTGCTAACAGATGATCTTACAGTTAGCACCAATTGTATATTTTCTTTGTCTATATATATATACTAGCTTTATATACCCGGCGTTGCACGGGTGAACCCTTAATAAAGCTTACTTGTATGATATGTATATTTGTATTTTATGGCAATCTATACCTCTATCCACTGGTCATCATCCCATCAGCATATTATAATAACCCCCCCCCCTCCCCATGCTAATGTCAGCATTAAAATGTTTCTTTCAATTTTGATAACCCACTGGATCCCGGCCCTTCGAGGAGTTTGAGGGCTTCCCCGTAAACCCTTGTGAAAATCGCCGGTTTCATAAACAAAGAATTACCTGACGTTGCCCAGGATAATAAAAATGAATGGAGTTAACCTGAGCTCTAGATGTATACGTACTAACAACCGAAATATATACAATTCACACACACACACACACACACAGCTTTCCACACTTCATTTAATTAAGGTTGATCTCTCTCTTTTCTCCTACCACCAATTTGGTGTTCAAAATGGTGATATATAGGAAATATAAATTATTGGATTGTTTCTAGTTATTTTTTCAAAATCTAAAGCGAATGTCGAAAAATCGTGACATTGATCGTGTTTGTTACATCTAATCGTGTTTCTTACATTTTAAATCAAGAATCTTATGGATATCTGTTTCCTTCTTTGAGATATGACGGAATATGTAAAAAACACATAAAAACACGTTTAGCCCCCCTAACCCCCTTGGGGGCCGAATTTTGAAAAATCCTTAAATTGGTTTTTAGGTATTCATATTCCTTACATTTTAAAGCAAGAATCTTATGGATATCTGTTTCTTTCTTTGAGATATGAGGTAATATGTAAAAAATACGTTTTGCCCCCTCCCCCCCCCCAATGGGGCCGAATTTTGAAAATCCTGAAATTGGTTTTAATGTATTCGTGTTCCTTACATTTTAAAGCAAGAATCTTATGGATATCTGTTTCGTTGTTTGAGATATGAAGGAATACGTGAAAAACACGTTAAGCCCCTCTCCCCGTTCCTGGAGCCAAATTTTAAAAAATCCTGAAATTGGATTTAAGGTATTCGCGTTCCTTACATTTTAAAGTAAGAATCTTATGGACATCAATTTCCTTCTTTGAGATACGAAAGAATATGTAAAAAACACGTTTTGCCCCCCTCCCTCCCTTGGGGGGCGATTTTTGAAAAATCGCTTCTTAAATGACGCCTTCAGCACAAAAGTAATAAGCTCTTAAAATTTGATATCTGTATCTCCAATAGTTTTTGCTGGGTGTTGATTCCTTTATATATATAGATAAAACACGTAAGAACACGTTTAGCCCCCCCTCTCCCCCTTGGGAGACGAATTTTGAAAAATCCTGTATTTGGTTTTTAGGTAGTCATGTTTCTTACATTTTAAAGCAAGAATCTTATGGATATCGATTTTCTTCTTTGAGATATAAAGGAATATGTAAAAAACACGTTTTGCCCCCCTCCCCCCTTGGGGGGCGAATTTTGAAAAATCGCTTCTTAAATGACGCCTTCAGCACAAAAGTAATAAGCTCCTAAAATTTGATATCTGTATCTCCAATAGTTTTTGCTGGGCGTTGATACGTGTATGTATATATATATATATAAGTCAGGACTTCTTCCTTTATAGATATAGATATACAAAACAGTTCCGTAGCTGACTGACATATAACGTGCAGACCAAACCGCGGGACCGAACAGGCTAAAATATTGCATGCCGATTCTTCTTATAGTGTAGGGGTGCACTAAGAAAGATTTTTGAAAAATTCTTCTTAGATTTTTAAAAATTAAATTTTTAAGTTGCTTTTGTAACTTTTTTTAAGTTTGCATTTAAAATAATAATCTGAGGGTTATAAAATTTAAATCACAAGAAAGATCATAAAAATTTCTTTAAAATGAAATCTTTTTCGAATTTTTACCTCTCATTTCAGATTTTTGGGGAATTTTTAAAGATTAATTTTTAGAATTTAATTCTAGCATCACGCCAAACCCAGTATGTATTGCTTGGGCAAGCAGTAAACAGTTAAACAGAAAAGAACCAAAATCCATCAAAAAAAAAAAAAAAAAAAAGAAAACAAGTAATATATAAAAAAAAAAATTAAAGTCAATTCCTACTTAGGTCAACAAAGAAAAATTTGAGTGTGAACTAATAGTAGATGATCTGTAAGATCATCTGTTATCTGAACTAATAGTTAGATCTCGCAACCTACAGGACGGGAGAAGCCCGCGATACCGCAGTGCTACCGTTTACACAGTAATAAGAGGGAAATTACTATTCAAGAGCAAGAGACGCTCTAGGTCTAAAACTAAAATTGATTAATTAAATTTAATTAATGATTTAATATTTGAAAAAACTGTATTAACATCAAGTGTCATTCACTACAAGTTTAAAAAAATGTATTTGAACTTGAGTGGATGAATAAAAAGTACTTTTATTAACGACTGAAAATTTGAACAAGATATATATATAGAGAGTGTGAACTAATAGTAGGAATTGAAAAAAGAAGTAAGCAACGATAAGTAATCCTACGTTAATAACCCGCGGTAGTTTCGTTAGAAGAGACTACTTGAAATTATTATTTTTATATAAATATAGTTTGTTTGTTTTTTTGACATTAATTGCATACATTGACCGTTGTATTTAATTTGAATATTTTATTCTACATTATTTTGTCTATAAAAATATCCATTATTTTTTTTATAAATTCATGTATTTTTTGCACACATTGATACATTATGTATACATTGCATAAATTAATTGCCTACATTTTCCTTTTTATTTACCGTTACTTTGGATAAAAAACGTTTCCAAAAAAGGGTTGAGAAAAATTTAGTTATTGACGGAGTAATTTTTCATCAAACTGTTATTCCTATTGTAAGAGATGGAGCCTGCTTATTTAGAGCTTTATCTTAAAGCAATTTCATTATTTTTTCATTGTAATTATCCTAAAATGTACTCCATAACGAAGCACGGGATTCAGCTTGTTTCTAAAGAAAAATGAGTAGCTTTTATTGAATTGTGAACGTATTGTTAAGAGCTACTCTCCTTATTACTGAGGATTACTCTTGGTTGATTTACAAACTGATCTTCCCGCCATTCAATCCGATTGTCGAATCAGCACTCCGGCTAATTTCAAAGGGAGAGGGGCCCTGTATGAGTTCGACGTGTTGATTGATTCGGAACCCGTATGAGATGATCTCACTTATTTGTAGTTAAATTCTATTTTGCATTGTGACAGGCATCTGTTATGTAGCCCGCAAGCTCCTGGGCCGGCAAAACTTTGGGTTACAATGGGTTAGCGAACACTGCTTTTGTCGCCAAATTTTTTTCGCCAAAATTTTCTTGCCAAAAGAATAATGTGGTTGTTTGAGAATGTTAAGACTTTTTTTTACCATTGTATCGGGTTCAATTATTTTAGCAATTAAGATGCATCAGTATATTTGCTAACGTTCATTTTTTCCTATTAGTTTTTAATTTTGGAGGGTATTATATCTGTTTTAGCTAGAGTGAAATATTTTTGAACTGATTAGAAGGATAACTTAAAAATTGTTCATTATCGTCTATAAAATTAGACTTTTACTATGGTCGACTTAATTAGACTTTTACCAAGCTGTGTAAAATGTTTAGAATGCTCTAAGAAATTTGTATCATAGCCATTTGTATATTCTAATTAGTTAAGTGCTAGTTTCGTATGCAAATCTTTGCATTCCATATGTCTGAAATGACGAAACTAATAGCTGTATATACCTTGCAAATTCATTCTGAATGAGAATGTTTTACAAACCATTTTCTTTCTATATGTATGTTTCATTGTTGCTAGGATACATGTGAACTGGAATTGACTAAGTGCGTTAATTTATCATTTCTACTTAATTATAAATACTGCTTGCTGCTTTATGAGCCAAAACAGTGAAACAGTCCAATGCACAGGACTCGAAAATTATATAAGTATCAGCGATTTATATTTGTTCTAAAAAACAGGAAGAAATACATGTCTTTTGTGGTTTATGATTCCGACGCAAATTTGTATACTGAAAGAAGGAAAGTCTGTGAAAGAAGGAAGACAGTTGGTCAGTTTTAAAAATATAAACTGCTTTATCAAGCCATTTTAACTTTGAACACAATATGTTATAATTGAACTTAAGATGTTTCATATACAGAAAACTTCTAAAGATAAATTAACATAAACAATTCATTTAGCGCATAAATTATTGTATTCTCTGAAGTATTTCAGGGCCCATAGAACATCTCGACGACCAAAATGGAGCGATTTTAGCGAAATCTTTATGAGCATGCATTTAATTGAAGAATACAGATATATGCAAAATATTTATATACCAGTAAATACATACATTATATTTTATATTGAAAGTGAAATGGAAGGATTATGTTAAAAATTTAGTTTATTGTAGCAATTTAAAAATTTGTTAAATGTTTGATACTAATTGTCAGTTAGGTAGACTTTTCTAAAAATTTATTAAATTTATCTCTTTCGAATTTGGTATGGCAACATACAATATATCAATTGAAAATAATACGAAGTATTTTGCTTCTAGGTGTAGTGAAATAGAAAACAACAAAAAAAATGTAATTATAGTTTTTATGTTTTTTTAAGTTTTCCACCAACACATTTTTAATTTTTTTTTCTAACCTAGAAGAAAAATACTCCGTATAAATATCAACTAATATGCTTTATGATATGAGATACATTCAATAGATTTTTAGAAAAGTCTACGCAACTGATAAATAGTATCAAACATTTAACAAATTTTTAAATTGCTACAATAAACTAAATTTTTAACATAATTCTTCCATTTCACTTTCAATATAAAATATAATGTATGTATTTACTGGTATATAAATATTTGCATATATCTGTATTCTGAAATTAAATACATGATCATAAACATTTCACTAAAATCTCTCCATTTGGGCTGTCGAGACGTACTGTGTGCCCTTCATTTAAAAATCATATACTTTTCTAAACATGTAATTTTGCTCTTAGAAGTTGTTTAATAGAAATGTGATTTTGTTTAGATGTTAAGTATCTTTTTATAACTATTTATTCTATGTATCAAACTGCCTGTTGTTCATAAGCTTTATCACAGATTTTTAGAATCGGTCAGTTTTATGCATTTGCTGGTGTCATCTGTAAAAGTCTAATCTGGAGGGTGAAATCCGTATTTGTTACACACTTAGTGAACGATTTCTCCCCACTGTATATACAGTATATCTAAATTTAAAAGCACTGTAGCAATTTCTTGAATAGTGCAGTAAAGAAATTCCTCAATATAATTCAAAAACATTTTTGGTCAATAAGAGGATAATATAAATTAGCATCAACACGTTAACGTGAATCTTGTGTTTTTCATTCATTATAACTCGAATATGTCTTGATTGTAACTGATGTATGTTTGTCTTCCAATAGGGCCGGCGCTTTGATCTTTAGACTTTCGCCCAGTCAAAGCGCGATTTATTAGTTTTTTTTAATGGGTGCGCTGTATAGGTGAACAAACATAACCCCCTAGAGCCACCCGAATTTCGACCACTCATTCCCAGGGACTGCTATATGTATTTCATCTATCCTTAGGAATATATTTTTCTGCAGGTACATGATGTAAATCACTGTCATAGATAAAAGTTGCCATAAGATACCGATCGTTCATACTTTTTTTTAATTTCGGAATTTTGTTCTCTGAAATTCCCACTCATAGCCAGGTTCTAGAACTTAATGCTATAGGGTAATTTCCTTAATGGATACGCTCAGCTTAATGTTAACCTATGGAGAAAATGCTTCCAATGTTCCCCAGTTTGGTTGGAAAAATATATAATTAATATATATATATATATATATATATATATATATATATATATATATATATATATAAAACAGTTCCGTAACTGACTCATTCATTCACTGACTGACATACAACGCACAGATCAAACCGCTGGACCTAAAAGGCTGAAATTTTGCATGGCGGTTCTTCTAATAGTGTAGGGGTGCACTAAGAAAGATTTTTCAAAAATTTTTCTTAGATTTTTTTAAATTAAATTTTTAAGCTGTTTTTTAAACTTTGTTTACGTTTGCATTTAAAATAATACATTGAGGGTTATAAAATTTATATCACGAGAAAGATCGTAAAAATTCCTTCAAAATGAAATTTTTTTCGAATTTTTGCCTCCATTTCCTGATTTTTGGGGAATTTTTAAAGATTAATTTTTAGAATTTAATTTATTAAATGCTGATCACGTGATTTGTTTTTCTGGGACTTTCAATAAATTTATCGTCACGTGCGTAACAACTAAATAGACAAAAAATATTTTTTTCTCTTTCTAATGCAGCAGACGATTGGATATTATCAAAAAAAATGCATATCCCTTACTATTTTTTATAAATATATATATAGATAGATAAATATTTTACATCAATTGTATAGATTGATCATCGCATTTATTATAAATATATATATTTATTTTTTGGCATAAATTGCATACGTTGACCGTTGTATTTAATTTGAATGTACTCCGTAGCGAAGCGCGGGTTTTCAGCTAGTATATATATATCTATTCAATTTTACTCTATAACAAAGTAAGAAATTTTTTATTCGGATATATTTTTCATTTTAGAAATTTCGTCCAAACAAAGGATATTATGTGCGTTTAAAACATATTAAACCCCATCCCCTCTCCCCGAATAATTCAAAATTTAAAAGATTATCAGCGTTTCTTTTAAAACATGAAAAAGATAGTAGAGTTAAAAAATTTCTATCTCTACTACCGAGTACAATTAAAAGTTTTTTAAATTCAAGTCAATAATTATTAGAAAATTTCCCTTCATAGCAATGTGGCTACTTCCCATCAGCCCGAACACTGAAGTTTCCTTTCAAGTGCTGTGAGAGTCCTAAAATTCCTCTTTTCGCACAAATGTGAAATAATTTTAAGACTATGGGTGCTTGGAGTAACGGGCTTTTTCATGTTTTACGAATTCTTTTTATTTACAACATTTTGGCACAGAAAATAAGAGCTCTTTCACATTCTCTGCGCACTTATATATCACTTTCAGTCTTTTAAACCCATGATGATTTTTTTCCCCAATAAAATGATCTTCATCTCGGATATTTGCAAAGGCAGCACATATTAGCTTGCTAGAGCGAAGCATTTCGTCAGCGATAGTTATGCAGGCCTAGCACCCCTGCATCCATTTTATTAATCCTAACAGATGGTGACTGGATTGATCCCAGTTTTCCTGTACCCCAGCAGTCCCACTGGGGACTCCGGCAGGAGGGTATTGCGCCGGCAATGGAGGAGGAGTGTGTGTAGGGGGGGGGGGGAGTGCTACCTTCTGCGGTTTGATGGGCGAACTACTCTCATTTAAAACGTGGAGCTCGTATCGTGGGGACTGGGGGGACTCGAGTGCAGGCGCTGAAGCGTAGGGGGACCAAAGCGATTAATTAAATTGGAGTCATCCCATGGTTTGTTCGCGCTGGGGAGTAAGTCGGGATCTCCCCTCTGCTTGTGTGTGTGAGGCAGGGGGTTAGGGTTCGCATCATCTGTAAATAGAGGAGAGAGATGGTAGATGTTAGGTTTGAAATGTTCCATGCGGTGCATGTAAAGATTTACAGATGGTAATTGGCAAATTTCCTACGGCTCAGGTGGCAGTATTTTCGTATTGCTGAGGACTTCCCGAGATTTGGCACAATCCGACGGATTTCCGTGACTTTACCTATATTTTGGATTAATCCTTTAATGGGAGTTTTATTTATTTTTATTTTTAAACTTTTTAAAACTTTCTTCTTTTCAAATTTTACACACCGTGTTATCATTAAATGCATTATCTCACAATGTACATATAAGATTCGTAAAATGAGTTTTAAAGCATAAACTTAGGTACAGTCTATGTTTTCTCTCTACATATTTCTACAACTCAGCTTAAAAATAATAAATTTTATAGATTTGGTTAATTTCATAAGCTTTTCATGTTTTTAACTGTTAGTGTTTTTAACATTTTGGGGAATAAAGCATTAATCCTGGTTAAACTTGATTGTTTTAATTAACATATTTATCACCAGGATTTTAGCAAAACTACAGAGGGTCAGAAAAATTGTGGGTCCCATTTTATTGATATTTCTATTTGTTTGCATAAATATTTCACTTAGAGGAGTTAAAATTCTATCTGCAGTAAATTAAAACTTTGCTTGTGACTTAAGTATACGATGTATTCCTAATAGGCTTTTTTTTCTTTTCTAGTAAGAATCCGTAAAATCTTTGACTTTTGGGTACGTTAAATGTTCAAAGGAACAGAAAAAAACACACTAACTAAATTTTATCTTAAGTAATGCTATATAAAATGTGATTTAAAACTTTTAAATTTAGCACAGTACGTTATTTGGTTCGAGTAACAAAACTAGAGAGTAAAATATTCGAGCATTATGTACGTGATTATAATAATCAATTATATTATCTCTCATAAAATATATAGTTGAAAATTTCATATATCTTCGAAGTTAAAAAAAAAAAAATTCAGACAAAGTGCTATGATACAGAGCAAAGATTGGGAGTATACAGTCAATCGAAGTATAATACTTCTAGTTCTCCATTTTTCCACACCCACAATTATTAACCTCCAGTAAACACACTTGACATAAACTGTCACTCACAAGCTTTCCACATTAAAATCCCTGAAATTCCATTCAACAATTTCCCACCTCTTTCCGGGCAATTTCCGAGACATTTCAATCTCTAGCTCCTCCCTGTTCATCAATTCTCCGAGCCGATTTGTCGAACGAGATCAAACTTAGCAGCCAATGGTGGCAGGTCTCCGGTGGCGCTTCACGGCCGCCTGTAGTTTTCTCTTCTCCGCCAGTATTCAAAGCTTTGCCGTGTAAGCACTGAGAAGTTGGCTGGAAGCGCGATGCAGGTGTTGGAGCGTTGCTGAAAAAAAAGCATGCAGCCACGTGTTGGAGGCACAGCGAAGTTGACAGATGAGAGCGATGAAGATATAAAGGTAAGGGTGAAATGCGCACGAGGCTTATCGTAATTATGTTACGTAGCTCGATTATATGTATATGTATTTCACTGGATGCGATCTTTCCATTAAATTTTTGAGGGTATATGTCCTTCGTGTTGTCTATGTCCGAAAATAACGTTCCAGGATTACGCGATTAGCATACCTCATGCATGTTTATTTTATAGTATTGTTGATATTCATGATTCTGAGCCCATACTTTTACAGAACCTTAAGCATATAACCCATATTTTGAGGAAATAAATTGATTCAGTACGAATTCAGGGAGTGTTAAATGACAGACAAATTTTTTTTGTAACATAACGCTTTAATAGTCTATTTTCATAAGGGCAAAAAGCAATAACTTCCTCCAGTTCCACAATTTGTTACTTTTAGTAATATTTAATCGAATTTTTTTTGGCATGTTGCAACAGTAATTTAATTTGTGTTATATTATGAAAATGTCATTTAATATAGTTAAATGCAGATAATTAAATCATTTCATAATTAATAATTATTTATGCAAATATATATAAGGTAATGAATGAATTTAAAAAAAGTAATTTTAAAAATTGTTAATCAATTCTTAATTTAGTAATTCATGTTATAAATGGTATAATTCATATTCTGGTACTCGAACATATTCATAGAAATGCTGGAAATAAATATATGCATACAAATGCATGTGCATTTTACACAATCCTTTATTTGCACGTCTTGTTCACATGTTTCGAATTCTACAATTTAAAAAATATTTTTTAACATTAGTGTTCATATATCATAATATGTGTGTATATATATATACATACGGACACACTCACAGATACCTTTTTACTAATGAAAAATAGAAATAAGTAAATAAATGCGCCAGAAGTAGAGGAAAGAAACAAAAAATTGTTTCTGGTGATCCCACTACTTGATTATGATTGGAAAATTATTGGTATTTTATAAAATTTCTAAGACATTTTTTCTTTCATGATTAATATAGGTGTCACATGGACCTTGATTTCACTACCTAAATTTATACTGTTAATTTATTATTTGAATATATTGAGATAAACTAGAAATTAGAAGTCCTCAAATATAGTTTTCCCATCATACAAAAAAAAAATACAATGCAATCCCCTAAGATCAATGATATGGAAATATACTTGCTTGCTGTTTTAATTGACGTTTAAGAAAAATTTAAATGCCTTTGAATCGGGATTCGAATATCATTTGAATTTAATAGTGAATTTATAAGTAAAAAGTATGAAATTGATGAATGCTTAAATTAAGGTGTGAAGGGAATTCAGAAAATTACTTTGGAACATTCTTTATTGAAAAATCAAAAACAACCTCTCAAGAAAAATTAATGTGGTTAGTATCAGGAACTTCCACATTGTAGACTCGGGTTGGCGGAATACCAAATAAAGCATGGATGTTCTTATGCTATCCCTTCATAGACAGAGATGTTGGTTACCTGTATTGTGCTCACTTAATAAAGAAACCAACAGATTCGGGATGCAAGATGTTGGACAGACGAGTGCTTGCCTTGTTGGTTTTATAATAAATTTTCATTTAAAGATTAATAAAAAATCTTTTCTGTTGTATTTTTTAAAACTGAATGTTAGTGCACTAAATAAATGTAATGCATGGTGAAACAATTTTGAAGATCCCCAATTTTATACAAAAGAAGTACATTCTTAAATTGCTAATGTTAAATTTAATGGTGTTAAAGTTAAATTTCATTATGAGCAGGAATTAGATATAAAATTGACCAGTACTAGCTAAAACTGTTTAAACTGGGATATTTCACATTTTAACAGATGTGTTAATAGTTTAATTGTGTCATTTTTAAATCTTCGTGCATTATGATATAATTCTTTCATAAGAAAAAAAAATTAAAAATAAACTATAATTAAAAAATCGCCATAATATACCAGCGAGCAAGAATTTAATTAATATTAAAGTGTTAATTTTGCAATAAATTTTTTCTAGGGCATACTGAAAAAAAATTTAATGATCATATATTTTTACTTTGATAAATTTTTAAAAACTTCCTCCGTTACATCTTGGTGTTTAAAGTCAGAAAGTATTTAGTTTGCTTTATTGGAATGAAATGCCTGTAGTAATAATGTCACTAGTGCCATTTACAGAATAAAATCCTTACCTATATTTTATAATTCATTGTTTAACTGCTTAATCATGTTAAATTATTTCCTTTTGCGTTGTAAGACATAACAGGTCGAGCAAAAAATTAGGCTTATTACATGAGTGAAAGCACTGAAAAGAATGAATAATATTTTTAAGGTCCAATACATAAAAAGGAATATAAATGTCTTTATGAATAATTGTCGTTTCAAGTAATTGTTTCAAGTATCTGTTTGAGAAAAATGGGATATGGATGCTTTATTTTTATTTCATATTTAAAATAACATTATTTTCACTGCAGTATTCATGAAAATTAAAAAAAACACTGTTATATAAATACAGTAAAGAACAATAAATTTTTTTTAAAATAATGGAGTGATGTGTAAACATACTATGAATTTAACAAGTTGATTAGTTCTACTTATATAATAATTCTAAAATTATCTAAACCTGTTACTTTAAATACTGAAAGTTAATAACTGCTTTATTACTATTGCTGCTTGTCTATACGGGTTACGGGCGAGTTGAAGATTTCATTTCGAAAAATGTCCCGGGAAAGTTGCGATCGTTGGCTGAACATCTCCAATTCCCCCCCCCCCCCCTAGAAACGATAAAACATGAGAGGAATAGCCTATCATCCTCTGGAGATATCACTACAGAACTTTGAAGGCATTCTCTGCACTACAGTAACCTCGCTGCCGTTTCAAGCACAAATATTCTTTTTACAAAGCAAGAGTATCTAAAGAGTACATTATGATATATTATTTAAATTTTGAGTAACTGAGTAATTAAATGTTCAATCTTAGATATTTTGACTTTAAATAGACACAAATGAAAGTAATAATATTTAGCGACAAAAACTTGTCTGCTTTGTCCGCTAGAATTTTATGTGCCTATAAGGGAGAAATATTTTAATTTATAAATCTTAAGAGTGTTACATAAATAAGAAAAACCAGAAAATATAATTTTTCTGTTGCCAATCATCCGTGAAATAAACAATTTTGCTCTTTTATTACATAAGAAGGAGGTTTTAACAACTGACTGTTAAATGAAATTTTCGGTCACATTTTTGAAATGATTGCCAAACTCGAATAAACCCCAGTGTGAAATCTTACTTCCATAAAATATAAAAGATGATTTCAAATTTTCCATGTTTGAACAAGAATTATTTTAACTTTTATCATGCCTTTATATCATGTTATGAATCCGAACTTTTGCTGTTTTTCTTTATTATTCTTGATTCATTGCTACTCTTGGAGAAGATATTATACAGAATTGTATTTAATGAAAATTGGTATGTATTAAACTGGTATTTTTCTCTGTTAGAATACTACCCCAGTGTCTGAAACATTTCCTATTTCTTGTTAGGGGCTTGTATCAGAAATTTGATCTTTTTTTACCTATTACTTATCTTCAAAAACATTACATTCAATTTACCTTTCATATTATTTTAATTCTGTATTCTTTGAGGTATTCGTTTTGTTTTCTTCTTCATGATATAAATCTCGTTTCCTTTATTTTGATCAGCCTGTTTCAACCTCTGAAAAATTTCCTTAGAAGTGATAGCGGATTTATTTGGACAAGGATCTTTTTTCATCACAGATGTCTAGATCATACATATATACGCACGTTTAAAATTAAAGAGGTATTATTTACGTATCAACTCATCAAAATTATCCTCATGCAAAAGCACGCATTCCCCTTATCCCTTCTCCCAACTGCACTTGACTCACCTTCGAACATTCTAAAGTCCTACATCAGTATTAGAAACCTCTAAAGGTAATGCTCTAGTGGCGTAAAACTGTTGACATAATTCTAATACAAAAGGAATTTATTTAAACCTTTTTTCTAATTATATAAATAATTTTGTTAAGGATGTTGTGTACTAATCCTATTGGATTCGCTAACTTCAATGTTAACATATGGAGAAATTAAATCTACCATTGAAAGCTAAATAAATGCCGATGATCCAATTAAAATGGTATTTTCAGATAACCTGAACTTTTTTGCTCCTTGCAACAGGATTCATTTTATAAATTTCGTTCACTAAAGGAATTTAGGAGCGTTTAAAATATACTGTCCCAGATTTTTTCCAAGAATCATTTAAATTTTAAAATATTATTTTCAATTTAAAAAAAGACGAAACATGTCCCAAAGTGTCAAATTTATTTCTCTATTACGGAGTACAATTTTAAAAAATCTTCCAATCCAATTCGGCAATCCTTGGACACATTTTCGCTATAGGTTAACATTTAGGTGAGCGAATCCAATTTGATTAGTACACATCAACCTTAAGTTTGTAGTACGGAAAGGAAAATTATTATTTACAGGAAACTTGGGGAAACAGAAATTGGAAGAAATGACATCTTAATAGCCACAATGGAATTTTAAAGATGGCTACATGTTTCGAACTAGTTCATAGTTTGAACTATGAATTATTTCGAAACATGTAGCCGTCCTTTAAATTACATTGTGGTTATGATGAAATCATTTTTTCCTCATAAAGGAAGGAAGGCAGGGAAAATGACTCTTCTTCTCACACCGCAGGGAAATTTTCAGTTCGATGTTAGGAGGGGCGGTTTGAAATCTCGCACCTAGCTACCGGTCATTATCGTGGCACATGACGATTTCAAAGAACTATTATAGACTGCTGGTAAACATACGACAAAAACTCCCCTTAAAAAATAAAGATTAAGCATGGGTAAAAAATTAAATAAAAAATTAGCAAATATGTACAGAATGCCGAAACTGTGTCGTTGTCTTCAAAGAGGAAGGGGAGAATGTATGAAAGAGAGCATTGAAAATAACATTTACAAATCTCCAGCGTGGTTTGATTGGTACAGTAAAAAAAAAACTCTTTTTGTGAAACAATCAAGATCACAGGCTCTTCTTGAAGCTTAATTGCGTGTGTAGTCACATCTGATTTCTGCTGCCTCTTTTGTCAAGATAAACATGAAAAAAGCTCAGACAGAATTTTTAGGAAAATTGTTGTTGTCGTTTCTAATCCCTTCAGGTCTAGCGTCCCTAGACCAGGTCGATGAGCCTACAAATCATGAGACCCATTAATAGGTGAGATTTGGTAATAAAGTCCTCCCTAAATAAAATTAAGCAAGTTAGGGTATTTTCGGGAAAACTGATGTACTTCTGCTTTTCATTAAGGATTTATTTATAATCAATGCCTCATTGTATTACAAAAACTTATAAAAATTCACTAATGAAATTGTTGCTGACTAAAAGATAATTCACGTAAATGACATTTTGGATCTCCTTGAATTGAAAAACAAATAGAAAAATATAAACAGATAAAAACAGAATTTCCCCATAAATCATGTTATAAAGTGTTTGAGACCTGCCGAAATTGCTGCTAGTTCTTTTGTATATCTGCATTTCAGTTTCTCAAATATGAATTTTATAAGGTTTTCAGGAAGAAACATCTTGGATTTTATGATTGTCTGGAATTCGATTTTCTCTCGCTATAACTTTCTCGGATATCTCTCGGTCATAAGCGGGGTTTTCCCGATGATGAATATTTGTCTAGCAGCTGGTTATCATGCCCCTTCGGCAAATAAAAGCAATTCCTTCGTGGATATCTCGCATCTTACACCGAATGACGCCATAATCGCGCGTTATTCAAATATAGCTATTCTGAAGGGTGTTCGTGAGTGGTAAATTTGGTAATAAGAAACTTACATATTTTAAAAATACGTAATATGAGGAACATCCCAGGATAAAATAAAGTTCGAAGCGCAGGCATTAAATGTTGCATTTTTCTGGCTTACAAAATTTTGTTTGACATTTTATTTTTAAAGTTTCATGCCGTATCATTCTGATTTTAATAAAATATGTGTAGAAGGCAAAATAAAATCATTCCTTTACTACAACTGTCATAGCATACATTTGGAAAAAAATCTGCGTGGAGTTGTTCATATCCGGTCTGCAGACATCATTCACGTCTTACAAATCTTATTACAGGTTTAAACTTAACTCGAATCATTAGTTCATACTAAAGAGATAACATTGCATGACTAACTAAAACGCATCAAGAGATCTTCATACGTGTTACAACTGTAAAGAAATATTTGCCCAAACCCTGATAGGAATCATAAAACTTTGGTCTAAAAGAAAATATATTATTTGCAGGCTAAACTTTATAGTAAAAGACTAATTTTAAAAAGGCCCCGAGCATCCTGGTAGCACATCGGGATTCGGTTCTGAGGGACACGTTAAATCTGTCAGTCGAGAAGTCCCTCCGTGGGGTTTGTAGGGTGGGAGGAGGTCACGAGTCCCCACCCCAGATGTGGTGGGGATAAATTGTAGTGGTTTCAGACTATTGTAGTTCCAATAGCAAGTGCTAAAACAGGAGCCTTGTATGGGGTATACGAGAACGAGTGGGCAAGATCTTTACAAAATCATAACTTAAACAACAATATTATCTTTTTTACTGTACGCATTTTCTGCCAGTTAGTGTCGCCAGGAGAGTTACATCCAATAAATTGGAAAAGAGTTTCAGATACATATGCAACACCCTGGCATTAATTTTTCACTTTCTTTGTCTTCAAATATAACACTTAAAAGAGAAATGATTAAAAAAAAAACAAGCAAGAAATTTATGTGATTTCGATCCAAATGTACTAACCTTATTTTGAATCTTTTTGTATTGAATAAGCGCGAATTTTTTTCCAAAGATTAAATTAAATTTTAAACATTTGAATGTTTAGGGTTTGTTGTATTCGAATATCATTTATATTAAAAAAAATCAATTTATTTAGTTTAATTCTTAATTGCAATGTCATGTGCTCGATGTTAGGCAGATTTGTAACCTTCACGGTTATATTAATCTCCAAATCTAGTGTCTTTGGAAGTTAACTCTTCCCACTATTTCCCTGATAGAGCACCACTATTTCCCTGATGAGAGCCTGATTCAGCAATTTTTCTTCTTTATGGAATCACGAAGAAAAAGCAGTAACAGTTTCATCATATTTAGATTCTTACTTCTGATGATATCTTTAATGATACTGTTTAAAATCTGAATGCTTTCAGAACACTGAAAGTCATTTCTAGGTTTTTAGTTATTATAATAGATTATTAAGCGTAAGAGCCAAACAGTTAATTTAAAGTGAAAATTTTTTATTCTTAGAATTCTGCAGTTGTAGTATATCCTCTGGTCTTTATTGTATACAGTCCGACATTTATAGTATATCTCTAATATAGGAAATACTCCAGTTATGGTATATACTGTTTAATTATTCCCACATTATAAAAAAAAATGCATCTAAGCATCTAATTGTTTTGTTTTTCGATTTATTGGCTAACATGAGAGATAGATTGCTTGAGATGTAAATAAAACAACAAATGCTCAAAAAACTTTTGTGAAACCACCAACCCATACAAACACCGAAAGAGCTAGTATTTATAAAAAAGTATAACGTTCTGCTAAAATGGATGTTGTCACACAATTAATGACTTGTTTAAGTTTATAATAATTAGTTGTTTAAGTTTTAAAAATCCATTCAAAACAAAACATGTGTCACTGGAAGCCATGATTAGCTGATTCTTTTTTCACCATGAGGAGTTTAAAGAAATTAGGTATCTTTAAGACAAAGAAAGTGAAAAATGAAAGCCAAAGTGTTGCATATGTATCTGAAACTCTTTTCCAATTTATTGGATTTAACTCTCCTGTCAACACTAACGGGCAGAAAATGCGTACGGTAAAAAGGATAATGTTGTTTTAAATATGATTTTGTAAACTTCTTGCCGACTCGTTCTCGTATGCCCCATACAAAGCTCCTGTTTTAACACTTGACGTGGTTTCAGTGGCTTGTAGTGGCTTGTAGTGGTTTCAGACTATTGAAACCTCAATAGTCTGAAACCACTACAATTTCTTAAGTTTTAATATCAATAGATTTCAATATGTGCACCTTTTGTAGCACGTTTAATGTCTAAACGGTAATCCAGTTCTCTCCAAGTTATTAGACTCTCCAAGTTATTAGACGAATTACTTGAATGATACGCTTCTTCAATTCATCCACAGTTTCAATTTTTTGTTTATACACAAATTTTTTTGTTTATACACTAATAACTCCTGATATGCTACGAAACACATGGAGAGAACTGGATTACCGTTTAGACGTTTGTCCTGCTACAAGAGGTGCCTACATCGAAATCTATTGATATTAAAACTTGATGAGAGGTTCTTTCTATTCAAATAGTTTTTTATATAATTCTAATGGGTAGTTTCGTAAAAATAAACCATAAATTTTGGATAATTCTAGCCCGAACACCCTGTATGTTGTGCCTCTCATGCGAGATTTCTGTCAATAATTATTATTCCTGGTTATAACAAGTTTATTAGCCAAGACATTTTGTTTCTCCCAGAACTGATTCTTCTCATTTTACCACCATGTGTCCTTAAAATGTCTCTGGAAAAATCGTAAAAAATCTAAAATAAGTGTGGTATAGTCTCGTGAAAATGTTCGTTATATAAATTTGACATGAAATTAAGTAAAACCTTTTCAGTCAGCAAAAAATGTATAGATGTTGCGTAAGAAGGACACCAGTTATAAATATACAGCTTCTACATTTTGTTTTTAGAAATTATTGATATAAGTATATTAATTTGGTTAAAAAGTCACAAATATAGGAGTTTCAAAACTCTCCTTGCCCTCTATAAGTTATTTTTCGTTGATTGTAAAAACTTTTGCTGATAATCACGATTTTGCAGATTACCTGATATTTAAACAATTCATTTTTCAAGGAAATTGAGAGTTTTGTTACATAATTCAGCTACACCTACATGCAAGAAGGCCTCCTAGATTAGAATCCACTGCTAACTCATTTTTTAAAATTCACTGAAAACGAAGTTTTGAAACTCAGCGCCTGATATTAATTAGGTTAAAAGTAAAAGACACATTTTGTATAAACTAAAATGTTCTAAACTATCATCAGGAAATATGCTTTTCAATCTAGGATACGGAAGTTAGAATTACCTACAGCGTACACTCTGCTTGGTATTATTATATTATTACATAATTTTTTCATACTCCCCATCAAAAGAACATGCATATGTAGATTTCAGCATTTATAGGATACATATAAGCCGGTAGAATGTTCAAGAGTACCTTCAGGTAGATTTTGTTGTATACTTTTGTATACTTGTTTTACTTGTCTGCAATGACTTAGTGCTGTTTAACAATCCAAAATACTTGATACCTTATAATCTGAGAGAAATATTCGATACTCTTTTAGGGCTTACATACGTTTTGAATATCTTAGCTACAACTTTAAATTTATCTGGTGTCAGAATTTAGCCAGGGAACTAAACAGATATTGTTCCACTAATAAAGGCAAAATGTTGGACTTTATTTTCTCCTTACGGTTAAGCTCGATTCTTTCTTAAATGTATTGCAGTACTATAGTCCAAACATGTTTATTGTACTAATGGATTCAATACTCTACTTGGGTTATATTTAAATATTTATTTAATATTCTACTCTTATGTGACAGTTAATATCTGATTACAGGGAAACCTCTCTCTATTATTTTAAAGGGACCTATTGCATTAAACGATAAAAGCGGGAAAGCTATAGTTGCAAGAACATACAAAGAAATATTATCATCGAGACTGAATGAAATAAAAGATACATACGGGAAATCGATTATTCTGGGAACGATCGTTCGAGATTCCACTGTATATATTAAATAGTTTCCGAATCTTATACAAAGGTATATTTTATTCACATACATACTTGCAAATATGAGTGTATGTACTTGAAAGCATAAAATTCTTTTTTTACTGTACAAAGATTTGAAGCATTTTATAACGTTTCGAGATTGAAAAAGCTTTTTAAGGAAATCGCAATAGTTATCTCAGTACTGAAATACCTCAAATAAACAATAACCAGTTATTACCAAGAAACCTGGGGAACTACAAATAATGCCATTTTCATATAAGTTGTATTTCCCTGTGAGATTAGAGCATTTTTATTTAATATTAAATTAAAATACTCTTTAATATTATGTTAAAATTACTTTTAATTCTCATTATCCTAACATTTAATTTAATGTTATTGTTATGAAATCCCTCTCAGAAGAATTGTTTTCTATTAATATGAAGCTAACACCTACGATTTACATCAATAAAATAATTTCATCGCTAGCTAAATTGAAGAAACATAAAATATAATTTTTGAGTTATAGCAGTTTAACCAAACAGATAAAGGGCAGAATTTTTAAAATACTGTACTGCCAAATCGCAATGGTATTACAAAATAAATTTAAATTTAGATTCATTATTACAGACGGAGACATCGAGTATATTTAGTTCCATACACCTTATACGCGTGTTTATATTTTAGAACTACGATTCATATTTATGGCAAAATTCTAACTTAGTTTATTAAATAATAAAATAGGGATTTAGATTTTATTTTAATGGTAAAGGAAGATTTAATTATAATGATATTCATTTATCGTTAAGTTGTTCTTTATTTAATCACCTTTCTCTGTAACTAATGAGAATTTTTAACTTAATAGTCAAACAATTTGCTAGTAAAATTTGAATTGATCATTTATTGTAAATAATGCGCGAATGTTGTTACTGAAGGCTGGCAATAAATGCTGCTATTTTTTCTTTTATGATTAATTTGAAATATATTTTATTCCGTAATGATTATCTTTTATTATTTCATAATAAAACTGAGTGTTCTGTCTTCTGATTTTTCATGGAACGTATCTAATTTTTTTAGTGGCAAAAGAGAAAAGTCTTATAGTATAGCAATTGTAATGATCAGGTCAATTATATTGGGAATTAACAGCAATTTAAGAATGTGAATAACTGACAAGCTATCCCGAATAAGGCTTGGTCATTTCCGTGTCATCCTTCTCATAGGGAGCAATGCTGGCTCACCTATAGGGGGCTCCCATTATAAAGTTGCCAGCAAAACTTCGATCTTCAAGGGACTACGTCACAGAAATAACTACCGTCAGAGAGAAGTGTCTGCTGCATTGAAAAAAAATTGGCAAGCTGTAGATTTTAAATTGCTATCTTAAGTTTCCGCTTAAAATAAATAATTGTTTCAGTTATTCAGAGTTAAACATTTGAATCTTTATTTTATAAGTGTATTTACAGCAGTTCTTTTTAAAAATGGCTTGCTATGGTTTCACACTTTTATTTGACATCTGAGGCTTTTCTTCTTTTAAAATGATTTCCCACAAAACTTGGGAATTTTAAACCTAATGATTAAAAATTCTCGAATAGTTAATTATGATCTAGGAATATTTTTTCGTTTTGCCTATTAAGGTTTCGATTTTATGCTAATAATGACCACTTATATTTTTTCTTCATAATTTTCAATACCTGTAATTAGCTTGTTGTAAATTGCCACTTCGATCATTCCAAATTTAACATTGGATCTTTGACATTGGATCTTTATCTCTTTTTATATTTATTTCTGTAAATTGCATTCAATAAGAACAATAGCATTAAAAATGAGTCGAATATAGTCAATACTATTATAGAAACGCATAATTTTTGAGTTTCATAAGTTGTGTTACATATAAATATTTTTATCTAAAGTAAATTATTCTTAAATAGGCAAACGACGTCCCTAACTTACCAATATGCATTTCGTTTCGTAAGTGAGCACTGAATAACAAAGGTTGCATTAAAAATAGAACGTGCTAAATATAGCGAATAATATTCTGAGCGCATATAAATTCTGAACTGAACAACCAGCCGGAGCATGTAATTTCGAGGGTCTTTCGTGGGCGCACGCGGTCAGTTGGACTGGTCATCGAACCGTCTGTTATTGCGCCAATAAACATCTCTAACTCCAGAAAACCAGGTGTTGCCGCAACCAAGCCTGATAGCTTCAGTGCGTCACCGCGAAGCTCTTGGGCTTCACCGCATGACGCAGCTGTGTATCTTCGGGGCAACCAAGTGGAAAATGAGAATCCAAACAAGCGTTACCGGCCGATTTTCCTTCCTTCCCCCCCCCCGTTCCCCCTTTCTCTCCTGCAAGCAGCAACACCCCGGGGCGAAGAGGGAGGCCCAAGATGAGAAGATGATTGTCAGAGGCAGGGAAAGAGATGGAGATGAGGAGATGCGGAGGAATTTGAAAGGTTAATTGTTCGTTCACAAGTAGTCGCTCCGTTGATCGCTTTGATTATTCAGTTTGTGTTAAAAGACGGGAGGGTGTGCTTTTGTGTGTTGTCGACGAATAAGTAAAAGGGCCTCCAGGGAGAACGCGCTTCGATAAATTAGCCTGTTTTGAGACACAAAGAGGGTCGTAAATAGGTACAAAATGAAGAGGGAGGTGATTGGGAATCATGTTCGGTTTAATGCGTACGAAACATATGGAAATTGGGCGGACTTTTTTTTTTTGTGGGTCTAACTCGATCAAAGTCAGAATTAAAGTGCGGTGTAATGCAATTTAGGACGTTTGATCTTGTTAAGGTGTTTTCATTCTGTTATTTATTAACGTGGGTATGGAGTTATTTATGCCGTGTTATTCCCCAATAAATAAATGGAAAGGTATCTGTTTATGTTTTAATGTAATAAACATGAAATTCCCATAGATAGAAACTCTTTAGTACAGAAAGATAATATGAAAGATGTAAATGTTCTTTTCGTAGTTGTGATAATATCAGAGATTTTCCTGTTTCATGATACCGTGGCTAAGTACCTGCCTTTAAAATGTATATTTCTATATTTGATAAATTTATCTCAGTTTACATAAAGTTTTACGTGAGAATTACATTTGCTATTATAACTTAAATATCTTATATAGATTAACTTAATAATGTCATATATGTATATTTCCTTATATAACACAATTTGTTGAAATACTACAATATTAAAGCTTTATTCTCCTTATTTTAATCTCCGTTGCTTGTATTTACCAAAGTACAGTCCTGTTACTCAATACAATACTTAGTATAAGCTGTTAAAATAAAATTTAAATATTTTCTGCATAATTTGAACTGATATTTAACAAAATCGTTCATCTACAAGCCATAAACAACGGAAAAATTATTTGTGATGAGTCCTACATTGCTTTGATATTACTTATATCATTAATAAACATTCCATACATGTGTAAATACATCTCTGAATGATTGAGGAAACTTCAAATAAAACAATTAAACACTTCAGGCTTGAAATTTCAAACAGCATAGCATCGTCATTTTTAATCAATGATATATGATAAGGGTTAAAAAAATACCGGATATAGGAATGCAGGCGTTTAAAATAAACCCTTAAGTCTATTTATGTGAACCAAAATAGTTAATGATAAATTTTCGAAAATTTTTATTTCGTTGATTATAGATCCCTTTTCCCGAATTCAACGTATTTATCAATTTCACGGAAAATATATTTTCAATCTTTTCTAATAGCGGCTTTTACACATCGTAATACCGTTTCAGTTTATGTGGATTTTTAGAACTATACATCTGTGTAACACTGGTTCTGTGAGGTTGAGAATGATTATACAAACTTTGTTCTTGAGTAAGTAATCTTTAAGATCTCAAATAAACACTTTAAATGGTTACAAGATTAGGAGTAGAGAGTTCTGTTCATGAAATTTCTCTTGAAGAACACGTAATTAGTATTTTAATCAGGATATAGATAATAAATAAAATTAAAAATTGGATTAAATAATCTCTGGATAAAATGATTAAAATATTAATTGTTTAAATATGGTTGTTATTTTTGACAATAATCTAATGATAATTACTTTTTGTACTATAATAATCTCTTCCTTCCCCCTCAGAAAATTAGTTTTGATTTCAACAAATAAAGACAACACAAAACTCACATACAGATAAAATTATAATTAACAAGTCGTATGGATTTAGAATTTCTATAATAATTGATTTGTTTTACAAACATTGGATATATTTCTACGTGAGTAAAATACATTGTATAAGTATTTAGCAGTATAAGTTTATTGTATAAAGATATGCTGCTTAAAGTGTTTACGATTGCGTTAACTGAAATAAAATGTATCTAGTTACATTAAAAAAATTGTTACAATATTTTTTCCATCAAAATGTATTAGCGTTAATACAAATTGAAAGAAAGTGTTAGTAAAATCAATAAATTTTGTGTGTAAATTTTCAGACATTAGTAACATTTAAAATTATTAGATTTTAGTTCATTCTAACTTTTTTTTGCTCAACTGTAATAATTTATGACCATAAATATATTTAGTAATTAAAAAATTAGTTTAACTTTTATCATATGCCCATCCAATACTTAATATACGCTTGAGAGTTTAATTTTAAAATATCAACAGCTTGCTTTAAATTTATATTAAATATATTTTACTCATCATTAGTAACAGGACATCTTTTTGAGCTTCCATAATAAATGGAAAACGTGTCAAAACCTCATGAAAAAAGAATTTCATCACAATATTTCAACTCTTATCAATAATTATACGCAATCGGTTTCCATTAATCATATTACACGAAATGTTCTGCCTCTCACATGGTTAAAATGACAAGAAAAAAAAGGAATGTTGAAGAAAAAAAAATTTAAAAAAATGGGTTTCATCTGCAAATGATGACAGAAATTCTTTTTTTTTTATCTCTCAATGGTAAAAGATAATAATTAGATAGTGTTATTTCGGCTCTCTACGTTTGTCTAGTTCCAACTTTCTAATCAAGTAATGGTTGCCAGCTGAATCTCGGCGTTCTTTCGACAGTAATATAGGTGAGATTATTCGTGCCAAATATCGCCAAAAATATAACAGCAGTTTCAAAATGGAATAGACTCCGAACAACACAAAATTTTAATTACAGTTGGAGGCTCCGACTCGTAGAACATTACAAACTTATGAAAAAGTACTAAATCATCAAAATTATAGCAAGCTGTCGACTAAATTTTTATTACCGTAAAATGATGTCTTTCAACTTTCAAATGGTGCACTTTTGCTGAACCCACAGTTTTAAAGTACATAAAACGTACTACAGTTTATATTATAAAATATTTTAAATGGGCAGAATGTTAATTTTGTTTATTTGTAAAGTATATAATCTTTTGTAATCCTCAGCAATAACTGCTCTTGTTAAAATTCCTCTGTTTAAAATTAATTCGGAAGACACCACACCGGTTTAAGTGATCGATTAGCAATCGCACTTTAGAACTGACAGGAGAAAAACAAATGCAGTAAAACCTCGTTTATCCAGTGCTCGTTGATCCGGATCTCCGAATAATCTGGGACGGATTTTTAGACATTATTTTTATGTAATGTTTACATTAGATAATAATTTTTAACTACGCTAGCAAGAATGTAACTACAATTACGTCAAATATTCACTTTTTAGTTTGATTCAATGTACAGTTCCTGCCTAGAATGTACAATAAATTATGGTAATAAAATGCTTTTTGTTGGGTTTAAGAAAGCTTTAATATACTTACCATTTTTTTGTTAAGGAATAATATGAAAAGTTATTTTTATATTTTTCAATGTCTTGTAAACAATACTATGTAATTTTGTTACAAAACATAGCTTTTTTATCGTAATAAACGGTAAGTCTGCTTAGTTAAGGATTTTGTTTTGCTTATTACCCATATTACCTGGATTATCCGGATTGCCTATGGTCCCAGTTAGTGCGGATAAACGAAGTTTTCTGTACAGGGAAACTTCTTTATGGCGGGGAGTAATGGTTCCGAGAAAATGTGGTCGTTTTCAGGGGTGGCTGTGAAAAAGGTTTCTTCCATTCGGTTCTGAACAAAATATGGAAATCTATAGGGTTGGCCGTCGAATAGAGGTGGCCTGCTAGATAAGTTTCACTGTATATTGTTTTGATGTGGAAAACATTTTTAGATTAGTAAATGTGTTCTGTGCATTTTAAATTTGTAACATTATATCAATAAAATCTTTTTTTAAAGGTGATTTTTTGATTATTTCATGTTGAAGAAATAATTAACAACCTTTAAAATATTACTTATTTTAAAGATATTAATTAAAATTTAAAGTCTGTTCCATTTAATTGCGCAATTTTCCCGTATTTTATCAAATTTAGTTGTAGACTAAAACGATATAAAATGTTATTTCTTCTACACAGGTACGATTATAAAATGATACTTTTGAATATTTCCGGTATTGAATAACCTAATTGGAAGGCCAAAAAATAGACAATAGTAAATTCAAGGTGATTATTGCTGAAATGATGTGGTTTGAATGTGGACTGAAAAGAGCGAGGAGCAGCCGAATGTTTCATCCTCTCCCCCAAACCGCACTGTCTGAATCGGACGGTAATACGAACTAATGAGTCAGCTGATCAGTTACTCTCCTAATGAAAAGGCTATCAGCGATGTGGTCTTTTGTTTTTGGCCCTAATTTATCCGTTTGAAACAAAAGAGACTTTTTAAAGACCCTAATGACTCACAAAAGGGGGAGCCATATTTCTTCTTCTTTCCATATGTAACGGACGCCCTCTAGTAGGCGAGGACTGAGGCTGTTTCTTAGATCTCATTGGATGCTTTGCTTGTTAAGAGGAAAAGGGACTTTAAATCTCCCATTTTACTTTTTAAATTTGCCATATTTACAAAATGAGAACTATGTACAAAATGAGAATAATTGATGTTCTCTTTTTCTACATTGAGACACTTAGAATTCACAAATAAGTATTTTGTGGAATTTCTCATTTTGTAAATTTGGAATATTTATAAAATGAGAACTATATACAAAATGAGAATAATTGATGTTCTCTTTTTATACATTGAGACACTTAGAATTCACAAATAAGTGTTTTGTGGAATTTCTCATTTTGTAAATTTGCCACAAAACGACCACAAACCAGCGACTCTTATAAGGGCTTAAGGCTGCTATGTACTAACCCCATTGGATTCGCTCACCTCAGTGTTAACCAATGGAGAAAATTTGTCCATGGATTGCCGACTTGGATTCAAAGATTTTTTAAAAAAATTGTACTCCGTCATAGAGAAAGAAATTTTACATTTGTGTACATATTTCGTTTTTTTTTAAAAAATGCAATAAATATTTTTTAATTTAAATTATTCGGGGAAAAATCTGGTATAGTTTGTTTTAAACGCTCATAAATTCCTTCGGTGGAGGAAATTTATAAAATAAATCCTGTAGTGCTTTGCAGAAAAGTTCAGACTATCTGACAATACCAATTTTATTTGATTATCAGCATTTATGTACCTGTAAATAGTTGACAAAAATATATTTTAAATAAAAAAATTGGGGGCAGTGCTTAACCCCCCTATATATAGAGAGCCATTACAATCCCCAAAATGTCAATCCTTAGGGGGGTGGAATTCTCGAACTGTCAACTGGACTCCCCCCTATGACAAGAGTCTGCAAGAAGAGGAAAAGGGAAATACGATTTTTTTCCTAGTACATAGCAGCCTTAAGTTTCTGATGTAGTTCTATTTTAAATGAGTCAGTATCGTTCCAAGAAATTAGAAATTAAGGTACACGAAATCCCTTTGATTCTTTTATTATGCATTTGGGGCGCAGAAGCCCAGTTGGCAAGAGCAGCGGGCTACTGATCTGAAAGTCACTGGTTCGGTGCTTGTCGCTGAAAACTCCAGTGCCGTATACACTAATGGCGGCTGGTGAACGTAAAATCTGCTGTGGCTGCAATGTCCTCCAAGTTTTCAAAATTACCTCTGAAGGTTCTGGGTAAAGTGTACCCTTCTCGTCACTTGACTCGGTTCAAAATTACGGGACTGGCCCTTTGGCCAAGTCGGAATTCGACCCTTTTGGTGCTACTCAAAACAGGTGCCACACCTTCATCGCCCATAGCCTTCGGGACTTCGCTGTCGGTCAAGTGGCATAAGCAACAACAACATTATGCTTTTGCTGCACGTATTTAAGACTGCTGTGTACTAACCCTATTGGATTCACTCACCTCAGTGTTAACCTATGGAGAAAATGTGTCCAAGGATTGTCGACTTGGACTGAAAGATATTTTTTTTAAAATTGTACTCCGAAATAGAGAAAGTTTATACCATAGGGCATTTTCCGTTTTTTTTAAATGCAAATAATATGTTAAAATTTAAATTAATCGGGGAAAAAATCTGGTCTAATGTGTTTTAAAAGCTCATACATTCCTTTGGTAGATGACATTTGTAAAAGGAATCCCTTTGCAAGGTGCTGAAAAGTTCGGGCTATCTGAAAATACCATTTTTATTGGATTATCGGCAGTTATGTAGCTGTCAATAGAAGACACATTGTCTCCATAGGTTAACATTGAGGTGAGCGAATCCAGTAGGGTTGGTAGACATCAATCTTAAGCCGTAATTGTTGCTATCATTATTATGATTTGTGTTACAAGAAGTGTGTATTTAGAAATGGATGTGTTTTACAATTAAGAAAAATCGGAGTAAATCATTCATAACAAGGCGTAGTATTGAATAAAACTTATTTGAATCAAAGTAGATGGAGCATATTTGATTAAAATTAGTGAGATGCTTTTCCTTTTGACATTTTGTTAACTTACACTAAGCATCAAAAATCTCTTAACTGTTTTAACCCTTCAGCGGGCGCGCCAATTTTTGAAATACCAGCAGATGCGCGTATTTCCAAAGTTCAATGTCTCTTTCAACCTTGATTATTCCTTTTGTAATAAATTTTTTCTTTCAAATTGAAAATAATAATTCTGAGTTTTATGACAAGCTATAAAATATTGATAATATTGAAATATATTTATAATTAAAGGCCAAAGAATGCAGATAGAATCGCCTTATTTCAAAACTGTGCAGTTTATTGGATCTAGGAAGAACTTGTGAATCGATTCCTATTAGTCCAAAACCCTAAAAAACAATGAGATTGTCCATCTTGGAGATATGCGAGATACCGTGTAATAGCTGCACATTTCATCGACTACATCAACTCCTGATTTTGTCGTATTGTAATCCAGTATAATCACTGGTTTACCACGGTTAAATCACAACTAACAATGAATAAATAGGAATACAAGGATCAGAAAATCAGACCTGCATTAGAAAGGGCGCAGCTATAAATAGAAACTGTTTAGAACATTCAAACCTTACATGTAAATACAAACCATTCAAAATTACGAATATGTTGCAATTTGTACACGGACACGCCCGCTGAAGGGCTAAATTAAAAACTTGTTGATTTTTCAAAAAGAATATTTCTTTTGAAATAAGTCTCTATGTACAGGAACATCTACATCAGTTTTCCCTTTGTGTCGGTATTTGTTGTTTAGGTAAACACAGTAAAAGGCTAATTAGTAAATATGAAATTCATCTAATTATGACAATGTGTAAGCCTCAAGTACTAGCATAATTTACTTAATAAATAAATACACGCTATCTCATTTTAGGAAAGGGCAGTCAGTACACGTGTTGCATATAAATACATGTAAGAAAAGTTTCCAAGTATGAGTAGAGAAGCTGAACAGCGATAACGATTTGCAGAGTTCTTTGAACATAAAAAAATATGTGAAGAAATTAGGTAATGGCATTACGCGTAAGACAAATTTTCCAGATAATGATGAATAAAATTTCATTCCGAGGGAGCAATACCGGAGTATCTCAAAGAAATTGTAAAAACCTTTTATGATCATAATTAAATAAACAACGGTAGGATTTCTTGCATAAAACATCAAAAGGCATGCTGCCTAATCCGTTTTGCGAAACCGCGTAGCTGTAAATGATTAAAGGTAATCACGGCACAAAGAGTTTTTTTTGCCACTTATATTTGCTTCTTTACTTTAATTAAGCCACTAACATTATTACACAAATAGGTATGTTGCCATTCTGCAGCCGAAATAAAGAATCCATCTCGTTTGAACAAATTCGCAGCCTTTTGTTAATTACCATGCTTTCCTTTCATTGCTTCCGCGGTGGGGGGAAAAAATCCCGCACGAAAAAAAAAAGAGCATTCCCAATCTTTACATAATTAAACAGTTTCCTGATTAGTATGATTTCCTGCTAAGCGACAAGGAATAAGGCCGACGAAAAAAGCTAAATGGGAAATGAGAAGTATACATGTCTCGGTTTTTTTGGTAATGGCGAAAAAAAAAAATCCTAAACGGGGAATAATCAGGAAAATAATTATTTTCAAGTTATTGAGAGAGAGAAAAAAAATGAATTATTAAGTTGATATGTATGTGCATTATGATTTCGAAATATTTGGGGTAGTTTTTCCTTCTTTTTTTGTTATTTGCTAGAAAGAAATTAATATGTTTTTTCTGGTGTTTCTCTATAATACATCAAATGTCCTAGCATTTGATTACAGGATATTAATTTCAGTTATAAAAAATTGATGACGAGGGATGAGACGCGAAACTTACAACTGCGTAATTGCTACTCCAATTAAACAGGCATCGGAAACATTTTTTTTTATTTGAGGAAATATACTCGTAAATATTTAAATTAACAAAAATGTACCTCAGTAATGCTGAAAAACTAATGGAAAAATTATTACCGAAACGTCGCTGCGTTATTATTATTTACAAAGTAACAAAATTAGTATCAAACGTTTGAACTTATTTTAAAAATAACTTCTATCTTTAATAACCGATTACTAATATTTCAAATTTTTTTTTCGTAGTTTAGTAAAATGCTACGTAGATTTACTAAAATGCTACAAAATATTCATTTGAATGAAAACGGTTTGTAGATTATTGTATAGTCTTACACTTGTCTTATGATATGTAAGATCGTGGCATTTTAACGTAGAATTACGTTCCACCAGAACGGTCCTCCGGAAAGCAAAATTTCAGATGTCCTGCGTCGCGAGTTATAATTGCGGCAGCGTGCCAAACCCAGTAAGTATCGTGTAATAGACCTTTCAACTATTATTAATTAAATGTCATGTAATTAAACATCCTAAAGTCTTCACATTGCGTTGTGTTTCACAAATTATTACAGACTATCTGATTGTAGATCATAAATGACACGTTTATTAATTAACAACATCTAAAATGATATACATACACACAGCAAATATTACACTTAATCCTTTCACTTATCATCACATATATTCACACTTATTATTTTCAATATTGAGTAAGTGTAAACAGTTAAACAGAAAAGTACCAAAATGCGTCAAAACTTTGACATACATATATGTAATATATACATACGTACATATTTATGGATACGTAACACATACAAACATATATACATACAAAAGAGGTAAGCAACGATAAGTAATCCTACGTTAATAACCCGCGGTAGTTTCGTTAGAAGAGACTACATGAAATTTTATTAAATAATAGCATAAAAGTGTGCAATCTCATACCTAAATATATAATCTTACACGTAAATTGCTTTATTTTGAAGTGTTTGTTATATGAAAGTTTTCAATGCCCATTTTTATACCATTGGACTTTAGTAGAAATAGATTATTCTTTTCCATAAAGACATTAATTCCAATTGAAAAACTGAAAAAAAGCAGTAACACAGAAGGGAATTAGTAAATTTAAAATATGAGAATATTTTTAAAAATAGATATATTTACTTCAGCATATTTTTTAAGCAGATATTTTTACTTTAGCAACCACTGATTGGCATTCTTTTTGATAATATTTGAAAAAAAAACTTTGTTTAATATAAAAGATCTGAACATTTCATGAGAATTATTTGTTTAATATAATTAATTGGTTTCTAAGGAATGTTAATGTGCTTTAAGCAAGCACAATAATAAAAGCTTAAGGTGACTATGTATGCAGATAATCGTGTAAAACAGGGATGGGCAAATGGTGGCCCGCTATATTTTTTTGTGGCCCGCCAAGATAGCCAGAAAAATCCGGACAGCCAGAGAACTGCCAATATTTAATTTAATTTATATTTATTGATTTTTATAATACAATATACCTTTTCTGAAATGCAAAGTCAATTGATGAATGCAATAATTTCAAAAGGTGCGGCCCTCGAGAAAAAAACAATTGCCCACTCCTGCAGTAAAATATTGATGTACACCTGTCTGAGGATGTTTCTATAAGACAAGAGTTAAAATTTATGGATTTTAGATATTAAGGGGACTCGCGACCCTTAAGTCGAGGAAATAAGGCTTATTTTCATACTTTTTGACTCTTTGTAACTATTTCAATTTAGTCCCAATTTTTCCAAATTTTATATATATGATAAATTGATATTTTTTTTAATGAACAAATTTTTAACTCTCAAAATAATTTTAAATATTTTTTTTAAATGCTTTAGATGTACCTTGGTTTTTAAGTATTTTTATTGTATACTGGCTTGCGCGCAGAACTATGAAATTAATTTTACACTTAAATGTATAATTCCTGTTTAATATTTAAAATAAATAATTCAAAATAGAATTGAACATAAAACATTCAACATTAAAATTTTTTTTTAAATTTTTTAAAAATTGTTCAAAATATACTTAAATATTCCCGAAATTTTTGCATTAATTTACCCCTGAAAAAATAACAAAATGTGCAGTGATTGCAATAATTCTAGTTCAGGCGCAATAAAATAACATGATTATGCAGTGATAAAAAATTTCATGGAATTATGTTTCATAGTTTTGGAGATATCAGTTGCGGAATGATGCAAAATTACATTTTGAGAAAAATGAGTTTAAAATTTTTCTTACAATAAACTTGATCAATAATTAAATATTTAGAATATCACTATCTCCGGAACTAAGCAGAATATTTTCATGCGGTTTGCTTTATTTTGTTCAGAAATGATCAGGCTTAAACATATATTGTTTTCAAAAAGATTTAAGGGTAGTGAGTGCCCTTAATTCTGTTTGAGAGATTTGAGAACTGGGAGGAAGGACAAGGAAATGTCATTTGGAAATACCATCGAAGCAAATTAAGTCTGGTCCACGGACAGAAAATAATCTTATAGTCATATGATATGAAAAATTAAGGTGCGGTTTTCTGAGTTTTTACGACGTGGCACCCAGTCTTTGATATATCATAGTATATCCAATCTGTGATTGGAATGTGAGCATCTATCCATGCCTGTTTTTGAAAGGGTACGATTCATGGATAGATACAACATCCAATTCAGAGAAAGACATCCTTCAGATACGAGATCAGTTTTTACCAAGCATTTAGAAAGTCAGCAAGAATTTTGAAATGAAATTCCAACACATTTGACTGACCTAACAGTCACCGGGTTTATAAATTCGCTTGGAGTTTATATAAAATTACTCGAGCGACATCATATCTCGGAAAAATCTCCGGGACCAATCTTATCCGTCAGATGTTGAATCCAGCCGCAAGTCAAGGAGCACCTCTGAAAATAGATTAAAAAAAATAATAAAACAGCTCTCTCCAACTCCTTGCCACTCAACACCTCCGAAGAAATTTCCCGGGAAAAATTATATCCTTTCCATTTTATTCCCCACCTCCCACATCACTTCTCTCTCTCGGTTAATGCTTCCATATCGCAGCGAGCGCAGATAGGGTCTCGGTAATAGGTATTGGGTGCAAAAATGAATCAAGTCCATGTCTAAAAGCGCCGAAAATATATAATGATGGGGGAAAAACGTAACACCAAATAAAAATCTATGGTATGTTTATCGTTGCGACCGCAGGCAGTTGCTTCGGGACCTTGAAGCAGCCTGCGGCCAAATAGATGCGCTAATAGAGTCGGACAGGAATCGGTGAGAGACTAAGCCCCAAGCCGCCTCGATGACAAAGTTAGTCTATGTCAGCTTTTGTTACGCTATAAGTGGGCATCCATCTTGTCTAAGTATCGTGTAATTGATGTCGGCAAGAGAAAATTTTCCTCTGTCTGTTAGTACTAAAACCAAATAACGTATTTGGGGAAGTTAATACTCCCCGGGTATGCGAGGATTAGCTGCTTCACAGTTAAGCTTGTTCGGAAACAGCGAGACAGTATTTTATACCACGCTTTGTAATATCACAGTTTATATAGAATTCTCTGAAATAATGAATTACCATAAAACTCATTGAGTTCAACATGATTATTTTAACATAGGATTACGTTCCTCAATAACGGTCCTCCGGAGAGAAAAAAATTGTCCGGCGTCGCGAGTTATAATTTTGGCAGCGCGCCAAACCCAGTAGCTTTAAACAGTTAAACGAAAAAGTACGAAATTGCGTCAAAAAAAAACAGAGGTAAGCAACGAGAAGTAATCCTACGTTAATAACCCGCGGTAGTTTCGTTAGAAGAGACTACCTGAAATATTTTTTATTATTACTGTAACAATAATTTTTCCTCGAAAACTTGTGAAAATAGATGAGTTAAGTCTGATCAAGTTTCTTTTAACCAAAATTTAAATCTCTGTTTGGAAAAATTGGCATAATAATTCCTTGAGAAACTAAACTAATGTATTCAAAGACACATAAAATTTATTCCTCTCTTCTTTAAAACTGTTCTTTTAAAATGGGCTTTCATATTTTAAAGAGTTAAATTTTCTTTATAAATAACGAGTTAATACTTTCAAGTCAGAGAAGTGGTAACTTTTTAAGATTTAAGAGGCTCAGTGGAGATTTTCGAAAATTAACTGAGAAAATTTATTAGCGTGATGGTTAAAAATTACTTTAAAAATAGTTTCCATGTCTAGACTTCAAATGAAATTATATAATATATATCCTTTGACAAAGAAACTAGTGTTGATTTTCCAATTCAACAGAGCTTAGGTTTTTATTAATTTATAGGAATGCGATTATTTGTCATTGCAGTTTGTAACAGGTATGAAACAGATACAAGAGACATTGAATGAGGCATGAATAATATTTTGCTTTGCACAACATGCGAGTACAAATTTCATAGTTTTTCTAACTTTTAGAAGTTTATATTGTCTTTTTATATTTGGAATAATTACTTTTTTCCTTTATGTTAAGGACTAATTACAGTTTTTTTTTCTGAAATGCTATGTATATATTTTATATGGAAGTAACTTCGTTGAATTTAAGTACATCCTTCTAGAAATCGTTCAACAATGCAATATTGATATTTTATGTTCTATGCATCCAAATGCGTGTATCTACGCTTTCAATCAAACGTTAAATTATCTCTATCACCACCATTCTGAGTTCTTGTTATTTTTTGCTTTAGTTTCGGATCATTAACATCGATTAAAATTGATATCAAAGAAAAACATTATTGTAAATTCATGTAATTTTTATGTATGGGATGCTCGTATGTCAATCTACATAGAATGCTATATATTAAATACAATTACGAACGTTAAAGTACTATAATTAATTGCTGGAGCTTTATTATGAGAACAGTGCAAGTATACTTAGTACCTTTATATTTTTACTTATGGAGATTGTTTCTTTTCATCCAGCTAAAGCATCAGCAAATGTCTCTAACCTGAAATATAAATATCTTTGCACTATTTTCAAATATGTAATATATACTATTATAAAGAAAGAGAACAAGCGACTGACTTCCCGAAGAAAAATATTTCAGATATAAAGAGGTTTTAAACACACCAATCATTATCGTATCACAATTCTTATATAGTAGTTCAGTAAAATCTCATTTATCCGGCCCTCGTTAATCTGGATCTCCGAATAATCTGTATCGTATTTGTAGACATTATTTTTATTTAATGTTTACATTAGATAATAATTTTCAACTATGATAGCAAGAACGGAACTACAAGTACGCCAAAAATTCACTTTTTAGTTTGATTCACTGTACAGTTCCTGCATAGAATGTACCATAAATTATGGTGATGAAATGCTTTTTGTTGGGTTTAAGAAAGCTTTACTAGACTTACCATTTCTTTGTTAAGGAATGATGTGAAAGTTTTTTTTTATATTTTTTAAAGTCTTGTAAACAATACTATGTAATTTGGTTACAAAACATAGTTTTTTTTATCGTAATAAACGGTAAGTCTGCTTAGTTAAGGAATTTATTTTGCTTATTACCCATATTATCCAGATTATCCGGATTTCCGACTGTCCAGATTGTCTATGGTCCCAGTTAGTCCGGATAAACGAGGTTTTTTACTTACCTTTTAAATAACTATATCAAAAGCCACTTCTGTAAAGTCTGCATCGTGGACTTTTTTCTTTCCCAAGTGAGTCTATCAGAACCTCTCTTATAGGTGTAAACAAAGACCTAAGGACATAACCATTAATTTACCAAGTTATGCACCTGCAATTTATATATGGCAAACATTTTTAATTTCTAAAGATCATTCAACAAAAGCATAAATATTCTCTTTGAAAAGAAAAATTCCGTATTGCGGGTTAAAAGCAGCAAATTATGCCTTTTCGCCTAATTATGAAAACAATAAGAAACAGCATTGTGTAAAAAATTTAGCCGTAAAAAAAGTACCGTATTTTAACGTAGGATTACGTTACTCTATAACGGTCCTCCGGAAAACAAAATTTCAGATGTTAAAACAGCCTGTCGTCGCGAGTTTTGGGCAGCGCGCCAAACCCAGTCGGTATCGCTTGGGCAAGCAGTAAACAGTTAAAAAGAAAAGTACCAAAATGCGTCAAAATTTTGACACAGGTATATATATATACATACGTACATATATATAGATACATATATACATAACACATACATACATATATACATACAAAAGCGGTAAGCAACAATAAGTGATTTTACTCTAATAACCCGAGGTAGTTTCGTTAGAAGAGACTACCTGAATTTTTTTTTTAAAGCATCATAAGATGCACCTCAAATTTATGGGAGAATTTTCAGTAAGGAATATTTTGTAATTTGTTAGGTATATAAAGATATTTTCAATTTCTTACTACATACAGATTATATATACATAATATAATACATATAATAAAATACTAGTTGGTACCCGTCACAACATGACGGCTAGATAGTAAATAAATGTACTAATACACAAATTATACTCAACATATCATTGCCAAATGTTGGAAATCATAATAATGTGCAGAAACAAATTAAATTGTTTAAGCGGCCTCGTGCTTAGGGAGTATCTGAAGCCAGATTTAAAAATGTCACAGAAAGCAATTTTTTTAAATTGTAAATTATAGCTCATTAAACAACGCAAAATAAGCAGTTTCCACTACGTTTAATCTTATATTTCACAAATATTATTATCATAAAAATAAAAATGGCAGAGAGATATCTAGAGATACTCCTTGAAATAAACGTGTTTATAATTAAAACGTCAATGAGCATGCGTAGAAACAGTGAGTTTCTAAAGCCAGATTTAAACATGCCACTGAATATGCGCAGAAATCAATTTTGAATTGTAAATTATTGCTCATTAATAGAAATTGTGGTTACAAAACCAAATTTGACAAATCTACAGATTGCAACCTTTCGTTTATAATCAAAATGAAGTAAATTGATGCAGTAGTTTTCCCTTTCGGACTGCCCAAAAAGTCAGCTTAACAACTTAAATATATAGATTCATTTTATTTTAATGTTATCTTCGGACCATAAGACGCACCCCAATTTTAAGTCAATTTTTTTACATAAAAAGATGCGCCTTATGGTCCGAAAAATACGGTATTATTTATAATTAATATTTCAAGTGATAATCGGCTTCTAAGTTCAAAGCCAAGTTTTACAGCGCAAAATGCCAATAACATAAATGACCCACTCGGACAACCGGCACACTGCCGCAATCCTAATCTCGATGAAAGCCAAACTTGGTTCTTTCCCTCCCCCTTCTTTGGTCAAACCAATCTGCCGCGTACACCCGGAGAACAATATTTCATCTCCCAGAAAGCTCAAACTCTTCTGATGAAGTCCTATCTGTGTGACACCTCGCACCCTAGGCAAACATACCATCTGCCCAGACGGCTGCTGGTTATAAGTATTGTTCATGTGTCTTTCCCCTTGGACGCCCCTCCCCCCCCCCCCCGGGTCTAAAATATTTATAGTGTGTGGAGGAGGCCGGGAAGCAGTTTACATATTGAAAAGGGGACGTTTAGCGCCGCAATCAAATCTGTCAAGTTGACTGTCTGTCTGTGATTCAAGGGGGAGGAAGAGGCTGTTTATTGCTTCCCAACGTCCAGCAGTGATTTGTGCATTTGGAAGATTGGTTGCTGCACACATTTCGGGAATTTTTGTGCCCCCGGAGAGTTTATACGATACTTTTTCTTCCATTTTTTAGGAGCGACGACATGGGATGGGAAATATGTCACCAGCCTATTCAAAAGAATGGATGGATGGGGGTTATGAATATGTCATCAGTTCCGGGAAATGTATTTAAAATATGCGCTCCGGATGAGAGTGGTATAATTGAATGCAAAAATAATTATAAAGCAATATTTTATCTACAATGCGTTTTATTTTTCGATTTAAAAAATATTTTCTACTCAAGTTTTTCTCTTCCATTATTTATGATTCTTATTAGATGTCTAATACTTTTTAAAAGTTTTATTAGTATAGTTTGGGACCAGACATATTGAGCAAGTTTGACAGTTAGGATTGATTACATTTATTAAACATTTATTACATAAATGTAACGTTAAAAAAATCGATTCTTTTATGCTTAGAACAGGATCTTTCAAAACTTTTAAGCTTTTACCCATTCACTTGCAGTACTTGCAGGGATTTTTAAAGTTTGCAGCACTTCGAATGCGATTGTACAGTAAAAAACGCAACAGGAAAAACAAAATTTGAAATGTTCATATTTAAAAGCAAATGTATACATAAAAATGTGCAAAGCTTTACAAAGCTTTTATTTATACTTGAGGCTTCTCTATGCACTCGTAGGACATACATTTTGAGAATACAATAACGTTCAAAGGTCTCTGGGGCTCCCCCTACTGAGGCTCCAGTCCGGTGTTCATATGAAGATAAGACAGGAAATAGAAACATAGACACACACACACACACACACAATTTTTATTTACAAACGATGACACGTATGATGGACGGTAGATTGCAACTCCTCTTTCGAGACGTTCCTCTTCAGACAGAAGACTAACTATTACCCCAGATTACATCTATGTCTTTCACAGAATTCGAACTCGCGACCCCGCTGGGGCAGGCTGATACCTTAACCACTTTGTCACTGAGCGGCATACAATTACGGGGTAATGTTAAGGCTGCTGTGTACTGACCCTATTGGATTCGCTCATCTCAATGTAAACCTATGGAGAAAATGTGTCCAAGGATTGTCGACTTGGATTGAAAGATTTTCTTAAAATTGTGCTCCGTAATAGAGAAAGAAATTTTACACATTAGAGCATTTTTCGTTTTTTTTTTTTTTTAAATACAAACAATATTTTAAAATTTAAATTATTCGGGGAAAATCTGGTATAGTGTGTTTTAAACGCTCCTAAATTCCTTTGGGGGACGAAATTTATAAAAATGTATCCTGTCGGAAGGTGCAGAAAAGTTCACGCTATCTGAAAATACCCTTTTTATTGGATTATCAATCTTTTTGTAGCTGCAAATTGTAGACACATTTTCTCCATAGATTAACATTGAGGTGAGCGAATCGAATAGGGTTAGTGCACAGCAGCCTTAATGCTCTAAACTTGTGTGTTAAACGTAATACAATACATGTCTTATAGAGTCTCTTGACACGCATTTTAAACTTATAAGGTATATGTCAATACTAACGTATTTCACTTAAAGTAAACTTATTTCTGAGTTACTTTTACCAACTTTATATCCTAGTAAATTACCTCTTTTCTATTATCTATATATATAAAACGCGTTGGTATGCGGCACAAAAATCGACGATATTTCTACACTCTGAATGGCAACGGCTGAAACTGCCAGATGTAAACATTAGCGTCATCCGAAATTTACAACAGCGTGTGTGTAGCGACTCGCCAATAGCACGTAATTTGGTACAATTCAATTGCTGTATTTCACTTGTGAATAATTTCAATTTATTCATTTGATATGATTAAGTGGAGAATTGTGAACAAAAAGTACATACAATGGTAAATACAGAAAGTGATGTAATCTACACTATATTTTAGTACTTGCTGAAGTTTTTATTCCATTTTATAAGTGATGAAATTTTCCCAACAATTTATTATTTGATATGATAAAGTGGAGATATCTGCATTGTGAACAATAGTACATACAGAGAGTGATGTAATCCACACTATATTTTAGTACTTGCTGAATTTTTACTCCATTTTTTTAATTGAAAATTTTCCCCAACAATATCTTATTTGATGTAATGATAAAGTGTAGATATCTTAATTTTGAAAAATTGCACGTACAGAGAGGGATGTCATTTTTCAAATCATTGGTGTTGGGTTTCTCAGTCTTATCTTTAACTCTGTTCTGAAGTAATGGAAATTCACATTTTTTAATCACGATGTTTTAGAATCAGCCTTATAGTGAATTTAGCAATGATTATACATTTTTTGGCTGAGCTCTCACTACCCCTTAACAACGTATATTTATGATGACAAGTAAAGGTAACATTCCTTACATATGTTACTTTCAGTTGAGTTGTTTTGAAAAAGAAAATATAAAACTAAAAGCGACCATGCTGGTCGCACAGCGACTAGTTGAATTATAATTAATGTCAAAGAAGTATTTTTTCCGAATGTAGAGGCATTTGTCGCTAGACATCCGTCTGTATGTACACCGCGAGATTGCTGGCCATTCATTCAAGGGGACATCGTATAGGTGGCTAGCACTACCCCCTACAAGCCGGTCCCGCAATTTAGAACCGGGTCAAGTGACGATATCGAACCGAGTGAAGTGACGAGACCGGTACACTTGACCCCTCACCTCCAGAGGTAAATTTGAGAACTTTGAGGTCATTGCAACCACGACAGATTTTTTGGTGCATCAGCCGCCCTTAGTGTACACGGCGGTGGATTTGTCAACGACGGACATCGAACCACGGACTTTCAGATCACTGGTTCACTTCCTTTGGCAACTGGGCTTCCGTGTCCCTAGCAAAAATGTACTTATACTAATTTTTTAGCCTCAATAAAGTTAAAAAAGAATCTATAAGTTTAACCCATATGCCATATATCATAAATTTTAGAAGAATCAAAGAGAATCCCCATAGAGATACTGACAGGAAAAAATACTTCGCAAGGAATAGTCGTTGACTGATGCTTTGAATAATAATAATAATAATAATAAAACACAAAAATCTATCATCAACTTGGAAATTTTTAACAACTTTAATTTTTTAATTTTTGAGCTTTTAAATATTACTACATTCTAAAAATTTTTTTGCTTAAATACTATCTTTTGATGGAGAATAAAATAATATTTCATTTAATATAGCATTTTTAATTTAGTTATCAGTTACACAATAAGAGTTATAAGGGATTTCCGTATTTTTCGGACCATACGCTGCTTTTTATAAAAAAAAAAAAAAATTGACTTAAAACTGGGGTGCTTCTATGGTCCGAAGGTAACATTAAAATAAAATCTTTACACTGCATCGAAGTTATTAACGAAGTTCAATTGCTGGCTCAACTTTTCAATAAAATTAGTACACAACGCTAGTAATGTAGGTTATATAGGGTAACCCCAAACTGAGAATACTGTGTACGTCACGTTGCTCATAAAGCACATTTTGATATCTAAGTTATGTCGAGGAATGTGGGGGAATCACCGATGTACACTCTGTCTGTTGAGCGTCAATAGCTATTTGTCTGTAAACATGTCCGCTTTTGCACGGTTCAAACAGCTATTGTGTAGTGAGTCCGAATTATTTTTACAGATCATTAAAATTTTTACCCTAAAATTATAAAAAAAAATGAGTGAAAAAATTCATATAGCGTGAGTTATATTCTTTTCTAAAAACTCTCTCATAAATTTGAGGCGCGCCTTATTGTCCGGTGCGTCTTATGGTCCGAAAGGTACGGTACTTCTTTCACTGCCGAAATTTATTTTTAAAAAGTTTTGCATCCGTTTTAAGATTGGAAAACTGATATCTGAAAAGGAAGAATTTATTTAATACCAAACATTTTAAAAATACTTCATCCCCCTGCCATAAAACTTAGCAATCCCCCCCCCCATCTGTACCATATAATCAATACCATACCAGGCTTTTTTCCTTTTTCTGCTTATATCTCCTTCATGATACTTGGATGTGTATAAACTTTTCCAAACGCAAACGATCTCCAAGACAGCGAAAGGCTTTTAATCGTTACCGGAAATAACTGTAACCGGGATGGCCTCTCCAATGTATTCCAAATTTCCTGACACATTGACTTCATATGTCGGATCAACAGCGTATCCTTTTCTCCTTGAAAACGTTCACTTTTAACCCCTTTTTTTTATACGCGGCCGCGACACCCATAAATTTATAAAACATTTTACACCCCTATAAATCCAAGCCCAAACGCGTGCCGAACATTACTTCCCCAAGTCCACTCATCCTTTCAAGAAGAATTCCCCCTTAAGAGCCACGAATTACAACCGCTGCCTTATGAATGGTAAGTTCCTCAATTCCCTTAACTTAGAGTAATCATACGCGCACAAATGTACCGAGTAAAGTAGAAGATAACTCACATGGGGAGGAAAAGGAAAAAAGAAAAAACAGCTCCACCAAATGGGAGGAGGAAAAAGGCATTTTTAGTGGTTCCTCCCCTTTATATATATATATTTTTTCTTTCTCTCTCTCTCTCTTCCCCCCATTTACTTGAATCACTTTCCGGGCAAAAAAAAAAAAAAAAGGGGGGGGGGGGGGTCGCGATTCAAAATGGTCCTTCCACTACAAGGAGGATATAAATGATTCCTCCGCCAGATATGAAATTCAAATTGTTTTCCAATCCCCGTGGTTCGCAAAATTGCAACCATTTGGAAACATCTTTTTTTGTAACTGGTCGCTTTTAGCTACGGAGTTGAGTGAGCGGTGGAAATAAAAATACACTTAAAAAAAGGGAAAAGAAGCCCGAAAATGTATATAAAGAGAACGGGAGACAGAAAAAGAGGATATCTTCACTCTATTTGACGTTATTTTCCTCTCTCCTGCTGGAGTTTCTATATGGTTCTTGTGTTGTTGTTTTTTTTCCTTCTTCCTTTTACTCCTTCTTCCAGCTCTGCACTTTATTCGCTCTTGTCTCAAATTTGTCGGAGATGCTGAGTGCTTGCTGCGTTTTAGGGTTGCCGTTTCAGACAGAAATTTATCCCGCCAAACTAATGTTAATAGCTATTGATTCTGTAACTTCGCAAGGTGCTTATAAATTTTCTAATGAAGCTACATTTTAATTGACGAATGTACCAAACTTGAATATTAGTTAAGATATATTTATTTTTAAAACTTTTGAAAACTTCAAACCATGAAGTTTTCTTTGATATATAACTCTAAAAGGTGCTTTGAGATATAGATTTGAGATAACTTGTTAAATAATATCATTAATTTCTAACTAAAATCTGTTTATTAATGGCGTAATTAATACACTGTGATTTCAAAAAAATTATATATAGAACTGTTATATGAAAGGTGCATTTTATGTATATCCAGATACGCTTCAATTTTATGAATTGCATTCTCTACAACTTTTCTCGAATTGAAATGCTAATAGTCAGATGGAAAAATAAAATTCAATCGATTCCACTAAGATAACTAAATACGAATAAAAGGTGTAGTGTTTAATTTGGAATATAAAATTTAAAAGATTAGCTTTTAATAAACTTCTTTACTTTTATAAACGCCTCTCAACTGCTTGTCTAAGTTTTAGCCTTAAATGCATCATAAAAATATTTATTTAGAAAAAGTATTTACACCTCAACTTTTGCGCACATTTAAATCCCTTGATCTGACTTTTATTTTCTTTTTTTTCTACCAAATATAAAATTTTGGAAACAAATTTAGAAAAGAATAATGGGCTTCATACAAGATAAAAGATTATAAATTATAAGCTAAGCAGGTCTGTGCATACAATATTGTAATCTCATGTATATACATATTAATTATTTATCATTTCCTACTCTCTCTCTCTCTCTCTCTATCTATCTATCTATCTATATCTATATCTATATTTATCTATCTATCTATATATCTATCTCTCTCTCTCTCTCTCTCTCTCTCTCTATATATATATATATATATATATATATATATATATATATATATATATATATATATATATATATATATATATATATATATGCAACCGTATCGCTCTCAACCATACAATAATATTTTAACAAAGCAATATTAAGAACACGTATAAAATGGCCGGCATATCTGAGCAAAAGAAGCATCAAGCAAGTGTCTACTTTTTCTAGCTACAGTACATTGACCATTCACATCCTAGAAGAGTTGTCACCATATCGCGTGTTTACTTAAAATTGTAAATACCTTAACAAGGGCGAAAGTTCTATTTATGCTGAAAAGAAATAAGCTAGACTATCTTAAGTTAGACATCTACCTCTTTTTTACAAATATCATATTTGCTCTTAAGAAGAACACACTATTATGAAATATTGTTTAATAAATACATAATACTTTTATTCATTCAAATAACGCCTCCACTCTATACTATATTGAAGGTTTTCAATATTAATGCAAACTAAATTATAATCTTCATCTCATACATCTTCCGAATTTTTTTCTAATACTGATACAGGTTTTCTTTTAAAACAGCCTTCCTGGCATCATTAACATTCAACAAGCAGAAAAAGGAATATTTTTTAAATAAAACATTGATTAGCAATATTTAGTCATTAAGTTTAAAGATTTAAAGATTAAAAAGTGTATCACACATAATGCTGTCTTATATAATGTGCTCTTTAAAGCACAGTACTTCTTTTGTAAGGGAAATTAATCCAGTCCGATTATGATCTATACTCTTAAAAGCCTTCTTGGGGTAAATTTGGAGCATTTGTAATATAATGTGATAATGTGTAATCATGTATAAAAACATAAATTATGTAAGTAATAGAATTTGAAAAAAAAATGTCTTTAGAGATTTTAACATTTTACGAAACCTCCATGCTGTAACCTTTTGAAATTGAAGAATATGTGTGTTATTTATTTATTTATTTGTATCATATATTTTTAGTGTCTACAACTGCCCCAGATCTTTTTTTCCTTTCACATGTCAACATTTTATGCCCGAGGGAGGTAAAAGATCGAAGACAATACATAATGTGCCCTGAATAGAAATTTAGAAAAAAATGACATTACATTTAATTATCTTAAGCAACATCTTTTAAGTTAAAATTACAAATTTCAGTTTTTGGTTCATAAAATGTATGTAAATACATGCTAAGGTTTAAAAATCATTTTGAATATAAAAATCGAGGGAAGCTTCAGTAGCCTCACCTATATATGCATTTATGCAGAGATTCTAGAAGTATGTGTTCAGGTAATAACATAGTAACGACTCCAATCTATATATATAAAACAGTCCCGTAACTGACTGACTGATTGACTGACTGATTGACTGACTGACTGACTGACTGACATATAACACACAGACCCAACCATTGGACCTAAAGGGCTGAAATTTTGCATGGCGATTCTTCTTATAGTCTAGGGGTGCACTAAGAGAGATTTGAGAAAAATTCTTCTTTGAATTTTTAAAATAAAATTTTTAAGCTGTTTTTTAACATTCTTTAAAGTTTGCATTTAAAATAATAATTGGAGGGTTCTAAAATTTATATCACGAGAAAGATCATAAAATTTCCTTTAAAATGAAATCTTTTTCGAATCTTTACCTCTATTTTCGGATTTTGGGTGAATTTTTAAAGATTAATTTTTTTAGAATTTAATTTATTAAATGCTGATCACGTGATTTCTTCTTTTTGTGATACTTTAAACTAATTTTGCTTCACGTGCATAACAACGAAATAGACAATAAATAAATTTTTTTCTTCATAATAAGCCAGACGATCGGACATTATCCAATAAAATATTAAAATATGGTAAAAGAGATGTTCCTCAAACTGTACTATATTCTTTAGTATGTTCTATCAGATTTAATTTAAATATTTTCTTCTTCATTATTTTATCTATGAAATATCCGTTACGATTTTTTTTATAAATATATTTTTTCATTTTTTTTACATCAATTGCCTACATTGACATTGATTGTTGTATTTATAATTTATATATATATATATATATATATATATATATATATATATATATATATATATATATATATATATATACTAGCATTATTGCCCGGCGTTCCCCTGGTAGATATATAGATAGAAAATATTTCATGCATTCCATCAAAAAAATACTGGACTGCACTCCCGCTCTTCATGTTCATCTGGCCAGACAGAATGCGCTTAGCACGTTTCTACTGAAATGATATACAAACAATAAGAAAGAAAGAAACTTTGAGCCTGAGGACCTTCGTCTGATTTTAAGGTCATTCCCAACCCTCTTTCTCCCGCGCATTGGAATCTGACTCCCCCCCCTCCGTCATCCTCAAACCACCCCTCTTAACGCAGCTGGTTGAGGAGAATCCACAGGGGGTAGACGCACCTCTATCGGGCACAAAAAAACATTAAAAAATTAATTTTAAAAAAACTAATTGAGCCCCTAATTTCGTTTTTCCTGATTTAAGTTTCTCGGGTCCAAAACCTTAACTGTGCCGAATTTGGTCCCGGTGGGTGAAACGGTCTATGATTCTATAGCGGACAAACAAACAGACAAGCTCTTTTATATATATATATATATATATATATATATATATATATATATATATATATATATATATATATATATATATATATATATATATATATATATATATATATATAATTGGCATTAATTGCATACATTGACAGTTGTATTTAATTTGAATGTACTCCGTAGCGAAGTACGGGTTTTCAGCTAGTTTAATATAGAACTCGTATATACGTTTCAACGATTTATTAATTTATTTCCGAACGTCCCATCATTGGCGATAGATTCGCCAAAGTTGGTAGACTCGACCTTTCTAGTTTCTTAACACATCTCAATTGATGTACGCGTGGTCAGACTACAAGACGACTGTCCTTTCATTCTCTATGCGTCCATCCTTCCGCTCCTCTGTCTTATTTTTCCCCCTGCTCCTTCCATTTCCTCGGGGAGCCTTTCCCCTCCTCTCCCCTCTCCCAAAAATTCATAAGTTAAGGTCCCTTGCATTTGCATATTAATGGTGCTTAGTGAAAAGAGCGCTTGACGAAGTGAAACATATCTCCTTCATAATGGAACACAGGCAGCCCTGCCCTCTACATTACTAATGCATGAGACCCGCCATTTTCACCTTATTTGTGTCCTCACTGACCGGATGGTGTACGTTCTTTGAAGAGCATCGAAGACGATTGTCACCCTCCCCCATCCGCCACCCGTTTCCTCCTCCCTTCAAAACTTCTCCGAGATTTCCGCCCTCTTGTCTTTTGAAGTAGATAGGAAATTTCTCATTGATTCATTTATGCTTGCTTTTTTCTTCTTTATCATTCTCTTTCCTCATGTTCTTCACGGTTTTATGATCATCGTAGAGGTGTTAGGGTTTTTTTTCCACTTTTTCTGCTTTATGGTCATAGTTCTTTTTTTTTTCTATTTTTCTCCTCGAGCGTTTATTGTTTGAAGATTGATTGCATTCAAAAAGCGTGCCTTATTGATAAAAAGCCGGGTACAAAAAGCTGCTCATGAAAAATTCAGGCTGTTTTCTCGAAATAAAATTCTATTTTTCTACATTTTTACATGAAAAGATGGACGTATAATTGATTCAAAAGTTTCTGACTGTTTTTGAAAAAAAAATGCTTTTTTTACTAAAAATAGGTGACACGATATCATATAATTTGAATGAATTGTTTGCTTTTTACGTTTATATAGTCTTTTCTTTTCGAAGTAGGGCGTGATATGAAAAAGATTTGGTCATTTGATAATTTACGCATGTAGGATTTTTTTCCTCTTTGAACTGTTTGTTCTTAGTTCAGAGTTTTCTAGTATTTTTTCATAATCGTAACAACTAGGGGGGTAGTAATTGTTCCAACAATCGTAATATGAAGAAAACTGAATATGGCTTTCATGAAGTCACTGATGTCTTGGATTTAAATTATCTTCATCTTTTATTCACTGCATGAACTCTTGCCTGGCATTTAACAAAAAACATATGCTTATATTTCTGTGTTTGCAGTGTAAAGAGTGTCAAGTCCAAAATCGTAGTTTTGAGAAAAGCGGGATTGAAAAAAAAAATGCTTTTGTAAAGTCAGTTTTTTAAGTTTAATTTTAAATCTTTTTTTAAAGTAAATTTTTCTAATTTTATTTTTGTTGAGTAAAGAGTGTTAAGTCCTTGATTGGGACATAACCCCTTTAACACTAACATGTTTGTGTTTTGTTACACATATCCCAAATTTTCCCTGAGGAATAAAAATATTTAGGAGTGGAATTGGACCCAGCTTTCTGTACCTTGCAGTAGACCTTGATTTTTCAAAGGTGCCTGGTTTGATAACACATTTTAGCCCATTTTGGACCTAACACCCTTTGCACAACAAACACAGATTTCTATTACCCGTCGCGTCGGGAGGAATCCTCACCATGTGTCCATTTATGAAAAAAAAGCTCTAATTTTCTATATTTTGAAATAAATCTCTATTTTTCTTCATTTTTACCTGAAAAGATGGACGAATAATTGATTCAAAAGTTTCTGGCTGTTTTTGAGAGAAAAAAATGTTGCTTTTTACTAAAAATAGGTGAAACGATAGCATATAATTTGAATGAATTGTTTGCTTTTTACGTTTGTGAAGTGTTTTTACTCCGAAGTAAGCTGTGGTATGAAATATATTTGATCGTTTGATAATTTACGCATGTAGGTTTTTTTTTCTTCTTTGAACCGTTTGTCCCTAGTTAAAGTTCAGAGTTTTCTTGTAACTTTTCGTAATAGTAACAATTAGTGTGGTAGTAATTGTTCCAAGAATCGTAATGCGAAGAAAACTGAATATGGCTTTCATGAAGTCACTGATGTCTTGGATTTAAATTATCTTCATCTGTTATCTTCACTGCATGTACACTTAACTGGCATTTAACAAAAAACACATGCTCCCAATTCTGTTTGCAGTCGGAAGGAATATTCACATTTTCTTGTGGTTAAATGCTTTTTTTTCACTGAGAGCTGTAGCTAAGAATTTTATGATATTCTTGGAATCCTCAAAACTTCTGTTTTCTAATGGGAATTATTTAAAAGCATTAGAAAAAATTATTTTCCCAACACCATAATTTAGACTCTTTCTCTTACTCTCATACCCTCAGACCTTAAGAATTATAGACAATCTTAATAATTTCCTTTAAACTGTATTTTTTGCTTACTGTGGTATGATTAAAAAACAAGAGCTTCATATTAAATTTTTGACTTAGTGAATAATAATGCTCTATAATAGTAAAAGAATATAGTTTTGTACTAATATAGTAATACAGAAATATGTTAAATAATTCAAAGCATCCAGAAATTAAAATATTTTTATAGGAATTTAAGAAAACGATACTAATTTTGTTCTATTTTAACCTGCAGTATTAAAATGGTTGTTTGGTTTTCAATGTTGCCTTGCTTAAAATTAGTTATGAAATTTTTTTTAATGTATTTAGGATTCCTGGTATGAAAACATTGACAGAAAATCAGAAAACGCTTGACACAAATCTGAAAATTAAAGGATATTATTTTACATGCTAAATCATTATAGTGTAAACTAGGGAAATAGGTATAAGTTCAGAAAAAATGAGGAATACAATGGTTATTCTGAAGACAAAAATGTTTTTTGTACAAAATAAAGCATGCTAAAAGCCAGCAGCTGTAATAGCTACATTAAATGCTAACATTATCTGGAATCAAGCTAAATGTAAGGGAAAATGAACAGTTTTTCTTTTATTTGTGTCTTCATCAGATGACATCATGGATCAGAATAAATAATAGAAAAGATTTTTATTAAAATTTTGCAAAGGCTAAATGTGATACAAATGTTCCTCTATCATATGCTACCATGGATCAGAATAAATAATATGAGTTCTATCTAATATTCATTAAAATTTTGCAGAGGGCCAAATGGTGATACAAATGTTTTTTCCAACATATGACATCATGGATGACGATAAACAATAAGAATGCTATCTAATTTTCATTAAAATTTTGCTAAGTGCCGAATGGTGATACAAATCTTTTTTCGATCACATGACATCATGAATCAGAATAATAATTGAAATGCTATGTAATCTTCATTTAAAATTTTGCAAAAGGCCAAATGGTGATGCAAATGTCATATGACATCATGAATCAGAATAAATAATAAAAATACTATCTAATTTCATTAAAATTTTGCAAAGGGAAAATGATGATACAAACGTTTCCTCTATCATGTGTTATCGGGGATCCGAATAAATAATGAAAATACTATCGAATTTCATTAAAATTTTGCAGAGGGCTAAATGATGATACAAATGTTTCTTTCAACATATGATATCATGGATGACGATAAACAATAAGAATGATATCTAATTTTCATTAAAATTTTGCGAAGTGCCGAATGGTAATACAAATTTTTTTTCCATCACGTGATATCATCAATCAGAATAATAATTGAAATGCTATGTAATCTTCATTAAAATTTTGCAAAGGGCAAATGATGATACAAACGTTTCCTCTATCATGTGTTATCGTGGATACGAATAAATAATGAAAATACTATCTAATTTCATGAAAATTTTGCAGAGGGCTAAATGGTGATACAAATGTTTCTTTCAACATATGATATCATGGATGACGATGAACAATAAGAATGATATCTAATTTTCATTAAAATTTTCTGAAGTGCCAAATGGTGATATAAATCTATTTCTATCACATGACATCATGAATTAGAATAATAATTAAAATGCTATAAAATTTTTATTTAAATTTTGCAAATGGCCAGATGGTGATACAGATGTCATGTGACATCATGATTCAGAATAAATAATAAAAATGTTATCCACTTTTCATTAAAATTTTGCAAAGGGCAAATGGTGATACAAATGTTTCTTCTGTCATATGGTATCGTGGATCCGAATAAATAATAAGAGTTTTATCTAATATTCATTAAAATTTTGCAGAGGGCCGACTGAGTGATACAATGTATCTCCGAAAACAATGCCAGGATTATGATCCTGATATATTTAATCTCGGGATCGTCCGAGCCAGATCCATAAAATTCATTACTTAAACGCTCGGAAAATTCATCCTTTCCACGTACCATCAATAACGACAATCTATTTCTTAAACCCCTGTTGTTCCAAATATGAGTTCCACTCCAACCGGCTTTTTCTCATTCACGGAATAAGAAGGTCCCTGCTTTCACAGAAATTAGTTGCCTTCAGATTATTGAGAGAGAGAGTTTCCTGGAAGCTTTGCCCTGAATGAAATTCTGACGGCAATGTGAATGGATGGATGAGAAATGGGTTTTTGAAGCGATGCTTTGATTAGTGGGTTTTCTTAAAGGTTGAATGATTAATGGTCGCTGTCCACTTGGACGTGGTGGGAGCAGTGTGCTGGTCAGCCGGAATAGTGCTTTTGTCTGATAAAAGGAGCTTAAAACGTTGCAGTTATGAACTGTCGAAAGATAGTGCTGCATAGTCAATGTTAAGACTTATGGATAAACTTATGCTTTAGGAAGCATTTATGAATGCGGTTTTGTTTATTTGCTTTAGATTTTTAAGAGCTTTTGCTTAAAGATTGCAAAAAATTATTACTAAACAAAAACTCCCATTATATTACAATAGTTATTCGATGAAATTCTGTACCTAATACTGGCATGGCAATAATAATAAAGAGGATATTTAAATTTTTCCTTTCAGCAATGATTTACAAATTAATTTACGGCGCAATATTTTAAGGAGTTAAGTTGAATATTTGTTCAAAAAGGGAAAATGACAGAACTAAATGACTGTACTAAAAGAGAAACAATAAAAGAAATGCAACAGTAAATATCCGTAGAGGTTAATCTCTGTACTTTGTTCATGATATTCTTTCCTAACTGCAATTAACACAATTTCACCTATTTTCTCGCATATAACTAGGCGTATAAACAGACATACATTAGTACCCCTTTGTTCTGTGCTGTTAACTTTTATATTCATTTATCCTGATATATATATATATATGTATATGTATATATATATATATATATATATATATATATATATATATATATATATATATATATATATATATATATATATATATATATATATATATAGAGAGAGAGAGAGAGAGAGAGAGAGAGAGACAGACAGACAGACAGACAGAAACAAATATTTCATAACTATTAAAGGTAAGAATGTTTATGAATACTAACTAAAGTAGTTATCGTACGGTGATAAAAAAATCAATTAACGAAAATATAAATTATTGAGCGTAGGAGACAATTACTTTAATCATATGTTGAACCTCACAATTTTTAGAAAAAATTCCAGGCCATCTCCCTAAAATCAGAAGTGCGTACACTTTATTTTTAGAAGCAAAAATCAAATGATTTCCCATTTTAGTTCCTACGCTAGCATTTCAAACACTCATTCCATTTTCTCCGACCAAATCCAGCGCCCACTTCATTTATGCGTATTCGCGTCTGTGCACTTCCTCTCGAGTTCTTTACATCCAAACAATCTCATTTCATAAGCACTTCTCATCTTATTCCAAGTGACTAAATGAGAAAACGTTCAACAATCGGTTAAATATACAATTTTCTGTTTTCCAGCAACAAACGCTCGGGAATACATTTATAAATGTGAAAACTCGCAACCGCTTAAAGGCACAAAAGAAGAGGTTGGAAAACAGGAGCAATAGGCATTAGGATATTATAAAATTTTTGCATTTTTCTTAACTGTTTTCGAGTAAATTTGTCGCGGACGTAATAAGGATGTGGAAAGGGGAATGCAGCAGAAGTTTCGTTTGTAAATAGAGAAATGCTGCATTCTTTTGCAGCGAATGGTTTTTGAAAATTATTGGTAGAGAACCTCGTGGGATAATCTGCCGCAAACTTCAAAGTAAAAACTTTCGCTTCAGCCTTGCATTAAATTGAATAGAAATTTCAAACAAATGCTCTCTAGGGTGTTTAGAGTATTAAAATACTTTAAATTATCGACTGGAGTAATTGATTTTGTTTAGAAAGATAAAAGATAATGAAGTACATAGTTTGCTCATAAATAAAAAAAAAAGTTTATTTCTCGTTACTAATTAATTGGTAACCAGATAGTTTTCTTAACAGGAGAAATATGAAAACTAAATACAAAACAATATTAGAAAACTTAACAGGAAAAGAGCTGTAGATAAGTAACTGAATTTTTTTTAAAAATCGAAACATGGTACATAATAAATCATCCCGATCATCATTCAATAAAAGCTTGTTCTACTTGTTTGGGTTAGGACAGTTGTAGTTCTCGTTCTTGTTGCGACGTTCTTGTTGCTTATTATTTGTCGTTCTTGTTGTTTAGTTGTCGTTCTTGTTGCTTGTTCCGGCCCCCTGGCCGGAATATATTCCAGGCCAAGTTCAAATACGCTTGTGGGCTGAGAATTGCGGCTCTGATTTTTAATGGAACCACAAGGGTCGAAATCTGACTTAGAAACCTCAATTTTGAGAGGTGACATCTACGGGGATCATACCTTTCACCCCATTGACCTCAAAGAAGGACTTTCCGCCTACGGATTTAACATGTGCTCATATCCAACATAGACACGAAGGCATTTAATAGCACTTGTCGGGATTCAATCCGAGTATCCTCAGTACGAAAAGCCATAACGCTACCACTAAGCTACGTCTGGCTCCTGGGTTAGGACTAAAATACTAATACCTTAAAAACTGAATACAACTTTTTTATTATTCTTATCGTTTGAAACTTATTAAGTTCAATGATGTCAAATGACAAATTTTGAGAACTCCTTCCTTCCTAAATAAAAGTTACCAGAAAATGTTGATGGAACAAAAACTGTTACCCTTCGGTTGGCTCTTGGTAAATATTAGTTACTACAGGGATTTTATATGATACTGATAAAGTTGTGTTTTTTCCTGATTGATTAGATATCTTGCAAAAATTATCCATTTATTTATTAATATTTTAATAAACGTATATTAATAAAACTGTAGTTTAAAGTTTGAAGAGAATAAGGATTAACCGCAAACATTAATTACATACAATTAAACTTTTAGGTCCCGACAGTGAAAAGGAAAGTTATATACCGGGTGCGTCATAAATTCGTGCAAAGTTAAAAAATTCATTAAAAAAGAAGTAATGCTCGGAAATTTTTTCTGTTTGCGCCAATAAGATCAGAGGGGCATTGGATTTTTTTCCATGTAAAAAAAAAAAGTTTCCAAAAGTAACCGAAAGGGGCGCTCACATGTCATACTGATACGTTTTATGGAAATCAGGCAAACTCAAACAGAAAATCAAACAAATCACAATAACATAAGACTGTGCATTTATTTTAAAGTAACAGATGTTCAACTTTACTACCAGCACAAGGTAATAGGCAAGATAGGCGCTTCACGAAGCCCATTAAAGTGGATTGTAGCATCGATGGCAGCGACTGTCTGTCGAATGACATTTTTCAGTTCCACCAAAGTGGTTGGGGAGCCCTGGTACACATGACATTTTAAGTATCCCCCCCAACTAAAAATTTGCCGGTATCAAGTTTGGTGATCGTGAGGGCCACTGAACCTTACAACCGCGACTTATAGAACTCGGTCTTCAGTGAAAGATTTCAACAGGACGTCTTGATATCACGTGAAATGTGGGGCGGGGAACCATCCTGCATGAAGGTGACAACAGGTAACTCATGCCTTTCCTGCAATGCAGGCTTAACATGGTCACGTAAAAGCGCCCTCTTTCGGTTACTTTTGGAAACTTTTTTTTTACATGGAAAAAAAATCCAATGTCCCTCTGATCCCATTCGTACAAACAGAAAAATTTTCCGAGCATTATTTCTTTTATTACGAATTTTTGAACTTTGCACGAATTTATGACACACCCGGTATATAACTAAATTAGGTCCATCAGTATCTACTGACGGATCTAACTGATGCCAGAAAAAAAGTAGTAAAAGTAAAGGTCAAATTTTGTAATCTTAATTTTTACTTGGATAATAAAAAGCGTGCACATGGATTGTATAATTGATCATGATTGATGTTTTAAAAAAAAATTACATCTTGTTATAAACTTTTGCTCACATTTATGTGATAGCGATTATTTTTATATTAAATACTGTATAGATTTTCAAGGTATATAAATTTTCTTTTCTGCAATTTTCTTAAAATTTCAATCCATTGATTTCACTTTAGTTTAACCTCTCGAAATATCTGTAGAGTAACACCCAAACATTATATAAAGATCTTACACATAATTGATCTTTTTCAAGGCTCGCTAATTTTTCCTGATTATTTATACTAAAATGAAGATTTTGGTTGTTGTAATACCATACGGAAAACTTACACATTTGCAACATCTACTAATTTACAAATTCACTACATCTAACATCAACCCTAACTGGTCGAGTTGTATGCTGTATTATAAACTCACCGCTTTCATTCCAGTTCAGATCATTCAAGTTCTTTCCAGTCGAACAAATTAGTAAAGTTAGCGGATTGTCTGTGCCCACAATCAAGATGGTGGCCGTCGCCTGCAGGCTCCAACATTTCGGGAGGCATTACGCCTCAGAATATTGCAATTTCATTGCCCGTTTGCCTCGAGGTCCGCAAAAGGTAGCGAGTGATTAATCTTCAATCAGTGTGGGACACATTTGTGTGCAATCAAAACGGTTTGCCCTTAATCAAGAGCTTAATGGCTAGTGACTGATGAAGTTCCTTAAATAGAGAGTAGCACAACCGTAATTGATGTATTTTGGATTGGAAAGCGTAATTAGACTCGGGCAGATTCAGAGTTAATCTTCTGGAATATTTAAAAGATTGTGTCGATGGGAAATTTCTGATAGTATGCCTTTTTGCTTTGAGAGGTTACTTAGATTTATAAAGGTTTAGTTATTATTTTAACGTTTCAATACATAAATTAAATTTCATTCATTTTTGACTCTCTTGATAATCAATCTTAAAATTCAAGGTTTAGTCAAATTTCAACGACGACCCACAATTAGGCTCCTGGCTTATTTCAGCTTAAAATAAGATAGTGATCCTTTTCAAATAATATGTACACAGACGCATAATAAAATACATGGATTTTATATTTTAATATATTGTTGAAAACTTTCTGACGATATTAAAACCAATAATATCATATTTTTTCCCTTTAAATTATTCTTTTAGGACTTGCAATAGTATTACAGCTTATCTTACAAAGTATGAAATGATAATCAATTATTACGATGAATATATACAGCTTTTTATTGAAACCTACGCCCTATTTAACCAAATTAATCGTTTGCTATCTCTCAAGGTCTTAAATTATCAAGTGAAGGAGTGTGTTTATTCACTAGAGTTTACTTTTGAGAATATATTCAATCTAACTATGCAGAGCAACACTGGAAACGCTTAGCGTGAAAAGAAATTACTTTGAAATGGTGTCAAACGAGATGCTCCTTCTAAAGTTATCCCATTTCAAGTTTCATTTTGGAATGCTGTAATTAAAATATGCCGGCATCTAAGGTGTTTATACTGTTTGTGTGTTGCTTGTGAGTTGTGTGAAGTTCACTGTTTCCTTTACCCTTGAGGTAATATATATACTAAACAATGAACTCACCATTAACAAGATCCGACGAGGTTTTCTACATTAAGCTATTTATTACAACACAATTAGACTACACAAATACCGTACCCAATTGCTAGCAGGCAACGGGGAATTATTTATCGCGTGTGTTAATCCCGGTAGTTAAATTATGGAAACTCTACAAGAATTCAGTCACGCCACTGCTTGTACATACGCCACACTAACCTTTCTGTCTTCACTTTATCACCAGATCGCTGGAACGATAGCTAACTTCGAAACGTCTTCGGTAAACTTGATAATGTCCGGCTGCTGTACGGCAAAGCGATTGCTTTTCGTTCCAATTGTTTTTCGTTTCTCCAATTATTTTCGTTCGCCGCTCGCCTCCGTCCGACTTCGCCTCGTAGTGTTTTCGCTCTCACTGTCAAGCGTGTACGCTACCCACGGGGATTCCCGTCTAGTAGAAAAGCGCCGCTCGTTCGCATATACCGCTTCTTCTTCTTCAAACGGCGATTTATTCAAACCAGGGGGTTTAATTTTGATTCAATACCTCACAGGTGCTCATACTGCTTTTGTGTTAATGTGCAATATAACTACTCCTTCCGAGAAGTTTTGTTGTAAGCAACTAGAAATGAGCCAGCTATTTATAAGACAATTAAACCTTCAAGTCTGTGTGCAGTGGTGCAAGCCCAACAGCAGTAATATGCTCTTTACTCACCAAATTCTGACAACCCCTATATCAATTAGCCATACGTAGGTTTTCTAATTTTATCTACTAGGCAGCCTCCTTCCAGCGAAGGAATGTTATACCCTCATTAGCTGATAATTTGAGTAAGATTTGGACAATGTTACGAATAACAACTTTGTCAAAACCTCTCTAGAGAGAAGTCCTTTCCCGCTCACTGTTACTTATCCTTCATGATGTCAAATATATTATCTCATGCCAAAGATATTGTTCATAACATTCTCTGGATTTAGATAACAACAGGTTTGAGTAACAATGAAATCGAGATACTTTATGACGGAAATCTCTTTTTGAAAGAAGTCGAAAGAAGGCGATCCAGCTCAGCATTTTTGGTTTGCAGCGATGAAGGCAGTCTCCTGACAACATATGCGGTGCTTTGAAACGCATGAATTATGGAACAGTGCTGGGCTCCCGTTACGGGCCATCGCTCCACGCCTGGACACCGCCTAGCGAAGGGAGCATCTGGATGAAGGATGGCGCCATGAGATGCCGCCAAGGCATGACTGCCAAATATGTTTCCCATAATAGCCAGTCTTTTGTTTTGCAAAGAGCATATCAAAATGGAGGCTCTGGTGTAAATGAGAGGAATGATAGATTGAAATATGGTAACACAGTGTATGCGAATCAGGTTGGGAGCTTTCTGAGCGAATTCGGCATCGATTTATAATGCATTTTTCATTTAAGCGAGCGAACAATGGTTTTTTAGGGACCATTTGTATGGACCGTAATATTCAAATAGCCGTAGCTTGAAATAAGTATGAATGTCTGCATTGCATATCACGCGTATGATGCTATACGCGTTAGTGTATTTAGTATATAGTACAAAGAGTGTATGATGAAGCTTTCTTGACAGTGTTCTCTTTACATTGGTATGAAGTAAAGACAGAGTAAAGATTGATTTTTTGTGATACTAATAATTATTGGTAACGCAAAGAATATGACTTTAAGTCCATATACCCCATAAAACAAAATTAAACCATTTTCAGAGATAACTATTTTGCTTTGATGAGAGAAGTAAATTTGTTAATTTGACAACATTCATTGATATAAAGACTTAAAAGGAACTTCATAAATATAAAGGTTTTAAAATTATTATTCTAATTTGCCTCCAATAGGGAAAATATTTCAGGATTAAAATGGCACTTTTAAGCTAATGAAAATAAAGAATGAAAGGTGCACCTAAATAATTATAGAATATTTCTAGGAAAAACTAAATCGCAATGTTAAATCAAAAGAATTTTTCTAACTCTAACAATACTCGAGTAAATTTGAGGTTAAATTAGCTGACCGTTTTTAGGGCTACTTTTGACGATACAAGCAGCTTGAATGACTTTTATGCGGCGTTTAGAGAAGATGATTTAACGAACAGTTTGATTTTTATTAAAACTTCTAAAATACTGCTGCAGGGAAATTTTCTTTCCGAAAACCCCATTAATTCCTTACTAGTAAAACTGTTAAAACCTGAAGATTAATTTAATTTAATCATGAAAACAAAATTATGACATGAAAATTTTTTAATGCGTAACGAAAATCATATTTTCTAAAATCATATTTCTCGTGCTCAGTTAAAAAAAATTTGTATCCGAAGTCTTCGTTCTACAGTGCAATGCATCCCCCAAAAGAGTTGAAAATATCATTGCTAGAAACATATTATATATTTGTTACATTCTATCAGTAATACAAATTTAATATAAAATTGGGAAAAATTTTCAAAATTTGTCAGGAATAAGAAAAAAAGTGATATAAATTAAGATATAACTATATATAATTACACAATTTCTTTTTCCTTGAAGAGGTATGAACACCTTTAAAAGGGGGGGGGACATGAATGATCTGAAACAGTCTCTATGACACTTTCATTTACAGAAAGAACTCTTTTACATTTTAGATTTTTAAAAGAATTTAATAATATTTCAATTTAAACAATATTGTACAAAAATATTAATAACATTACAATTTCTGACCGAAAAATTTACTATTCTTTATGAAATGTAACTATCTGCATACATGTAAATAATAAAACCTTTAATGGCGTTTTCTTGGGATATGAAACACGGGAATGGATTTTTTTTCTCAGTCTATCATTTATGCAGTTAATCTGCCCGTTTTGGCTCCAGGTAGCCTGTCGGTAACTCAACGGCTTTCGGCAGTGAGGGTTCTCGGATCAAATACCGACAAACGCCGTTAAATACCTTCGTGTCTAGGCCGTATACAGGCACGTTAAATCCGTAGACAGGAAAGTCCCTCAATGAGGTCAGTGGGTGGGGAAGGTACGATCCCCCCAGATGTCCCCCTGAGGATGGGGCTCGACAAAATTGTGGTGGCACTTAGCCAAGTCGGACGCCTACCCTTATGGTGCTACACTGGTGTAAGAAATTAAGAGAATTTGCAGACTTGATCGATTATCTCTAGAACTACTGTACCGATTTTAATGAAATTTGATATGTACATACATTGATACAATACAAAACAAATAACCATTCAATAATTGTAATACATACGCATGATCGTGCGTAACACTCGTTGGAGTCGGAAGGTATGAAACAGCGGTTGCAGAATAAACAAAAAAAAATGGATTAATACGTGGTGTTATTTTACAGGAATCAGTAAATTTCAAATTGTGGCAGTAAAAATGAGTAACCATCAACGTTTAGATGATGGAATGAGGTGGCGAATTGTGGGGAGGGTAGAAGCAGGCCAATCTCAAGTCCAAATTTGTAGAGAGTTCAATTCAACGCCCAGCGTCGTGTGTAACTTATGGAAACAGCTCCAGGATACCGGATCCATCGAGAGAAAGCCTGGGCAAGGTCGTCCAAGAGACACGACGGCCAGAGAAGATCGCCATTTGTCGATTATAGCGAGTCGTCACAGGAGTGCTACGGCTTCTCAGCTCTCTTGTGACTTGTATGCAGCCACAGGGACCCGTGTATCAAGGGTGACTGTTTCCATGAGAGAGGGCTGTTTGCAAGAAGACCTGCTGTTTGCGTCCCGCTCACTTCTACGAACAGGAGAATCCGTTTATCATGGTGCAGAGAGCATAGAGTTTGGAGTATGGATCAATGGGCGACTGTTCTCTTCACTGATGAGTCCCCGTTCAGCCTAAACACCGATTTTCGCAGTACGTCCATATGGAGAGAACCAGGGACCCGTTACCTACCGTCCAATGTCCGCGAAATTGACCATTATGGCGGAGGAGGTTTAATGGTCTGGGCAGGCATGTTGGATGGCCGCATACCTCTCCATGTCTTTGAAAGAGGCACTGTGACTGGTGTGAGGTATAGGGATGAGGTCTTGGAGCCCTATGTTCGCCTTTTCAGGAGTGCAGTTGGCCCTGAGTTCATTTTAATGGACGGTAACGCGAGACCACATAGAACTCTTCTGGTCGACGAATTTCTAGAGAGTGAGGATATTCACCGGATGGATTGGCCAGCCAGATCTCCAGACCTTAACCCTGTAGAGCATGTCTGGGACGCTCTGGGGAGGACAATTGCAACTCGCCACCCCGCTCCGAGAACCATCCAGGGAATGAAAACAGCGTTGCTGAACGAGTCGGACCAATTGCCACAGGAAATGATAAACTGCCTTATTTTAAGTTTGAAATCACGCTGCGAGACCTGTATATCTGTAAGAGGGGACCATATGTAATAGGACTGTTGTTGGTGGGGTAATGAATCGGTCTTGGGACCAAATATAATAGACCTTTCGACTATTATTAATTAAATGTCATGTAATTAAACATCCTAAAGTCTTCACATTGCGTTGTGTTTCACAAATTATTACAGACTATCTGATTGTAGATAATAAATGACACGTTTATTAATTAACCACATCTAAAATGATATACATACACACAGCAAATATTACACTTAATCCTTTCACTTATCATCACATATATTCACACTTATTATTTTCAATATTGACTACACTCATGAATTACGTTAAGTTACCTATCCACATTACTCCTACTTCTTAAATATCTATCACAATTATATTATTAACTTATTCGGCATGAATGAGAAAATGCGAGGGCACATCATTATCACAAGGTATCAAATAAAAGAGCACAGACATACCTCCACTGATGCACGATATTGCTGTGGGGGTCTCCTTAAATGAACTAGGACGGGGTTCATCAAATGCGCTCGCTCCGTTGAAAATCTTTCATTCACCTATTTCTTTGTCGAGGCTCGGTCAATAACTGGTCAGGTAGGCTTGTCACTCCGCTGGGCTCATTTATCGTTTCCCTACTCGGCTGGGCGCTTTCGGCATCACTTATTTTCTGTTATGGGCTTTCGCCATAAAACATCACGTCAGATCTTGGCTATTAGCAGGAACTCCTTCGGCTTAGGCTCTCCGCATCATAGTCTTCTGATATGGTTCTTAACACTCCTTCGTCTCAGGTCCTTTACAAAACTCCCTCTCATCTACTCTTTAGCAAAACTCCTTCTGAATATCTATATGCTCTCGGCATAAAACTCCTTCGTTAATATGTCTTCCATCTTCTCATTGCCCCTCCTTTCTTTTTCCACGCCTGTTTTTTTTCATTGGCTTTCCATAATCTTGGGGGGACCTATATCTCTCCGCCCATTCGTACATTCTCCTCCCCTTACATAATATCATATTCCCATGGCTCTTTTCATCACGTGTTCCCAGCACTTCATCTGTTTCCGTTTACCTTATTTTCGGCTAACTCATATCTTCTCCCCGCCTTTCATGTTCAACTGTTCTCATTTTTAACGATTTATTTTCTACCTGCCTTCCCATATGCGCTTTCCTGTCTGTGTATCATATCTTTTCACTTCTTAATTACCTCTCCATCTGGACTTCCTTTGTCGGCGTTTTTCTCTTCATCTCCTGGTTCCTCTTTTTACGTCTTCTTTCTTTTGAACCTCTCAAGTCCACCGCCTATTTATCTCTTGTCTCCATCAATCCTTATTTGTAACTTCACCGTACGCTTGTCCCCTTAACTCTGTTTGTCCGCACATGTCTCTTTTCTTTGGGCGGTTTCTTTTTCATCCTTAATGGCACTTAAACATCCTGTTTCTTTTCTAAACTATGTCCACGTCCCTCGCTCATTTATCATTCGTCACTGCTTCTCTTAACTCGATCATTTCTTAATTGATTCCTTCATCCGTGCCGAATGTTGCGGCGCTTTTGCACCGTAACACCATACCCGCTATTAACCTTTCTATTAACCCATTTGTTTTGTTTATTCTGCAACCGCTGTTTCATACCTTCCGACTCCAACGAGTGTTACGCACGACCATGCGTGTGTATTACAATTATTGAATGGTTATTTGTTTTCTATTGTATCAATGTATGTACATATCAAATTTCATTAAAATCGGTACAGTAGTTCTAGAGATAATCGACCAAGTCTGCAAATTCTCTTAATTTCTTACACCAGTGAATTATAAACCGGAGCGACGCTACTCAGCCCGAATCTTCTATGGACCTGGTTTGGAACTTCCGGCCAGGGGGCATTAGGTACAACTACATCTGCGCACCTGAAAAAAAATGCTGATATTGATTTCAGTTATGAAAGTATTTATCGTGTATGTTGGGGATCTTCCAAGTGGAAGAGCGTAATATCATGTTTAAATATCTGCAGAGAAAGCAAACATTTACTGCAGAGAAAACATCGTTTACTTGCTAATGCATCTGCTTACACGAACAAACTAAATAGATCTCCAACAAAAGAAGATTATTTTTCATTTATTTTTAAAGCCGCAGGTGTTTTTGTGCTCTACAGCAAGGGTTGGCAAACTACGACCTGCCGGCCAAAACCGGCCCGCCGCTTGTTTTTAATCTGGCCCGCACAATATGTATATATATATATATATATATATATATTTTCATTTTTTTTGCATGAAAAATAAATCAAATTACGTGCGGAAGATAAATACGGTCAATTAAAGTCATATGCATGGGGATACCCGTATTTAGGAGTACTTACTAATGCAAAAAGACATTTTTGAAAATTAAGTATGTAAAATAGCAATTCAGATCCTTATTAACAGATGACCATTTGTAAACAACTTTAATGGTAGGAAGTACTAATTTCGAACTCCAGTATGATTTAATATTATATCAGAAAAAACAATTACATTCTTAGCATTGGAGATTTTAATCTATTTAATAATAACTTTTTTTAACGTGTAGATGTAAATCTTTTATTCGCTTTATTTGCAAGTGTTAGTGAAATGTGTATAAATATTATGTAAAAGTATCACTTCATAATAAAAAAATTAACTTTGTTTTTGCTCTGTGAGAAAATAACCCATTCATATCTTCATGTTTGCTACTTGGCCCGCCAAGCTTAAAATTTTTACAATCTGGCCCTTTCTAAAAAAAGTTTGCCGACCCCTGCTCTACAGTATAAATGAACCGCATGCTCATTGTGTTACTACAATAATCTGGTTCATATTGTTTGTAAAACTGGGTTTATTTGAACTAAAAATAGATTAATTGATTATATTTCAGACAGTATTTCTTCATGAGCATGTATTCGCTTCAGATGATGCTTTTTGATAGTGGTTTTAAAAATTTATTTTTAAAGAGTTACTTATCGCTGATATTTTAACGAATTTCATCTTCTTTGTGTGTGAATATGTTGTCTTATACAGAAAACATATTCGTGAGATTTATATGCCATTGGTAATATATAACTTTACGTCACTCTAATAATATTTCCTGTTGTCAGTACCCTGTTTTGACCATATTGAAGTTTCGTATGGGAATATTTTTAAAAGGCATAAAATTGGGAAGAAAATACCAATTAAAAGAGGTAGTAAAAAGGACAAATATACTTAAAAAAGGAATTTTAAGTTATTGATGTACCATTCATACATTTTATTATTTACCTTACTATTTTCATCAAATGATGCCCAAGAGGCGATATCGCTCACATCATACTCTTTCATTTTTTCCCAATTACTTTTAATTTTTTGTCAAAAAACACATCAAATAATCTTATTTAGGAGTTTTGGTTTAGAGTCCATTTCAAGAGAATTCTTAGCAGATTTCAACAATCTCATGGGAGACCGTTAAATCTCGAAGGAAAGAAGAGAAGACAGGGTTTGAAGAATGTTCTTCCATAATTCATTTTTTCCTGTCTCTTTTCGTCTTCAAGAAGGAAGCTAAAGAGGGGGCTGTCATCATCTGCATTCACTCAAGCTTCCGATTCCAACCCTCCTCGGACACAGTATTCATTTTGCAATTAAAATGACTACATGTGCATGTTCTCTGTTATGTAACAAGACGAAAACTATTTTTGGGAAAGTTACATAGCGTATTTTCTTCTTCATATCTTTTATTTTGTATGAAAGCAAGAGTTACATTTCTTTTCTTGTAAATTTCATGCATGGGCAGTACCTACATCAGCTGTCATGACAGTGTCCACTCAGATCAGAAATATTTAGACCAGAGATTCATGTTACGGATCAATGGCGTGTTCATTACATGAGGCACATAAGGGTTCATTGATTTTGAATAAGTATAGTAGGGACGAGTTCATAAAAGAAGTTGCTAATTTATTTCTGTGCAAAAAGTATTTTAATATAAAGTAATATTAAAATACTTTTTATGTATTCATTGTTTTTAGTGTAATCAACCACTTTTTGTTATGATTTTGAAAAGAGAAAGATCAGACTTATGCGAGGAAAATGTGTCATCTTATAATAAAATACCGCAGACTGAAGTGTAAAGAAAGTTTAATACAGAACAATAATTTTTTTTATAATTTTTTATACCAAAGATTATTACTCTTAAACATCTATGAAACATTTATCCCCTGCGGAGTTCCAGAGAACCGTTGAACTTTTTTCTCTCAATAATTAGCAAACGAAAACACCAATAAACACTTACCAAGTCATTACTCAATTTGCAAGTGCTTAGAAAAAATTAACAATGGTCAGTCGATATTTTTTCAATCATTAGCTCGGCACAACAGATTTAGAATTTAACTTATTTATTACAAATGGAATGTATCTTCTACAACTAACCTTTCACTAGTGTTATAGGCGATATTTTCGTAATACCTCTTGCGACCGACATCAAAATTAGGAAAGTTACAGTTTAGATCTAAATGTTTTAACTAAACTGCCGTTAAAAGGTAAACAGCTGACTAGGTCAAAACCTCCAAACAAATTCGTTCAATTTTTGAGTCTAATCCATAGTATATCTTGGATTTGATTGCATTTTTATGTTGTTTTATGAAAAACGTAGGGTTAAATTTCTAAAAAGGAAATAAACATATTTTTACGAGAACTGATTTCGGTCATTTTATGCTTTTCATCGAGAACTTTACATCACTCTAATATTTCCTTTTGTCAGTACCCCATTTTTACCATATTGAAGTTTCATATGTAAATATTTTTAAAAGGCATAAAACTGGGAAGAAAATATCAATTAAAGACGAAAAATCTCAAACATGTTTTGTATACGTTAATTCTTCATATGTGTCACAAATATGTTCAAATTTGAAAATTTTCAATTTTAGCTTTTCCAAACAGAAATATTGACAGGTAGATGAAACTCTAAAGTTTGAACTGCAGACACAAGTGAAAGTAGCTGTAAAAAGATCTATCCTATTCCAGTATGAAAAGCACAATATACCAGATCTACAGAGTACGCAGAAAGACTTGATTTTCTCCTTGATATCTAACAGAAGTGATAAGCAGTTTAAAGTTCGGAGAAACTTCCTGTTGTTTTGCCCATACAGTTTCATGCTAAAATTATACTTTCTCAGCAGTCAGCTAGTATAGTATGCTTATTTAATTCGCGCTTTTTTTTCTATTTGTAAATTCCTTAGCACTTGAAAGTAGACAAGCAAAAATTAAACTGGAGTAACTTTATGAACTTGAGCATTTTAGACCTTTGAATTGTCACTTTTCTTGATTCGAAGGAGCCAATTTATTACTTCTACCTTATGGTCTAGACTACTGCATTGGGCCTTGTCTTTAAGGGAAAGGATTCTTCACTAACGTTCGTAGGATGCTAATTGGAAAGTATTATGGCCTTCTGGAATTAAGAATCAAGACATGGGATGACCGAAGGTAACGAAGTCGAGACCGGTCAAAGAGTCTTGCTAGATAAAAATGAGGTTGTCATTTTATTCATAATACTTTTCTTTGGGGAAGATGAACTATTATTGTTTAAATTGAATGCCAAATGAAAATGTCCTTTTTTCTACGAACTGTCTTATGTATATTAGAAAAAACATACATTTTATTTCATCTTGATAACCTTAATACATTTCATTTCATCGTTTGATTTAATTTATTATTGTTCATTGTACTGTTATTATTTACTAAGCAGACATTTGGAGATTTTCATAAGACACAGCCTATTATAGAAAACATATTTGGTAGTCAAAAGTTGGCGTCATCCCTCATCTTTTGGCAACCCCTTTGAGCCGGGGCCGTACTTGGGGCGATGGTCCATAAAGAAAACCTCGAGCTCTTCCATAATTCATTTGGTCCACTGTTCCGCATATGTTGGTCTAAGGTCTCCCATCATCGCTTCGGGGCCTCTTCCACTGGGAAGATTTCCTCTCTTCTTTTGCCTTTTCCCCCGACTAACATTCAGCCATGAAGGGGCAATCCATTATTTTTTCGATTACAAGTATTTTCCAGAGTATTTCAATGCTGCGGACTGTCCTTACATTAAATTTCCTTTTCTTTGATATCTAGAATCTGGTTAGTAAATGAAACAATATTCCATGTGTCGCGTCGTTCGTATTTATATGTTCCTGTTTTTTTTATATTTCTTTTAAGGCTCCGATGATTTGTTTGAGAAACGAATAGAAATATTTCGGGGTTACAGCATTCCATCTAAATTATTTTGTACATTTTTCTCGACTCGCAATCAGCCTTTAGGTCTTAAATAAACAGTGACAAATTTTTATACCCAACACGGTAGACCCTTTGCTCTGAGGATTTTCGCCCATCCATACCGCATTTCTGTAGGCTGCTTTATTATGGGATCATAGCATAGGTAAGCATAAAATGCTCCCTTTAAGGAGCAGCACTTCGACATCCACACCTAAGACGAGATTTCAACCCGAGCCCACTATCTGGAACACAGATTCCAGACGATATCCAAGAAATCATTTTTATTTAATTATCAAGCAATAAGAAGACTGCAGTGGCAACTGGACTTGCCCTGCGTCCATGCAACAGGACTGTTGAGAGCTGTTTAAATGATAAAGTTAAGAGAAGAACGTTGTAACCACCGGACTTCTGGTGTCCGTGGACAGCAGATCCGACGGCAACGAGGGTTAGGAGCGAATTGAAAGAAGTCTTCCGCTCAGGCAAATATTAAATGAGTGTTTGCCGATATTGACACTAGAGGGCCTAAACTACTTGATTTTTAATTGGACGAATTTAGTCTCGTAGAGTTCACTTGTCTACTTGTGGTTTTCCCGGGGATTACTTTATTGCTAGATCACGCGCTTGTTAGAAATGCGAACTTTTGATCTGGGCAATCTCATAAACTCTAGGATAAGAGGCCATAAAGTTCTTGTAATGTGCGGTTTCGACGTTATGGAACGCATAAATCCGGAGTGGTTTGAGGGCTCTCAAGAATTTTGACATTATACTGACGTTTGGAATACTATAAACTTCGAACACTCGGACCAGAGATATCTGGGGATGTTATCGAGTTCAGATATTTCACATGCCTGTTTAATGATCTACAGGGCTAATATAAATTATAACTTAATTTACTTTTAGGTTGCAATTTTGGAAAAGGAGTCGTTGTTTATTAAAATGTTAATTTAGAATACACGGTAAATGTAATTTTATAGAAGGATGGGATTTCTTGTTACTTACACACACACACACACACACACACACACACACACACACACACACACACACACATATATATATATATATATATATATATATATATATATATATATATATATATATACAGGGATTTTTTTCTGGGGGTACGCGGGGATACGGTATATCCCCACCTTTTTTAAAGCATTATTTTAGCTTAACTTAACATAATTTCAGAAACTTACGAATCAATTGTTCGTAATTTGGTATAGTGTGTTTTAAACGCTCCTAAATTCCTTTCGTGGTCGAAAGTTATAAAATGAATTCTGTTTTATTTTTTCATTTATTAATTCAAATGCCATTCATTTGGCCACTATGCCATTAAGCCTTAATCTAGCTTCCCAATACTTCAGAACAACAGAATTAAAAGCCATTATATAACAAAAAGGATTATTTTAATTTGCGTGTTCCCCTGTGACGTGACGTGCGAAAACACGGAACTAAAAATACGCACCTTTATTTGAGAAAACACAGTATACCCACCTTTTTTTAGAAAAAAGCACTGTAGGTACGTAGACACACACACACACACACACACACACACACATACACACACACACACACACACACATACACACACACACATATATATATATATATATATTAAGCCTTTCTTGTAATATCTCATTTGTATAACTAATACACTCCCAATTGCAGTTCATTTATTTACTTAGTTCATTTCGACAGTAAATGCTTTAAACTCTTTTGCTCCCGATCACTTCGTATACGAATAAATGTTTATAAAAGAAACTATTTATTTCGTTTTTTTAGCACGCACATTAAGAAAAATTTCTGTTGTAGGTGAACACGAAAGTTAGTTATATTTTTCCGGACTTTATATCAATGTAGTGCTTTTCTTACACATTAAAATGCACAATAATAGTATTTACTAAAGTCTAAAATATCTTTTTGCGACAGGAAGTGTCGAACAATTGGATGTAATAAAGTATACGTGCAGTCAACCTGTAAGAAAATCAATATATTGCCAGGTGTGGCGTTTAAATATTGTGATGGGGTCATTCAAATATTTAAATAATTAATAATTACTGTTTAAACTTAGGATACATCTTAACAATCAATTACTTCATTTACATTTAATACTACGTTTCAATTAAATTTACTTCAATAATATCCATAGTGGTTAGTACATTTTAAAGACGTTCGTTGTGTGTAGCAATAACCCAAAATTTATAATTAAAATTTATCCTAGGTTCGATTTACTGTTGCATCACTGTGGTGATTAATGAGCGTGGTTAAATAAAAGAAAAATACAGTCAAATCAAATAAAACTACCTCTCTATCATTGGAGTACACCTAAAAATAAATTCACTCTCCTAAAAGAAAAAGTTTCAAAAATTCAACTCTGCTGAAATTAAAACCTAAGGCTGAAAATCAGAAAATTAACTCTAAGGCAAGGACCAACATGACTTTACAACTTTACAAACTAAAAATAACAAATTTATTAACAATTTCACTGACATTACAACAATAAAACTCATTATCTCCAGATTTTCTTAACATTATTCTGACAAACCAAATTCAATTGAATAAAATACAATTCCGTTTAAATGAAATCTACTCTCCATAATACAAATAATTATATAAAAATCAATGCAATAAAATGAAGTGGCTGGTGAATCAAAAGCTTAATTATTCTATGTGTAATTGATAATAATTAATTATTTTAAAATTTAAATTGAATCTTAATGACTCTGCTGCAGTTTTCAAAAAGGAGAGAATTTAGGGATAGAATTTAAAGAACAGAAAAGAAAGGAAAAGAAAGAATATCACCCGTGGCCAGTACATCATTCTCCGGGATCGGGCAAATTGCATCGTCCCGAGGCCAGAGCCTCACGGCCCCAACGTTACCAGTCCAGGATCCAGAATGCTTTTTCAAACTCCCCCGCGCTTCCCGAGTTACCGCTCCATTCCTTGTAGTTGTGCGCAGCCTGTATGGTTGCAAAGAGTCCGGTAGCGCGCCAACGATTTGGGACATAAAGTTCGAGTGAAAGGTTGCAGGCCACAATTTCTATCTTCTGGAACTGTAGTCCAATTTTATTTCATCTTCTGAACTCGTTCCAACGCCATATTATATTTTCTCCTCGCCACCGCCATCCACAAGACGCTGTACCCTTGCGCACGTTCTGGTATTCTCATCCTTTCTCCTCTCTGGCTAGGGGGGGGGGGGGCTTGGTTGTGCATCACGAAGAAATGGCAAAGACCGGGCATATCAAATTACCAAGGACAGCGGCCAGCAAAAGATAGCGACCGAAGCCTGTTGCTGGGCACAGAGTCAGTTTTAGGGAAAGAAAGAAAAACAATGAATATATCTAACACTTTTACTATTTATCCAAATTTCTTCAACCTTTGAAGTAAAATTCACCAGCCAAATATACGTACCAGCCACTTACAAGGTTTATAAATCAGATTAATTAAATTATAACAATTGGAACAATGAAGCCAAATATATGATGATCTCCCCCAATTTAATTTCTCCTAGTGTCAAAACATTTCGAGAAATTTGCGCACTATTCTTAAAATGTGATGACATTAATCAAATAAATGAATATTTGATCATCACAAGTTTAACTACCAAGTATATTTAGCAGAGGCTTAATAAATCGATTAAAAGCAAAGCACAACCGTTACTAAAATTTAATTACTTAAAAACCCGAGATTAAAATAAACGTTAATTATTTATTAACTATTAATTATCATCACAACACAGGTTATACCAGTCGCTCTTCAAGTTACGTTTAGAAATATGTATTCAATCTGTTTAATGCTGCTGTGTACTAACCCTATTGGATTTCGCTCAATTCGGTGTTTACTTATGAAGATGATGTGTTCAAGGATTGTCGACTTGGATTGAAAGATTTTTTAAAAATTGTATTCCGTAATAGAGAAAGAAATCTGACATCTTGAGACATTTTTCATTTAAAAAATGCAAATGATATTTTAAAATTATATTATTCGAGGGGAAATTTGGTATAGTGTGTTTTAAACTCTAATAAATTCCTTTGGTGGTCGAAAGCTATAAAATGAATTCTGTTTTATTTATTCATTTATTAATACAAATGCCATTCATTTGGCCATTAAGCCTTAATCTAGCTTCCCAATACTCCAGAACAACAAAATTAAAAGCCATTTATGCAATACATCTGTGGATATGCTTGTTATCCATACATTGTTCAGAATCACATAGACTACAGACAGAAGAGCCTCTAAGGCCAATTTTGTGAAGATGGGCATTCAAACAATCGTGCCCAGTCAATAGATGAAATAACGCTACGGCTATATGACGGGGAAATCTGGAACAACAGACTTTGAATTAGCGAGACACTCCCAGGCCTTTCCCCTAGCTTCATTTTGATAGGTAGGAGGCGAACCTCCCTTGCATTCTAATTTAATTAGGAGTTTTGAAGGTCATTGAAGGTCATTTGATTAGTATCAGTTTTCAGAATATTTGTTCCTTTCTTTGCCAGGAAATCGTCATTTTCATTTCCCTCAATGCCCCAGTGAGTAGGTTTCCATTGCAATACAATAGAGTCAACCAAAGTGTTGAGAATCTTCCTACATTCATGAATTCGTTCAGAAGTGCAAAATTTCTTGTTGGGAATACTTCGCAGAGCAGCTTTACCATCGGACATAATGACAGCTCGAGGGAATCTATCTTTGCGTCCACTTAGTTGGTTCAGGGCTATTAAAATAGCCTCCACTTCACCATCAAAACTGGCAGAGTTCCTTCCCACTGCCTTATAAAATACTTGCAATAGACCCCTGCTCCAGCTCCAGTGCCTCTCTCAAACATGGAACCATCAGTATAAACATGGGTCTAGGTGTCACTAGGATATCTTTTCTCAATTTTTTCATAAGCAATGGCTCTGATCTGAGCAAGATAAACACGGAATTTGGTTCAAGATAAACACGGAATTCACCGCAATCAAGGGGACACATAGGTATAGCCAATAGATAAATGTTCAAGAGAATGCGAGGAAGCGAGGCAACGTTGTGACAGATTTAGTGTTAGCCAGGGTGCACAACGAGGAGGCTTGTCACTTTACACTCCAAATGAATCCTGTTACAAGATGCAAAAAAGTACAGGCTGTCTGAAAACACTATTTTTATGGCATTATCAGTATTTATGGAGCTGCAAATAGTAAACACATTTTCTTCATAGTTTAACATTGGGGTGAGTGAATCCAATAGGGTTAGTAGACAGCTGCCTTAACGCTAGCATGTGAATGTATAACGAAATAATGGAGTCCGATCGTATTTTTTGTTAGGAGTCAAATAATGGAAGTAACTTTATGATCAGTGTTGATTAATGACGGAACAATTATTGTACTATTTATTTTGTAATAAAGTTGTGATCTTCGTGTTTTTCTCTTACTCTGTTGTGCTTCTTTTAGGCCTATGAAGCATGAGCGATTCATACGTGTCCGTGGTCACTGCTGAGTCGATAACCTGCGGAACCCTGCTGGGACCTCTTCCTCTGAATTCTGGTGCTCCTGACTCCTTAGCCGTGCTCACGTGGAGGTGCATCGATAAGCTACCCGCCGCGAAGCAGATACTCAAAGTGAGTGCTTCAGAACTCGTCAAAAGTGCTTCTCTCCATATTGAAATGTTAATGATTAAGCTGTGAAAACGGGCAACGATTAAAACCGAATTCAGTATCTTGCTCGGTAATGATTCAGTAGGAATTCCAGATGCTTTAAAGAATTATAAAATGCATGACATAATATTTTACAAACTTCTATGAATATCTAAGATGTCCCGGACAGAATTTTGTTTTTCTTAATACCCAATTGCAGTGTTTTTATTTTCAAAAAATGATGTTTTAATTAAAAGTTGTCATGCCTATAAAAATTTGAACAATTTGAGATTTTATTTTTAAAACATTTAAAAATTCAAAATCAAAGAAAGTTTTTTATTTATCTGCTGAACCAGAGAGAGAGAGAGAGAGCAGATTTATTTACATATTATTTTCAACATTTTCGAGTAGGAAAGGTTTGAAAAAAATTAAATCTTCTGGATTTAGAACAATTTTATTTAGCGGAATTTTACTCACCATAGACAAGCAATTTTTTTCAGTGCATTTTTCTTTAGAGAATTTTTTCCCCATTTTTAACACCGTACATGTTTTTGCGGAGTTTGCTCCATCAAAATCGATGCGGAACGAAAATGCGCCACGCAAACAATTGTGGTCTGTCATTATTACGGCTGGAAAAGATGCGTTGCGTGAAAAGGGGACTTGTTTGTTGCTTACCACTCCCCAAAACCTCGTGAAAATTGAGAAAAATTATTTATTGAAACAGGATAGAAGTATAACCGTCAGTGAGAAATGGGGTGATGTTTGGGATTTTGAAAGTGCCATCGATGGAAAGATGATACGAATCGTTACTGTTTGTTTCGTCCACTAAACAATATCAAAGTCATCGAAGGTTTCTTCCTGACTCATTTGCCAATGCATACACACGAGGCATCTGGAATGTTTGAAGAATGAAGTGAAAAACAACAGCAGGGGTATATTCCTATGCGCATGTTTAATGCACACAGTAACAGGCTGCAAGACAGATGTGACCTGCGATTTTTTTACTTTTTACTTTACACCGGTATTCTCACCGTAAAGTCAGCTGTATTTTTTTCCTTTTAAACTTCAATATCAAAAACCTTGACAATTGTTCAATATAAGGAAAAGCTACGTCAAATTTTATAGTTTTCTTGCCAGTAGTTTAGATATATCCATCTAATGGGAGCAAATCAAGATAATTTTCATTCCGATTAGTAGATGTAAAGTACAGATGCACAACAGGGAACGCTTAGAAAGAACAACATAAAAATGCTGTATGTGGCAATGAAATTCACCGATTTTTGTTTCTTAAAAGCATTATAATATATTTTAAGTTAAGAAAAATTAAATGGTGTTTTATTTTTTTATTTATTTATTCACAGCAGGGAACGCTTGGACAGAACAACATAAAATGCTGTATGTGGCAATGAAATCACTTAATTTTGTTTCTTAAAAGCATTAAAATATATTTTAAGATAAGAAAACTTAAATGGTGTTATATTTATTTTTTTTATTTATTTATTCACAACAGGGAACGCTTAGACAGAACAACATAAAATGCTATATGTGGCAATGAAATCACCGATTTTTGTTTCTTAAAAACATTAAATCATATTTTAAGTTAAGAAAACTAAAATGGTGTTTTATTTATTTATTTATTTATTTTTTTTTGAGAATTTCCTGTTCCGCATCTCCTTTGCAAAAATAAAATTAATTAGATAATTTATTCTGTTGTAAAACGTAAAGCATGAATTTTGGGACTATTTGGCTACTTCTGTCGGATTTTGTGCACTTCAATTTACCAACAAAGGTTTAAATACAAAAACACTATGTCGGATTTGCTTAGTTTAAATATTTAGTCTTAAAAGATATTAATCCTTTATGGCTGATGAACAGAGTTAAAATTGTTTGGGATCACCCTTTTCTTTTACTGTTCAGAAAAAATTTAAAATAATTCCCCATTCCCATTTTCAAGAATTGTTTCATAAAATAAATGAAAGTGGCGTGTAAACTCTAGTAAATCTATATATATAAAACAGTTCCGTAACTGACTGACTGACATACAACGCACAGACCAAACCGCTGGACCTAAAGGGCTGAAATTTTGCATGGCGGTTCTTCTTATAGTGTAGGAGTGCACTAAGAAAGATTTATGAAAAATTCTTAGATTTTTTAAATTAAATTTTTAAGCTGTTTTAGTAAATTTTTATAAGTTTGCATTTAAATAATAAGTTGAGGTTTATAAAATTTATATCACGAGAAAGATCATAAAAATTCCTTTAAAATGAAATCTTTTTCTAATCTTTACATCCATTTTCTGATTTTTGGTGAATTTTTAAAGATTAATTTTTAGAATTTAATTTATTAAATGCTGATCACGTGATTTCTTTTTCTAGTACTTTAAATAAATTTATCGTCACGTGCATAACAACTAAATAGACAAAAATGTATTTTTTTCTTGCTAATGCGGCAGACGATTGGACATTATCCAAAAAAATACTAAAATAAAATAAAAGATATTATGTCCCTCAAACTGTGCTATATTAACTGTACTATATTCTTTGGTATGTCCTATTACATTTAATTTGAATATTTTCTTCTACATTATTTTGTCTATAAAAAATTCCCTTACGATTTTTTATAAATATATATACAGTGGTGCCTCGGAGTTCGTCGGTAATCCGTTCCTTGGAAACCGACGAACCCCGAAACCGACGAACTCCGAACCAAATTATCCCATAAGAATTAATGGAAAACGAATTATTCCGTTCTGCGACCTCGTGGTCGACCATTACCTTTATTATTTTCGTCTTGTTTTTAAACTATTATTGCTAAATAATAACAAATTAAGTTGAATTACATTGTCATTACAAGAAATGTAAAGAAATAAATGCTAAATTAGAAAATGACGGAAGGCAATTCATTTAGAGGAGTCTTTTCTCTGCGCATCCTTTTTATCCCACTAGGACATGGTTGAGGCTCATCGCTAGCTGTTTTTTCTACAGGGGTTTGCTTAAAATAGCGATCGAGCGTTACCTGGCTCTTCCGATTTATTAGTAAATTATTGAAGAACGGCATGATGGAATCGTTCATCGTATTGATGACAGAACAGGCCATGGTTTTGTTCGGGTGGAATTTGTCTATTGTAACTTCAATTGTTTTCCACATACGAAGTGTTTGTTTTATCCCACCTGTCGAAATGGTTTCTGCTCTTCCTCTTCCTCCCCTCACTACCAGCAGTATTTATTCCGCCCCTTCAAGCACGTTGTTTTTCGTCCTGCAACTGTTGCAAGTCTTCCTTGGTGAGATCTTCACGATTCGATTCCACCAACTCCTCGACATCGTCAGCATTTGCTTCGAGACGTAGATCGTTGCAGAGATCTAAAATCTCTCTCATCATACTCTCCTCCTCCCGTATTTGTTCATTCTCTAACCCCTCAAAGTCTCGCTCGGAAACAGCTGATGGCAGTAGCTTCCTCCACGAAGAGTTTAGAGTTCTTCTCGTGACCTCGGTCCAAGCTTTATCTATCAGTTGAACAGCATGATAGACATTATAGCAGTTTTCCAGAAATCTTTTAATGTTAAAGCGGTCGAATTGTGATATCGAAACACTTTCGAAACATGTGTTTCGTATAGAGTTTCTTGAAATTGGCCGTCACAAATTGATCCATGGGCTGGATAAGGGAGGTGGTGTTAGGTGGCAGATATTTCACAGTAATCCACCCAAATTCTGCTTCCAATTCTTCACCTAAATCTTGTGGATGTGCCGGTGCATTATCGAGGACGAGAACACATCGCAATGGCAACCCGTTTTCCTTGAGATATTTTTTCACCATGGGCGCAAACACTTTCCTGACCCACTCGAGAAACAATACCCGAGTTACCCATGCCTTAGTGTTAGAACGCCACATCACTGGTAAACTGTCTTTGCACACATTGAAACGTTTAAATGCCCTAGGTTTTTCAGAGTGGTACACTAATAAAGGCTTAACCTTTAAATCACCACTCGTGTTTGCACACAGGAGGAGTTGAGTCTGTCTTTCATGGGTTTATGACCCGGAAGAGTTGCTTCTTCTGCCGTGATGCAGGTTCTTTTGGGCATTTTCTTCCAAAATAAACCTGTTTCATCACAGTTAAATATCTGTGATGAAACAAAACCCTCAGCTTCAATAAATTCACCGAATTCTTGCACATACGCACCGGCTGCTTTTTTTATCGGCGCTTGCTGCTTCGCCGTGTCGAACGACGTAGTGTACGCCATGTCTCCGTCTGAAACGCCAAAACTACACTGAAGATGCTAGAAAGTCCATCTTTTCTTCATCGTCTTTCGTTATGTTTGTGTAAATCTCTTTCGCCTTTTCACAAATAATGTTTTGATCTACACTGTCACCAGCACGCTGCTTTTCATTTATCCACAGCAAGAGAAGTTTCTCCATTTCGTTTAGAGCATGTGGTCGTTGCTTAGCACTCACCGCATGTGACATTGTTGGAAAAACAGTAGCTTCTATTATTTTGTGCCTATGATTCCAGTATGTACTTGACGTTGTTCTTGGTAAATTATACTGTCTAGCTACATCTGCCACTTTCAAGCCTTGCTCAATTTTTGAGATTATTTCCCTCTTAGTTTCGATTGATACAACGTTCATTGTTCGTTTTTGCTTTGAGTCAGCAGCAGCAACTGTTTTCGGACCCACTTTCGAATACTATTTTGAACAATTTATATAAAAAAATCACTGTATACAGTACTATAAATACAGTACGCTGTATATACACTACACTTATGTATATATATAAGCACTAAACGCAATTTATAATGGGTATTCATGCGAACTTTTGTTTCACAAACTGCTGCTTTCAATCGATGTGTACTACTCAAAGGTCGACGCGAGACTGGACAACACCTTCTCTCAGCGGAAAGCCGGCTCTCACGTGACCTCAAAATGCGTGACGTATGTTTCCGCTGAGAAAAGGTGTTGGACTGGGTCCTTTGTTTCAATGCGCTCTCAGCTAGTGGGTGCATGGGGGGAAAAGCGACGAACTCCGACGAGACCGACGAACTCCGGTAACAAATCTGCGACGAACTAACCGACGAACTCCGCAGCCGACGAACACTGAGAGCGACGAACTCCGAGGTACTACTGTATATATATTTTTTACATCAATTGTATACATTGATCGTCGTATTTATTATAAATGAATAAATAAATAAATAAATAAATAAATATATATATATATATATATTTATTTATTTATTTATCTATTTATTTTTTTTGGCATTAATTGCATACATTGACCGTTGTATTTAATTTGAATGTACTCCGTAGCGAAGTGCGGGTTTTCAGGTAGTTGTTAATACAACTTGATGATACTAAAAGATTTGGTGTGTATCATACAGGATATTATGTTAGTAAATAATTTATAACTTTGTTTCACTGAAAGAATTTATTACTTACATGAAACTGGTAGAAAACGAATAAAATGAGTTAACAATTCATTCATATCCACAGTAAAATTAAGGAGAGACAAAGAGTCTTGAACAAATAAATATTTTTTTCTAATCACGCAGAGGAGAATTATGTGTAATTGCATGTATGGCACTTGAGAATTGTCCATAGAGATAATCACGCCTAAATCTCCTCGGCCTGAATGACTCATTGGTCCGAAACTAGTAGCTTCCGTTTCATATTTTTACTGTGGATATTAAGAAGCTGTGTGTTCTTACTACACGAATTAGTTCGATATTTATTGTAGATGTTGAAGTATTGTAGATATTACAAAGGTTTTATTGTAGATATTGAAAAGGTGCGAGTGCTTGTCAATAAACAGGAATCAATTAAAATCACGAAATTAATGTCAATTAAAGTCATGAATTTATATATCTTAAACTGTTTATTAACATTATAATCAGGAAGTTAGAATAGTAACTAGAAACGTTTTTCAAATTAAAAAGCTCTCCTCGTCGAGGATGTTTTTCAATCTTGAGTTATTACTAAATAAACAAATATTTTGTCTAGATACCAAATGAATTATACATGACTGAATTATCGAATTATTGGTTGGTGTTCACCATGAAATTAACAGGAAAAGTTAATAGTTTCAATGATTTGCTGTTAAACCAAAGGGCTGTTAGAATTGAATTAGTGGATTTCACAGCGACATAAACCTGTTAACAACATCCATTAAGTATTCCAATCGGTTTACCGTAAACATTTCTTGACTGTCGCAATGTATGATGTCGCAATCAAGGCATTTTGCCCCTATTGTTTACTGCTTATTATTACCACGTGACTGCCAGAAAATCTCCCCTGATAAATGTCAGAGCAAGTGAAACTACGAGAAATATATCCTTTTGGCGATATCATATAATTCTGAATGTCTTTTCTCAGGTTACAGTAAAAGACCATTCTAACGGGAGAGGGAACTCGAAAGCACCTACTTGGTTACCGCACATACTGCCGGCGAGAAATCCCGAGGAGCAAACTTTGGAGGTGGTGGTAAAAACAGGACAACTCTACTTCCGAGCGCTGCGTGACGTCAACGCCGGAGAAGAACTAAGAGCTTGGTTTGGACAGGATTTGGCAGACATTTTAAAACTCCCAATGATTCCGCCAAATATAGGTAAGTGCAGTAATAATCTGTAAAACGAACCGATAAAAGGCTTATGGGAGAAATCTATGGGCTTCCTCTTTAAACTTAAAATAACATTTTGCGTATACTAACTGAATCTAATTGAATAGACTACTTATAAGACGCTGATGGAGCCACTGAAATGCTTATAAGAATATTAGAAACTTATAAAAAACGAAAAAATAGAAGATCTGGGAGAACTTAAATTTTTTTTTCAATATACATAAATAATAAAGCTTACATTGCTGAACTCTTCCTCAAACCGGAACGTGCATTTTTTAAGTGCACGTTCCGGTACATATATATGTGAGTATTGTAATGCAACGCTGTAATTTTCCAAAAAAATTAAAAGAACGAGATACATTCTTATTCGATATTTTCCTTATAATTAACGAAGGGTAACTACAAAAAACGAACAAACTCTTAAAAATACAGGAAATTTTCTCTGCTTGGTGCAAGGGTTGAACTGGTGTCTCCAAATCTCCGACCGGAAATCTGTCGACTGAACCTCCCCAGCGATGTCAAAAAAATGTTATTTTTAAAGACTTTCATTCACTAATTTATGTGTCATAGCCAAAGACCTTTTATGGTTCTTTGGATATATTTATTTATTTATTGACTAATTTGCGACGACGCTAATATGCTTAATTTCACTTTGAATTTATTTTTATAATTCGATTTACTAGTGGTCGCATGCCTATGTATCGATCGTCTGCCTTGGGCTAGCATCGAACTCTTGCCTCCAAATCTTCCAAATCTTCTTCATATTTTCCCAACAGATTACCCCCGAGATGACAGAAGGAGTTATCTCCAATGACTTTACCTCGGAAAATTAGGATATTTTTTTTTCTTCTACATTACCATTAATATATGTATGCAAATAACTCATATCGTACATGTTTGGTTTAAATATTGTGCTAACTTCCGCACTGCATAGTTTAAGTTTTAACATATTACTTTAATAAAATGCATGGAGGTGATTTGTATTATAGCCATTAAAACATTACATCAATTTCTTACTCTGCAATTTCTGCTATAATCACGCTTTAAGTGAATGGAAACGTGCAGCACTGAATAGCATGTTGCAAAAGTTTTCCTTAACTTAATGAAACGATACTACACTTAAAAGATTTGATAAACTGTACAATTTACTTATCATTTGCAAATCAGCTAAAACTTCGTGATTGATCACAGTTTTGAGAAAACGCGCTATAGTACCTTTGTAACATAGTTTGCTTAGCTACAAACAGGTGTTCACGCACTAAATCACGTGTAAGTTTTCTCTAATTCAAATTTATGTAAGCACATACATGCATACACATACACACATACATATGGATAGAGTATATAATAGGAGTATGATTAAATTCCGTATAAGAATGTCAAATTTTCAGTTAAGTTGGCTGTGATCACCATAGTCAACTTTTCCTACACAAGGGCTAGTTAGATTGGGACTTGCAGTTTAAAGCCGAACCCAAACGTTTAAGAGCATCCATGTCAGCAATGAGACTCGAACACAATGACTCTGGAAACGAACGTGAGCGCCCTTGCCATTCAGCCATGTCGTCATTTAATCAACCTTAATAAAAAATTAGAATTATCTCAAATCTTAAACAAACTACCTTCTAATTCAAAGCGTCATACGTGTCATAATTCCACCCATAATCCGATAAATTAAACTTGATTATTCATTTTATGATATTTCTTTCCTATGGAATATAATCGTGATTGATTCCCTTTTATTCAATTTAGTGCAAACCATTTTTGTTTCGGATGAAAAAAATATTTTTTGCTTTTACTTTTCAGATGACAAAAAGTATGAGTGTATGCTGTGCCAGGAACAGTTTGAAAATCCTTTTCCTGTCGTGGCCCATCTCATGTATCGCTGCCGGTTTAAAGATCAAGGGATAACAATGATGCAAAACCCTTTCCGCAAAAAGAATGGAGGCAGAGTCAAAAACTTCGACATTGCTACACTGACAGACATGAATGAGAATGAAAATGGGAACAATGAAGAAAGAAATTCGTCTCCGGCATCAAATTTCCTGGCACCCGAAAGTGGTAAAAATTCAATGACAGAGACCATTCCCGAAAGGCAGACGGATAACGCCAGTAAAAGAAAGAGAAGATCAGAGAATTTCGACGAATGTTCGACATCTCCCAAAAAATCGAAGTCTTCGGACAGCAAAACGAACGAGGAAACAAAAGCCATACAAGTTAAGAATGCCACAAGTAATAAATCTCACGTCAGTGCTTTTAAGCTGTCCTCTCCTTCGGGCTCTTCTGACTATCTCCCTCCTTTGCATACCTCTGTGGACATCAACTCAAACGAAAGCAATAACTCCAGTGCTTTCAAGAAGGTGGACAAATCGAGCACAGCTTTTCACGCTAACCTAAGCCACGTTCCAAATTTGTTCCCTTCGCCTCTAGATCCGAGAGATATTTTGTTCCAGAGTGGACCAAATGGGTTTGCTCCTTTCCCTTACCCATTATCTTCGACAACTAACAACCCACCTTGTGGTGGAGTGACTCTTTCGCAGAACAGTGTAACTGGTGTTCCGCATCCGATTCTAACCTCTTCACCCGTCGACGTCAACATGACCAGTGCTTTTATACCCAGTGGAAAATTGTCCACGACAGTTTCTAGTACTACTGGAACGATTCACCAGCAGCTAAAAATGGCGGAGGAATTTAAAGCCATGAGAAAAATGCCGAATTTATCTGATGGTAGCTATGAGTTAGGTGCTCTCTTGCCATCCGTCACAGTCAATGGAACAAGGATGTCCAGTATACCAGCTGCGCTGAACTATGCGCCAAAAACTCAGACTCTGGACAGCTTCGCATCAACGAAGGCTTTTCCAACCCCGCTCTTACCATTTCTTCCCCCGTCGTTAGCAGCTTTGTCTTTCCCTACACAGAACTGGTGCGCCAAGTGCAATGCTTCGTTTCGCATGACTAGCGACCTGGTGTATCATATGCGATCGCACCACAAGCGGGAGACTGATCCAGAAAAATTAAAGAGGGAGGAAAAATTGAGATGTCATATATGCAATGAGACTTTCAGAGAGAGGCACCATTTAACGAGGCATATGACATCTCACCAATGAAGCAAGCTTTTCAGTGACCGGACTGGATATCAGAAATAATCAAACGAGACTGAGGTGCAATTGGCGATGATGTGTATTTTTTTTAATCTGATGGAGTTGGCGAAAGAGTGAAAGACAGGCTTAATCTTCCCTTGAAAAAAGATAAATGTTCCAAAGACGTTTTGTGAAAGCTAGAAGATTTTTTTAGAAGTGAGAAAATGACTACATGCTTACAATGATAGATCATAACTATGTTAAATAAGTGTGGTTTTTACTGGAACCTATTTTCTCATAATGTAGAATAATGTAGATCTCCTAACAAAAAATGTAACATACGTAATTTTATTTCCTAACGTCTCATATGAAAGTCTACTTTTAGGGATTTGAAATTCGTGTTGGACAAAAACCTTCATTGATCAATTTGAGCGACTAAAAATGATCGCTCTTATGATTTTCTTGAAAGGATTTTCTTAAAAGACTCTCTTAAACAAAATCTTAAAATTTTTTTCAAATTCATTATGCTAAAATTTCTTTTTCTTCTATACCTGTCATACTAAATATATTATAATGAATTTAAAAGGTATAAACGTCTAATTTAATGAGTTAAATTTTGTTAAAAAATGTATTCAATTTTGGAAACATTACTTTTTACTAGTTGGAAAAACTTCTTACTAAAATTTTTTTCTTATTCCTTTAACCTGATTATAAGTATTTTATGTTATTTCAATTTTAAAATAGGGAGATAAAAACAGAAAGACACAAATATTTATGATGTATATTAATTTCTGTTTAGAAGCAACATTTGGTCTTTGTTTTAAAGTTTAAAGTTTTCTCTGTGTCTTTGCAATACGGTTAAGGGTTCATGAATTCACGGATGGAGGGTGAAAATCTTCATGGTCCTTGCCGCTTGTTGATTGTTAAAAATTTGTGAGTTAAAGACTGTTTTCGTATTAGACTGTTACAAGACTGTAAATATACTTCAGCGACTCCGGTGATAATGTTGTCATATAGTATGTGTATAGCATGTGTTGGTTCAAGAAGGTTGGAGTGATATTGATTGGGGAATGGAATTTTGAAGTTTTAGTTAAATTGAATAATTAAATTAGGTACTCATTTCAACTAATCTACTTCTTTTTACAAATAGTATTATTTTTTATGTAAATGTATTCATGGATATACGTATATACGGTGAAACTTCTCTGGCCGGCCACCCCTCTAAACGACCAAATTTTGTTCAAAACCGATTGCAGACTCCCTAGAGCCAATGCTATGAAAGAAACCTCTTTTCGATGGCCACCCCTGAAAAAGACCACTTTTTTTCCAGAACAATTACTGGCCGCCATAGAGAAGTTTAAATACACAGCCATGTAAGTGTATGCTTTTGTGGAGAAATTAGTCCACATAAAAGATTATATATATATATATATATATATATACACAGTCGAATCTGGTTAATTGGACCAGCCGTTTATTCGTACCGAATCCTAAAGAACCGAAACGAATCCTATTTTATAAGCCTAATTTTATTCACCAGTCGGATATTAGGACTAGCCGGTTATTAGGACCAACATGATCGCGTACCGATGTGGTCTGATTAATCGGAATCGACTATATATATATATATATATATGCATGCATTAATGCAGAATATCTTCAACTCTACTTTTCTATAAAAAAAGGGTGCGTAAAATATTCATAGATATTGGGAAATTGTTATCAATTTATCCTTTTTTAAGTGCAAAGGTATCAATTTATCCTTTTTATGTCAAATATTTATGATGATGTAAAAGTAATTTTAAAATACCAAAGTATGATTTCAAATCTGGAAAATCTATCTTACTTGTACATGTTTAATATACATGCTCACGATCTGTGTGTGAAACAACTGGAAATTAAGCAGTTCCTAGCATCGCTACCAACGTCAATTATGCTTTATTTTGTATAATTTACTTACGCTAAATAACTGTACAATGCATTTGTATACTTATCACTACTATTTTATCCTCTATGACGTTTGTGACATTTAATTACAATATGTATTTGTAAAAACTTTGACTGCATGATTTTTTTCAATTAGATTTGCAATAATTGTATGAAGTTTCTAAATAATTTTCCTTATTGCACTTTTATCTAACATGTTTTATTACATTACGAAATTCAGGATTGTGCCAATAGTTTGCTAATGTATAGGAAAAGTCACAGTTTTTAATAACTATATAAGGTATGATAGTGTTATTTAAGATATAGAATATACGTTTACATATGTAGAAACTGCAGTATGGTCAGTATCCTTACTATTTAACCACCCATGGCGCTAAAAATACAGTATAATAAAAAAGATATTTCTTTAAGGATAATTCAAGGATAAAGTTGGCTTTAGTATGTCATCGCAGTCTGAAAGTGATGCACAAAAGTTTTATTAGTAAGTAACAAATAAAAAAGAAGCTCAAACAAGTTTTTAGTTACTGAAAGCCTACCTAATTTTTCTGTAACTGAACTGAAAAACTAAAAAAAAAATATCTCACAACTAGAAAGGTTTAGATAAACTGTTTACATATATAAGGTAAATAGATTTATGCTGTTCAGATTTTATTTCATTTAAATTTCAGGAATATTGTATTAAATCATTTTAATACGCATTGTAACAAACACTGTAATCGATTTTTAGCTTATCTTCACTTCACAACACTTCAGCGCTAAAATGACAATTATTTCTCTAAAATAATCATATGATTTTTGTTTTAAAATTCAACAATAGACAGCAAATAAGTTCCAATTCTTCATGTTGCTATTAACTGTTAATTTCCTAGGAGAGTATTAAACTGTGCGAAATTGAGACAGAAGGGATATTTAATAAAACTAATAACTTTTCTTTCGTTTTAAATAGTTTGCTGGAAATTTATAAATTATGTATAATTTATCTGAGTATTTGTTAACTGATTTTGTGTGTTAAACTACGATGCAAATATTGTATTTTATGAATAATCCATTTTTATGTTCCTTCCAACACCATGTGCTCTTTTTAAGTTTAATAGTAATATAATAAGTTGTATTTGCGTGGCTAAACGCCAGTCGCTGAATGGTTATACTTGTAAATTGTGTAAAAATAAATGTTACTATTTATCTGTTGTAAATAAACCTGTTCCAGACCGAAGTGTGTGCAACATGATTTCCTATTGGATAGTTAAAAAATCTCTTGGATTATTTAAATTTTTGGTAATATAATAACGTTTTATTTAATTTTTAAATGCAAAATTAAGTTTTTTTTTACATTTCTGTGTCGAATAGGTTTTTTTCAATATCGGTAGTGGAAGTGAGAAATTAAATTAATGGTATTTTTATAGCTGGGATATGGAGCTTGTTTTGAAGTGTTTCCCATAGGATAATTTTCTGGCAATATTTCGGCAATAATATATTGTTGTCATTTGTTAGCAAGTATGAAGATTTTAAATTCATAAAACACCATAAGATAAAAAGAACATTTGTAAATTAAAAAAGGGAAAATTAATTTTTAAACATAACGCGCACATGCTGTATACTCTTAAGGCTGCTATGTACTAACCCCATTGGATTCGCTCACCTCAGTGTTAACCTATGGAGAAAATTTGTCCACGGATTGCCGACATTGTTTCAAAGATTTAAAAAAAAATTGTACTCCGTCATAGAGAAAGAAATTTTACATTTGTGCACAGTTTTCGTTTTTTTTTTAAATGCAATTAATATTTTAAAATTTAAATTATTCGGGGGAAAATCTGGTATAGTGTGTTTTAAACGCTCATAAATTCCTTCAGTGGACGAAAATTATAAAATGAATCCTGTAGCGCTTTGCAGAAAAGTTCAGGCTATCTGACAATACCAGTTTTATTTGATTATCAGCATTTATGTACCCGTAAATAGTTGACAAAAATATAATTTAAATAAAAAATTTGGGGGCAGCGCTTAACCCCTCTGTAGAGAGAGAGCCATTACAATCCCTCAAAATGTCAATCCTAAGTGGGGTGGAATTCTCGAACTGTCAACTGGACTCCTCCCACCACAAGAGTCTGCAAGAAGAGGAAAAGGGAAATACATTTTTATTCTTTGTACATAACAGCCTTAATGTTGACTGCTATATGCAAACACCTGTTGACTGATAACACATATTCTACACTCCTATTATTAACTGCAATATGCAAATACTTTATATAAAAGATAATTTGACAAAGATAAATTCATGTTCAGGACTTTCTTTGAAAATGAATGTTTTATTTTATGATTAAATAATTAATTAAACTTTTAAGAGTAGAGTTCAAGTAGAAAGAGCACGGAATTTAACCCTGTACACTGAGCACCAAAGAACTGGTCTCAAAACTGGATTTTATAGTCGGCATAAAGAGAAAAATAAGCATATAATGTTTTTCTGACAAGTACGCAATCAAACATGTTTAAACAAAATGCCCCTTACCCTTGAAAACATCTCTGCCAGTCCCCGAATCCTGCCACTGATTTAGTTAACTAACCTCGGGTTCCTCGCCATTTGAAAGTAATCTCATTGGAATCACTTGATTATTGTGTGTATATCGAATACGACTCCATTGCATTCTCATTTACAGTCTACTCCCGATTATCCGGGTTAAGGGGATACCTCAGTCTCAAAAAACATTTTAGCACGGAAAACACACTCCTGTGTTACCAGGAAAGGGACGGTTACCCTTCACGAATATCCTTCCAATTAGAAGATCTTAACATTGTCTTTCCCCTTACGTAACTACTTCAATTTCCGTTTGCGGCGCCTGTCTGTAGCGTTGAAATATTACTTCATATAATATACCGCATGTGTACGGTCACATGGCAAAAATAAACTAACTCGGTATTGTTCTAGTGTGGGAGTCGAACGTCGCGTTACTTGGCATATTGGATATGGGTTGAAAAAGAAGCTTATTACGCTCTCCGTTGTAAATAGCTTTTGTAAATAATCCTCATTCTTTATATTTCTTCCATAATGTCTTCAAACATAATATTCCTATCATCTTGACTTATTGACTGGATTTGATAACCACTCAAACAACTACTGCAACCGAAGAAAACATCGCCTGCGTAACGATCTCCCTTTCTGGTTTCTGGGCCCAAATTCGTTACATACATTTATGTATATATACACAGTGAAACTTCTCTGTGGTGGCTAGTCATGGTTCCAAAAAAGCGTGACCGTTTTGAGGGGTGGCCGGCTAGAGAAGTTTCACTGTATATCATTAATCTAATTTTTTGTGCGGGGGAAAGAAATAAAGAAAAATAAGCTAGAAAATTAAACGTCATTTTTACAGTGTACCACATTTTTTCCGTCAACTAATTCAAATTAAAAAATATTATCTGCTTTTCTTTTAAAGAATGTAAAAATATACTCGAATAAAAAAGTTCTATCTCTTCTACAAAGTACAGCTTAAAAAAATCTTTCAATACAAATCGACAATCACTAGGTAAATTATCTCCATACGTAAACATTGAGCTCAGAAAATCCAGTATGGCTATTACCAAGCAGCCTTTGCGGGGCGTTGTTTGCACAGTGCAAACGAGTAAATCTAGTCTTTTTTCCCTTTCATCCAATGTCTTCCCTTTCATTCAATGCAGTTGCCTTTCAAGCACGTCCCAGACTTCCTCTATTGGCGAGAGGCCTAGTGGCCTGGCAGGCCATGGGAGTACGACTGGCCGACGGGAGTACGTCATATGCTTGAAGAAATTGTTGGGAGAGTCGCGCAGTATGTAGACGAGCGTTGTCTTGCGGATAAATGGAACCTGGGCGACTTGATAGCATAGGCAGTACAACTGGCGTTAAAATTCGGTCCACGTAACTGCGTGCCGTCAAAGTGCGTTGAAGGACGACAAGAGGTGATCGTGTGTCCCAACAAATGGCTCCCCACACTGTCACACCTAGTGTAATCGCCGTATGCCCCTCGACAACAAATGCCGGATCGGACAGGTGGCCTGGCTGCCTCCACACGCGTATGCGCTGGCCATCAGCATTAAGACTGAATCGGGATTCATCGCTGAAGATTGCACGTCTCCAATCGATCACACTCCAGCTTGCCCGAGGTCGGCAAAAATACAATCGTACACTGCCTATGATGTGGGGTTAGTGGTAGGCGTCTTAAAAGGACGTCGGCTCCTTATACCAGCGTTGGCCAGTCGTCTCCGAATGGTTTCCTTTGATACCACCGGATGTCTGGAAGGTGGTAAATGGCGTCGCACCGATTCTAGCTACGTTGTTGGTGCGGACGTGGACGCTTTTATGATTGCGCGAACCTCGCGCGCATTTGTGTTCCTGGGACGCCCTGACCCTCCGCGACGGTAGACTATCCCTTCCGTGATCCATTGTTGCCAACACCGAGCAACTACATATCGCTCCGACTGAGGTGGCGGCCGATACGCCTCTAGGACCAACCTGCTTCTCTGAGGCCTACTATACGCCCCTTCTCAAAGTCCGACAATTGTTCGTACTGTCACCGGTTACATCTCAGAGGCATCTCTAGTCACAATACCGTCCATCTAAGTCGACAGATTTGTTTGAATAACCCTATGGCACGAGGAATCATGATTTTAAACTCTCCCAACTGCGCATCTCATATGTGCATAGCGTGCTTACCCCTGGCTCATTGGCGTCGAAATTTTAATCATTTGCATATCTCTTACCAGACTACATTCTTGCCAAGGTTCGTGATAGTAGCTCGATTTCTTCTGGGTGCATATATTTTTGTGACAGAATGTATATTACCATTTTATGACTTGGAGTATGAATATAACTTTCTCTAGGGAACAGAATATTTTCAGGATTATACTCTATATATATCTGAGTCTGTAGCAGTTCAAGTACTGATGTACAGAATAATCCGTTAAAATTCATTATCACTTGCAATTCATACCCATGAAAACAAAAAACTAACTAATCTGCAATCATGAGCATAATCTATTCCCTTTATAAATCTTTATACATAAAGTATGTAAAATTTTAAGGCATTTTAAGCATAGCCTTTTGTTATAGGATGTTTTGCGTCAAGAGATACGATGAAAAACTTGATTTTGAGAAAACGCTAAAAACAACTTGATAACACATTTCATACTTTAAAAATAACTATTTTTGAACTCAAATCCACCAGACTTATAAAATAAAACATAATTAGAAACATAAAAGATTAGGCTCTAATGTTATTGCAAAAAGAAAAAAAAAACCGATATTGAACCGAAAATGCCGTTTTAAAAGTTTACGGATAAATTAACAATTTGCTTAATTAAAAATGTAAGGGAGCTTTTTCGACGGAAGGTTTGTGAATTCTTTAGATTGATAATTTATCGAAAAACTTAGTTTACAAATTGTGAAATAGTTATAGATTACCAAAATGTTTATTTTAATATTTTATCAGACTGATTGCAGTGCAAGCTATAAATCGTAATATAAACAATTTCTACCTTTCAGATTACGATGTTTTTGTTGGTGAATATACGAAGATTTTACTATGAGAGACGCTTTGGAAAAATAATCATCATTTTTAATCCGATGTATTTGAATACGTTGAACATTTCCCAAGTTACATTACATTGCTATTTCCATTTTATTCTTAACATGACAAAAACATGATAGTAGTATTGAGAACATCTGTAAAAGTTCTATTTCAAAGGTCATCCACTATGCATTCGAAAAAACCTTACTCGCTAAATCTCAATATTTATTTTTCCAGAAAGGCGAGAAAATTAATGAAAAATTGATTACAAAACATGGTACTCGAGCTTAATATTTTTCTTTCAACATTCTTAAAAAGATAAATATGTATAGTATATTTAATTATTTTTTTCATCATAAGATGTCATCGCATTAAATTGCAATTACATGTATTGAGACCGTTAAGTAAAAACTAGATTATTGAATGTGGAAGTATATCAGTATATATTTATTACAACGCATGTGCTATTTTCCCTTTTACTGCTTTGTTATTTCCTGAGAATTAAAGAATCTTAAAATAATATATGTACGCAATAACTTTTTTAATGTAACTATATAAATATATGGGCCAAATCGGTTAAGTCCACTTTTTAAATTTTTTAAAATTTTAGCATTAAAGCACTTTATGTACTCCTCTCTTTTTACATTCATAATAAATTTCCCAAATAATAAGGATGAACACCACTCTATAGCAAAATTATATTTGGCCATCGAATAATAAGTACCTTTTGTCAGAAGCCAATCCAGTTAAGTCCATACTCTAATGTAAATCATTGCGATAACACCATTCAAGCGCAGAAGTACTTGATTATAAAGGTCAATCGTTTATTGTTGTTTCATCACAAAAAAGTAAAATAAATGAGTTAGTTACAGTTTAAATGCTGTAGAAATAAGTACTCGGGTATTATTAAGCAATTATTTTATTTTTTTCTGTAGTAAAAAAACAATTTAAAGACTGAATTGGATGTTATTACCGATCTTCACTTGCCATATCGATTAAATCCCGAAGTAACGCAAATTTTTTTATAACAATAACGATTACTGAAAGGATATTCTATCTTATATGTCGTCAGATAAAAGCTCCATTTGCAACAATACATTTTACAATGTTTATTTGAATTTATGGTTTCAGAGGAATTCTAAAAAACAATGTCGATTATTTAATCCCTTTTCTCCACTTTTTGTTTTATGGGCTTAACCGATTTGGCAAGTGAGCATCTTGCATATACAGAGGATGTTCGCACATTTTTTAGACGATTTTCGTAAGCGGTAATAAAAAATCGTTTGCTGCAAAAGAAATAATTGCAATTGAACTATGTTTTTAAAAGTCAAAATTATCGTCTGCGGCTTGAAAGTTTTGTTTTTATTCAAAATGGCGTTTTTAACAAAGCAGTGGTTCGAAGACTACATTTATGCTCTTTCCGAAGGGAAATATGCATACTCCGTTATCCAAAAACGATGTGAGAGTCATGGTTTTGTGATATCTAAAGCGTCGATAGGTAATATCGTCAACATGAAAGGAAAAAAAACGTCAAATTGGAGCCTCAAGTGGGACAAAAATTCCAAACAATTATCCAAGGAAAAAACGGACATCTTCGACTATTGCAAAGGTACGTTGTTTAATGTTAAAAGAAAATCCCCCTAGTCAAAGGACAGTTGCAAAATCATTAAAATGCTCGGTGTCTACTGTAAGCAAAATGATAAACGTTGATTTAAATCTTAAGAAAGCGAAAAAACGCAATGTGCATCGTCTTCTTCCAAATCATATCGCTGAACGCAGGACACGCTGCAGAATTCTATAGGAGAAACACTTATCCAAAGAAAAATGGAAAAGAATTGTCACAATAGATGAATCATGGGTGTATTTAAATGATTGCAACAAAAAAAGATCCATTTATTATCATAAAAGGGGAGAAAAAATTTAAGTACATGGTTTAAAGAACCGAAAGAAAGTTTTTCTAAGGGATTCCTGATTGTTGCTGGTTTTTCTTATAATGGCAAGTTAAAAATAAAGAGAGTGGAAAAAAATGTCAAGATTAACTCCAAATACTATCAGGAACATATTTTATCGCCAATTTTTCTGAATGAAATACCATCGCTTTACCCACAATGCCATCAATCTGTGAGACTCCGTTAGGACAAAGCTAGCAGTCACACATCAAAATCCTCTGTAAATTTCCTAAAAGAAATGGAACAAAAAACTGGTATCAACGCCATACCCTTCACTGATATCCCTACTATCCCGATGTATCACCTATGGATTTTTGTGCTTTCGAACTTTTAAAATCTGCATTATCCAAACGTCGTTCCAAAACCCTTACAGGACTCTGGAAAGCTCTTCAGGAGGAATGGGATAGAATACCTCTTCTGACACTTCAAAAGGCATTATTATCCTGGAAATTGCGGTGTCGAAAGATAGTTCAGAATAAGGGATGTCAAATAGAACATTTAAAACACAAGAATTTTATGTAATTTAGTTTTGTGAATACAATATACATCGTCTAAAAAATGTGTGAACAGCCTCTGTAGCTTCATTAAACATATACCTGTGGTTTGCATTTTTCGCTGAACGACAAGGAATCAATATCAAATTCCAATAACAGTACCTTTTTTTCAGTATTCCTTAAGTTAAACAAACACAAAATTATGATTCACGTTGGTTAAAAATCTTCTTTGACTGTATACAGACTTAAAAAAGCGATATTTATCATTTATTGAATCAATTCATCACAAATTTTCCATAACAGACAAAAATGTGTTTTCATTATTTCACATTATCTCATACTTTATAGTTCTATTTGTGGTTCTGTCAAAATCATTCGTGTAACATCAGATGACACATTCTGAGATCATTTTTGCATACAGTGACATGATTTTGTGAACTACTTTATTAAATAACAGACAGTAAATACATTCATTTAAATATATGGATAAGTCACGATGAGTTTCTAATATCATCATAAGGAATTACAATATATTCACACTATTTGTCACTCGCCAAAGATTTATAATGAAGATAGAGATAGATAAGTATCTGCATTCATCAAAAGTAGCTCAATTGGTGATAAGAGACAAGTAAAAGCTTTAATACAATTTATACTACAACACACAAAGATAAAAATTTTTAAAATATATTATAACACCATACATAAGAAGTTTATTTGTATAAAAAAGTGTTTGTTACAAACTCATTTCAAATTTTTGTAATATAATAAGTTTCTCAAAATAAGTAAAGTTTTCAAATCAAATTCTATATGGAGCATATTTTTAAAAAAATTCTCTGTGGTGTAGTGATGAATTATTATAAAATGACAGATAAATTCCGTTTTATAAAAGAACTTTAAGCTCCACCTGAAAATTTTGATGTAAGTACGTAGATGCTAATATATAAATCTAGAAATTTTAAGAATTTACTGGAAGCTGATCCTTGTATTTGTTCGTTCAAATAAATTTCATTGAGTGAGCTGGAATTTATGTCAAGAATATTTTAGATTTATGTATAAATTCTTATAACTTTTTTCTAGTACACTCTTTCTGGACGACAACCGAAGAATCAAAATCACAAACTCTTATTAACTCCCACAGATGGCAGCACTATAAAACAATGACTTCATTGATTGTCTTTAACAGTAGAGGAAAGTTGACATACGACAAACATTAACCCCATTATCTTTTAACGATTAATTATTTAGAGTTTGTAAAATTAAAAAGCTAAATTATATAAATCTGATGGCAGAAAATGACATTTCAGTAAATTTATTTATTAATCAATAAGTTTAAAAATCCATCTTAATCAGTCCATTAAATTTTTAGAGCCAGTTCTGAAAAATACATTTGATAGTAATTGAAAGCATCTTTCGTTACTTTTTGATAATTTACCCTAATTTCGTTTTTATTGTCGTATTATACAACTATTCTAGATCTCATTCGAGAAAATTCGTAGCTCCTTTTACAATTTTCCATTCAGCAGCACAATACGAACATTTTTCTCCTTACACAGTGGCGAACCCAAGGGGGGGGGGGGACAAGGGGCCCTGGTTCCCCCCCAAAGAAATAGAAATTGCATTATGAATATTTATTTTGTATTATAAATATTTTTATCCTTTCATCTCGCCCCCCCCCCCCCCAAGAAAAAATCGTGGGTGCGCCACAGTCCTTACACAATGTAAACTGTACTCCTTGAAACATAAAACGACGTGGATATAGGACGAAAATTAGCGTCATTCTTTGTATGAAAGAAATTACATGTTTTAAAGACAGTAAGATTAACTTAATTTCAAACTGAAGATCTTGGTTTACAAATTTAAAAAATCCCATAACGAAGTAAAAATATTAGTTGACTTAAGGGGACAGTAGACGTTGAGATTTATCTTTTTTATTTTACATTATATCTATATGAAATTTTAATCCTGAATATAGTTTAATATTTGCACTATTAACGTCATAAAAAAATTTCTAGTTATTTAGAAAAAAATTTGTTACTTAAAAATTAAAAAAAATTAATAAAATTTTAAAATGTCCCTTGCGCTAAATTTTTTCTTTTTTATAATAATTTTACTTTTTATCTATTTATTATACCATAATGAAACATTCTGTGCATTGAATTACAAATATCTCAATATTTTATTTTTTAAAAGAAGTAAAACCGATTAATGGATGAATTTTTTTCAAAAATTTCACTTCTTTGTATATAAACAGTCACTTTTTATAAGTTACTCTTCTTTAAAACAAAAATGCATGCACACATTTATTAATGCATGTATAAAGATAATGTATGGTAAATATCGTGTAATTTGAAGCAAAAATATGGCGCGTATCACATTTTAAATTTGCATTATCGAGAAAAATTTCATTTTGAGAAAATTGCATACAAAGTGAAATTTAAAGGGCAAAAGTGGATTGTTTATAAACATATAAATGCTAATAACTTCGTTAAAAATTATCGGATTTTGATGCGGATTTTTGCATTTGGTACATTTTGATTTGTAGAATAATATAGCATTAAAAACAAAAATTCGATGCTTTGGTCAATGTTTGCCGATTTCAACGTACACCGTCGCCTTAAATACGGACATTGCACCCAATACTTTACGAAAAAGTGTCAGAGGTTTACGATATTTAAAGAATAATGCTAATCCTACAGGTACATCGTAACTTTATGATTTATATGAGTAGTAATTTTTAGTCACAAAATTTAGGTATTCTCCAGTTCAAACGAAAATGAGGTGTTATAAAATTTGCCGTCTCTACCACGAAAAGCAGAGCTTATGGGTGCCATATGAAGTTAGTGATAGTGCCTAAAGAAGAAATTAGGGGAAAATATTTACCAGAAAACGTAAGAGACAAAAATTGAGGATTTCACATTAAAGCAAACAAAGTCGGGCCGATCCATCGTGGCCCATGAGGGAAGTTTGAAAACGGTGCTTTTTCAAATTTTTGGAGAGACTCTTTAAGTAATACACGCATCTCTATGAGAAATGGTCTACAATTAGAACATCGATCATTTTGGAAAAAAAATATGTATCAATTTAGAAGTTTTCTTTATTTAAGAAAAAAATAAAAACTTAACAAAATACAGAACTTAAAATATGCAGAAAATGAAAATAAATTTGAATATAATTTGCTATGAAATAAAGATAATAACCTAATCATTCTTCGCATTATTATGGCAGAAAATTGCTTGATTGCAACTGTATTATTTTTTTAGATACTGTCTGTTCTGTAGAAAATATTGCTAGATCTTTCATCACAGTGGGTTATTGTTCGTAGATAATTCTCTAAATTTTTCAGTTGTGAGAGAATGTGCTCAACTGCTGATTCAATTTCAGGTAGTGTTAGTAGAATGCTTAGAGCCACAACAACGTTCGGAAATTTTTATCATGATCTCAAATTCAGAAGTTTATACAAAATAGCCTAAATATTCGTTTATATTTGTGAATTTTTAAGAATTACGGCATACATCAGATTTAACTATTAATATTTTTTTCGTAATTCATTAAAAAATTCCTATTTATACTGTCTCATTTTGGCGCCTCACCTATGGGTCCGGCCTGAAATATTAGATTGCTGGAAAGTGTTCCCTTTTAAATACGGTGCCTTCCTTCAACATTTCAGTATAAAAAAAATGTTTAAAAGGTTAAACTCTGATGATCTCTCCGGCAGTTTTTTCATTAGTACATTGCAATGCAGTAGTTTAATTTTGTTCAGTAGTTGAATGCAATAATAGTGGCTAAACTCTGTAGCTGTGGATCTTTATATCATATTCGCGAACAATCATTTCGTTGCCATACTCAATAATCCGATAACTTATCCAACGGTGCTCTGATAATTGTCATGTTGAGCAGAAATATACCGTGCTACCAACATGCAAAACTAGTTAGAAAATTATAAACAAATAAAGTCGCTAGAATGAAACATTTAACATTTGTATCTAACAGAGCAATAGCCACGAGTAAATCTGTTAAGCCGTTTGCAAAAATAGGAAATTCTTATCTTCAAAAACTTTCCTACCGAAGAGGAACTTGATAGCACAGAACATCTTACTACACGTAGTTCAAATCGCTCGGATAAGTATTAATGTGGAAGGTCCCTGACCTGCTAAGTAGCTGGTATCGCCCTTTAAATTAATGCTATAAACGGAACCTCGTCCGAAACTCGAGGACCAAACTTAACCTGAAAACGGTACAACTTGTAACCGAACTTAGGCGTGCGCACCTTGGGGCGCAACAAAAGAAAAAGATGTAGATTCTGTGAAATAACGGATGCCCTCGGAGATAAAAGTTCAGTATGGTACAAGAGATTAATTGTTACAGTGCACGATTAGATGATAAGAACTGTATAACTAATGATATTCGGTCCGTGAGAGGTTTTCGGAAAAGCTGTCTAAACCGAACTACAAAACAAACCAAAACTTGTCTGGGTGTAAAAACAGTGATTTAGAAGAGCTACTATAACAGACAATCTTTTAAATAATTAAATTAGGCACCAAAGTAATAGCAAGATAACTATAAATTTCATTGTTCGATTATAATAATTTTTCCCACTATAAAAACCAGACCAAAAATACTTTAGAAAAAAAAATTCCCCATAAAGAATGACAGGAAGGTTTAATAAAAATGGTTTTTAAATAAAAAAGCAGTAAGCAACGGAAAATAATTAATAATGAGGAATAACAATAAATAAAAGCGAATCTATAAAATCATCTTAACAGATGTCAGATTTTCAAAGTAATTGATTGCATTTTTCGTACATAACAAATTTACTTCGCGAATTTTGTGTCTAGGCCGGATATGGGCACATTCAATCCGTAAGCCGAAAAGTCCTTTTATGAGGTCAGTGGGTGGGGAAGGTATGATTCCTCCAGATGTTGTCCCTGGTAATGCTAATTGAAAGTTGAGGTGGAACCTAGCCAAGTCGGACTCCTACCCTTGTGGTGCTATTATAAACCGGAGCCGTACTACTCATCCTAAAGCCTATATGAACCTGATCTGGAACTTCCGGCCAGGGAGCATTCTTCGCGCACAAAAGATGGGTCATTAGAGTACACAACACAAGACTAATCGCAAATCCTATTCTGTAGTTTAGATCTTGGTCAAGCTGTAACTCGAAACGGTTTTTAGACTTTTTATAGTCTTTGAATGAAAATTCTAACATTAAGCCAAAAATAAATGCGATATATACCGCGATAACTACGTGATGCCGTTCCTTGGAATCAAATAAGAGCTTAACAAGAATAAGATTTAACAACTTGTGTATTCCTTAATACGCTAGCGATGATAAAAATTATGGAAGATTATACAAAGGAGAGCTATTTATCTTCTCTTTCCTCCGACAAACATTAACCTCACTATTTTTTTTATGTATAAATTATCTATACGATCATCTGAGAGTTGCTACATCACTCCGTTATACTATTATAACTACATGGACAAGTGCTGCCACCTACCACTGAATAATTTGATATGCATTGTTATGTCTGTTCTTAAAAATGCCTCCCACCTTCCACCATGATCTAACATACATTATATACTCTTCCTTATATATTACTTTCTGTAAAATATACAATTGAAGTTTCTCCCATTAAAACTTGATGTTCACTACACATTCCTTCACATACCCTATCATTTCAATTCTGTGTCACAGTGCTGCCATTGGTTAAACAGTTTTGTAAACGTTATTGCTAACACCGCATGCTTTATTTTTAAACCTTCAAAAGTGTATTCATATTTCATTGACATACCCACCAAAAGCGCATTTCGATCTTTGTAATATTTTGGAATTTGTATTCAAGTTTCTCAACCGTATGTATATTACACCGCCTTACCGGATTTAACTGAAGTTTCCCATCACACGAATAAACTTACTTCCTTGAACTAACACACATTTTGAACTCTTAGTAATAACACTCATTTTTCTATCTTGTTCTTAATTCAACAGTTACTCCCGTTAAAACATGTTAAGCTTAATCAACATCCATTTGACACTCCCTGCAATCGTTTCAACGCTGTTTTAAAGTATTGCCATCTATGGTACGATTTTGTAGACTAAATTACATAAATGAAAACGTGTATAATTATAATTTTAATGTCATTCTGACGAATAAAATATATTTCCTTAGGAAACATTTAAGATTATAAATTCAGGTTACGCTTCCGAATCTACATACATCACCTTGTAGGATTTTAACTGCAATAACTCGTTACGTGATGTACTTCCCTCCATGAACCGATACCATAGGCGTAGCGTCGGGGGGAGGGGGGCACGGGAGTGCACGTGCCCCCCACTCCCAACTTAACTTGAAATGAATTAAAACGTTAATAGAAGTTCGGTTAAAATCGGTAAATTGTAGAAAACTTTTAAGAAAGTTGTTTTTTTCCCCGCTTTTTCAAACTGTCAAACTGAAGATTCCGATTGTCTTTAGCCTTAAAATAGTTTTTAGCAATGATATGATCTATAGCAAAAATTCGATCCTATATTTTTTTTTCTCATTTTATTTATATCATATTTATTTTTCCCGTTGTATAACTTTTGAATACCTCTCAAACATCAATTCTATTGTTATTCAATTGAAAAAAATCATATTATTTCATATTTTAAGGACCATTTGGCAGTCAATGTGCTGAAGAAGGACCAACTGAATTTAAATCGCGCCACCTCCCCCCCCCCCCCAAAAAAACAAACAAAAAAACAAAAAAATGAGTTAGAAGCACGCTACGCCTATGACCGATACTGACACACATCTGAAACCCTCTCTAATGAAAGGTGTTTTCTGTATAATCATTAATCGTGTATTTTATACTCTTACCAATACAAATTATTTTCTGTATCCATCAGTTTCTCCCACTAAAACATTATGAACATAACATACCATCTTAACATGTGTCTAGATCTCGCTTCATTGTACAATTATGGCTTCACGGACTAGTGCTGCCATCTAGTATGAAAAAAGTCATAAATATTGCTAAATCTGTTCATACAAACGTCTTCATACAAACGTCTCTTCATGAACTAATATTAACAAGCATTATACACTCTTCCTTCACTTTCTGCAGTAACGATAATTGAAGTTTATCCCATTTAAACGAGATGGACGTGCGGAGTTTCCTAGAAATTCAACCGAACCAACCTGTCCAACAAGTAAGTCCTGGAGCAAGTCCCATGAGTTTTTCCAAAATGACATTGACGGTTTCTACATTGGACTGGCTCCTATGATTTTCACACATGTGGTAGACAATATTTTCTTCTGTTGTCAGTTTTCTAGCGATTTGAAGCTATAAAAATATTACGACATAATTGTCTTACAGTGTATTTATATTTGTTTGTATTATTAAATATATCTAGTAATTAAACCACCTTGTAGATGTGAATTGACTGTGCGAGACGCATCTGGTAAACTCTAACTCGGGTGTACTTATGCAGGTATTTGTGTAATCTATGAACATTTACAGCTGGGAACTTGAGCTTCCCACAGACGTAATGCAATCCTTCACCCTTCCTATCATTTTAATGTTGTTTCATAGTGCTGCCATTTGTTGTGCAATACTGTAACATTATTACTAACTCCACATACTTATAAAAATGAGAATAGGCAGGCAAAAAGAAACCTTTTGACGTGAATACTTAATTCTACTTTTCCACCTAAAATACAATTCGATCACTGAAATATCTTGGAATTCAAATTCAAGTTATACCACTGAATACAACACATGATTTCAACTGCAATACATCATTACATTGACATGCCTCCGTGAACTAATATTGATGCATATCTTGTACTGATACTAATGTAAATTGTTTACTATATGACTTTTAATCCAACAGTTCCTCTCATTCAACTATAATGAGGTTAATCAACATTCTCAGTCTTTGTACATTCGTTTCAATGCTGTTTCGTAGTGCTGCCATCTGTTTTACGATTTAACAAATATTATTGCCAACTCTGTATACTAAAAATAAATCTTTAGACGTACACATTCGTTTCAAAGATGTTTCGTAGTGCTGCCATCTGTTTTACGATTTAGTAACCATTATTGCCAACTTTGTACACTAAAAATAAATCTTCAGACGTATATTCTTACTTCAATTACTTTCGCACCAAACATAAATTTTGTTCTCCGATACATCTCGGAGCATAAATTCAGGTTATGCTATAGAATCTATCTAGCTGTATATATATATATATATACAGTAAAACTTCTCTATCCGGCCACCTCAGTATACGGCCATATTTTGTTCAGAACTGATTCAAGACTCCATACAGCCAATGTTATGGCAGAAACCTCATTTCGGAACCATGACTGGTCACCACAGAGAAGTTTTCACTGTATATAATTTTATAGGAATAAACTGCAATAACCAATTACATGATGAACTTCTGTGAATTAATACTAACACTCATTTTTTACTTACCTTATTTGAATCATTTCCTGTGTAATTAATCCCATTTATTAATTCCTGTATAATAATGTCCATTAATCCCGCATTTTATACTCTTACCATTTTAAATTGTTTTCTGTATAATCATCAATCCACGTTTTTTCCATAAAGAAATGAACATAGTATCCTCTTCAATCGTTTTAATGCTTTCAATTGTGTTGTCATATGTTGTGTGATTTAGTAACTATCATTACTAACTCTGTAAATTAAAACTATCTTCAATTTTTTTTTCATGATTCTATATCCTTCCCTCAAAAAATACACCTCGATCTCGGAATCTTCCTTGTAAAAATACATCGAACATACTGGTCACCTTCACTTGGCATAATTTCACTGTAGAACAAGATGTTTAATGGATTTCGAGAATTTAGCCACACTTTTCTTCCGACTTTACTCACCGTCACACAGTGCACACCGAGTATTTTATTGCATGTTCAAACAAGAATCCTTTTATATTTTAAAAGTGATTTCTTCTCTCTCTAAATAATATTAAATTTTGACAACGGTGATTATGCTCGTGGTTAGATCCGAGAATTTGTTGGCGCAGAGCACTCAAACAGTAGCGCTAAAAAGAGCTATATCACTTACAGGCTTTCTCCTTTTTTACATCTGTAGCGACGCTCCACTGCCCTTGATTCTACACCTGTTAGCTAGACATTTTATTTACCTTTAATATGAGCTACTAGAAAAGAAAATCGGTCAGTAAATATATCGGCAAGTAAGAGAATTTTATAAATGTCATTGCGGCCATCTTGATGACGTCCTTTCTATTTAAGAAACACACCAAGGAATGACATCATGGAAATTCTTCACCTAGAGGTAGTTTCTGATTATAAAAAATACATCTTCCCTTTACTTGCTTCACCCCAGAGCGTTCGGGACGATCCCACGTGCCCTTCACTTGTGGGGGTGTCGCAGAGCCGCAAGGGTACCCGTGGGGGGATACGGCCTCCACCTCATATCGCGGTATGACGTTATAACACTTAAGACTTCATGAAAGTCATTCGTAAAGCTTTCATTTGTCCTAGGCCGAATAGAGTATACTCTGCCGAATGCATCCCTAAAACTTACACGGGGGCACAGGTTCCAAGTTACTCGTGGAAGCGTCATAGATTCCGTCGTATGAGTTAAATCGTTTTCTAAGTACCTTGTATACAAAAAGTAGCAACTGAGACGCTTTTAATTCATCCTAAAGCTCTATTACGCCCAAAGACCTCTACACAGACACCCGAAAAAACGCCATTGGCGCCGATTCCGAATTCCTCGTGAAAGCCGGCGTAAGAGTATCGAAATCACCGATTTTCCCGCTACCGATATATCAAACACGGAGCTTTCGGCCCAACCCCGTTATAACAAACTTCAATGGACCAAAGGTTTTGTTCGCTTTATTCGGTGGTTCGCTATATCCGAATCGTTAAAAAAATGCTAGAGTTCACAAAATGAATAACTCATTAGTTGCAATGTGTATTCAATAATGATATATTAAAAAATGATAAAATCTATTAAAAATGATCACTAATGAATTAAATCGACTAAAATCGATTACATTAAACTGACACAATTTTAATTAAATTGCGTTCAATAGGAAAACGGCGGGACCAAAATTTTACCCAAAATTTTCCCAAAATATTTCGGCGGGACAAAAATCTGCCAGTTCGTTATATACCGGGTTCGCCATATCGGGGTTCTACTGTAATAGTCTCGAGGAATATATAATTGATCCTTTTTCTTTAATGCTATTTCCACAACTCTAAAATTTCTGTCATTTGGAAGAAATCAATAACCCGACAATAGAAATGTGTGGTCAATAACATTTATGTTATTATCCGCTGATTAAACAATCTTTTGACCACATCAGTGCAAGCTTAATATTTCGATTCTGTCCGGTACACATGTCACTGTATGCTATAATATGGTCTTGGGTTGTAACATTCTGAATATGTTTCAGGCAGCAAGATGTTATTTCTTCCGCACCTCTAGAAGTTGCAGTTTCCTCCCATGCATACATATGAATTATGTTGTCATGAAAATTATGGAAACCTTCATTTAGAAACAAGTTGTTTTAATTATACTTATTAGGACTGGACTTATTTCACTTAAAAAAAAGATTTTTGCTTTGCGATAACATTTTATAGCAAGAATTCTTTTGTTTACTTTATGAAAAAAAAAATACTCCATTGAATGTATGATTATAAATATGAAGAGAAGGTGTCTATATCTTAGTAAAATTACCATTAACTCATTTTAAAAAAAATATGGACTTATACCACTTTCAAAAATAACAGCTCATAAATATATACAAAATTTACTTTTTCATTTCAAACTAATAATATAGATTAACACAACTTCCAAAATTGTGATTTTTTAAAAACAAATATCACCCTCATTTTTGTTTATATAAGAAAGTCCCCGACTTCTATTTGTATGCCTAGGGTCTGTTAAACCCTAAACGCGACCGTAGATAAATCGTAAGTAGGAATGTAACATCCTCCGCCCCGCCTAGAGTTTTCAACTAGGTCAGGAGAGTGTAGATGAAAATCGTCGGAAATCTCGGGGAAAGATTCTCTAAAGCTATGTCCACACTTTTGCGCTTTCGGGTTCGATTCCGCTTTCGACTTGTCGCACGGAGAGAGAAATGTGAAGCATGCTCAGAGCGATGCTTCACCACTTGCAAATTCCAGGTCAGCGCATGCGCCGCGATAGAGCATGCGATATCGCAATTGTATCCAACCCGAGTGGATTTTCATGCTGAATTCCATGCGTTTTTCTATTATCCAAGGCAGTTTTCAAGCCAGTGTTCAGAATGTCGCAGTCTTCGGAAGAAATTTTAAATTTTATTGATGATTACAGAAATTTACCGGCATTGCGGGATGTCAACCACTCCGCATACACAAATAAAATTATTAATGCATTTAATACATTTAAAATAATGATTTAATAATAATTAATGTGTATTGTTTTAAAATAAAAACTAAATGTATTTTTAAACAAAGCAAATTGAAAAAAAAAATTGAAAACTTGTACTGTATCATTGAAATTTTCTTTTTGAAATACAGGGAGAAGATTTCAAAAATATGCATCAGCTAATTTGTTATTATAAAAATACTGAATAAAAAATTCCCCATAGCTTATCATAGGAATTAAAAACCCACTTTGAAAAAAAAAATAGATGTTTTAGTATTATAAAAGCAGGTTACAACCTGAATTCGCGTTTTGCGTGACGTAATTTTTCCCCCCATGTCATGCATTGCTTGCATCCAAATGCGTATGATTCTGCATGTATCATTTTCATTTGAAGTTAAATATCATCGACACATTTTAAATGTAGGCATTTTTTAGTCCGTCATGGTTTTCTCGTCGTGTTCTTCATTTAACCCCATGTTAAAGAAAATTGAACGATTTTCATTAATAACAAAATATACTTCTTAACTTCTTACATATGAGGCGTTGAAAGACAAAGTGGTGTAAGTCACATTTTCAACTTTTTTCCTTTGAGGGCAAATATGTAATCTCCATGTTCAATTTATAGTGTAATTGTAAATAGTTATTATTTGCAATATTATAATAATTGTCATGAATTATAAGTTGTTCAATTTATGGTGGAATTTTTTGTAGTTTTTGCAGTTAAACTCTTTTGTCTTACACCACTTGACTTACTGACTTACACCACTTTGCCTTTCACCGCCTCATATGTAGAAATTCTTTTTTTATTATATATGAAAAATCAAAAGTAATTCTTCATGGCCCGCTTTGCTCAGAAAAGAAGTAAATGTGTCGGTTTAATTCTATACTTTATATTAAAGAAGTTACTTACTCATACTCTCTCTCTCTCTCTCCCTCTCTCTCTCTCTCTCTCTCTCTCTCTCTATATATATATATATATATATATATATATATATATATATAGTATGATTAGCTAACGATTTTTCTTGAATATTCTGTATACTTCAAAAGTAATATTAATGTTCTTTTTATTCAGAAATAAATTAATATACCAGTGTAATTTTACACTATATATTTAAGAGATAAAATCTTAATAACGCGCAATATTCTACCGTTTTTTATTCTTAGTATTTGTTTGGTTTTATTACTTCATAAGCAAAGCTATAAATTGTAGTTCTATGTGTATAAGAAAAACCATCTCTAATCGATTAATGAGGTATTACATAAAGAATATTCTTTAAATTTATTTTTTAGTCTTCTCATTTAGATCATTTTCCCCTGCACGTGCACACACACAGATATATATATATATATATATATATATATATATATATATATATATATATATATATATATATATATATATATATATATATATATACAGTCGGACCTCTATTTAACGAACTTTTCCTTGGAACCGAGAACATTTTGCGAATTTCTTCGTAAAATAACCTCCAAATAGCGAAGTGCATTCTCTATTTAACGAACTTTTTCTTGTGATCCAATGTTTTTTTCTCCATATTTCTCAAAATATTTCTGAACATTTCAAACTTATTCCTTCTTTTAACACATTAACTTTCTTTTAACACATTCCGACGCGGATTACAGTTTGAAGAAAATACGCCTGAAGGGGTTTTTGGTGCATTTCAAAGATGAGTGAAGTATTATGAGAGAAAACGCTTTTTCAAACAAAAAACTCAGACAAAATTAACAGACTTTTTCAGTAATTAAATTGAAGGACGCATGTGATAATGTATGCATAAAATTACTTGTTTTATTGAATACGATAATGTCATTAAAATTCATTAATTTTAATATAATTTTTTTAAAATTGAAAATACAGTGTATTCCCGGAAAATGTTTTGTTTTATTTTTGTTTTCCTTTCAGATTTCTGTTTGATGGGTAAGATATATAAAACAAATAGACATTAATTTACAAAATAAAGGTGTGATCAATTACTTCTATTAATAGTATTTAGTTTTTATGAATTTAAAATCTGTTTTGTGTATTTTAAAAGGTAAATCTCTATTTAACGAATTTTCCATATAACGAACTTTTTTTGGGAATTTAGCGACTTCGTTAAATAGAGGTCCGACTGTGTGTATATATATATATATATATATAGGAGGGATTATACATATTTATATACAGAGCACCGTACCAAAATTGTAGTCTATTCTTGTTGCACATTTCTTGTTGCTTTACGTAAAAATAGTGATCACCTTATAAACTCCGCGAAATCACGAGGAACGACGCAGCAGTAACCGTCCGACTCTTCCATCTTGTGAGGCATGGACTGTCGAACAAATGTTGACAACAAATCGAATGCGTCTAGAGGCATGCCGGGAAGCATGGATTAAAAGTAAGTTGAAAGGAAAGACAAACCGCAAGTCGAAAGCGAAATCGAACTCAAAATCGCAAAAGTGTGGACATAGCTTAAGAGTTGTGCAATTAATTTAGTGCAGGTGTGTCTTGTTACAGAAAAAAAAACAAAAAACAATGTGTGCTCTTGTTTACGTGTAATGCACTTTAAGAAGTAAGTTGTTGCGGACGAAGTATCCGAAGTTCAGGCTAATTGTTATCCTGTAATTGCACTTCTGTTTATTCTTACGAGAACCGTAGACCTCATTACGAGTTCACAAGAAGTAACTCGACGGAACCTATAGGAAATCTATAGGTTCCTCTGGGAACATATAGAGCGATAATCAAACTTTGCAAAGATTTGTGAAAATGCTCTTTGTTTTTGCATGGTGTATGGACGTTGTCAAGAAGCAGGCTGATTTATTTCCCAGATAGCAAATATCGGAAGACGTTAAATTTACAAAACTCGTTAAGATATAAAATTTAGAATTCCTTCATTTCATTCAGTGGGTAAACCAAATGAAAATTTAATATTTTAGATTTGAAATAGGTAAACTTTCCCTTTTTTCAATATTATTGTATACTGGCGAGGTGTAATGAGAAAGTTTTAGAAATCTCTCAAAACTGATCTTTATATAATTCAACGAAATTTTCCTCTTTTGACTTATTATAATAGAATGAAAAAGAATATATATATACATTGTAACTCAAAAAGTTAATTATACTGGTTTCAAATTAATTTTCAAGGATTACTCTCTAATTAAATTTCTCCGGAAGTCAATGTTATCAAAATTTTTATTTTATATTATTTTTATTCTTTTAAGTGAGGTAAGTTGTTTTCCAGCTTTTTCCTTAAGACTCTACAGCTCACGTAATTTTCTTTTAAATTCGCAACGAGAAGGAGATTTATTTATTTTTTCTCGTTAAAAAAGTATTACGAAAGAGTATCTTCATTATATATAGTTCTATTTCCAGAAAATTTAAAATAATGTTCGTCGATCGATCTGAAAATTCTGCAGAAAACGGCGCTTTTGGAAGCAAATTTTCGTGGGCTCATTAAGGTACCAGAAGCATTTATTATCCTTCGGGAAACAGATTTTATGATTATTGTGTGTGCTTATAAAACGATAGTCTGTGGAGCTATAAGTTTCTGTTGTTGCTATTCCCCTCAGTATTAGAAAGTGCCTAGCTATAACCTATACCGTTGATTCATAACCTTTTTATGTCTAGACCCCCCCCCCCTCCGCCCACCGCTTTGGATAACTTTCAGACCCCTCCCTCCCTAAAAACCTTAATTAACAATAATTAAATGCATTCTGCATAAATTGTTTGCTAACCATCACCCCCCCCCCCTGAATATCACTCATATCCCCCCAGGTTGGGAACCACTGACCAAGACCAAGTCTAATAGACCCTGTACATTAATGCTGATTCCACACCAACGGCGACAAAGACAAAAAACATCCCTTCGTTATTGCGCATGTGTATAATGAACAATTTTGTCTCTTCTGGTTTATTTCCGTCTCTTGTCCCTGAGCTTTCGAAGTCTTCGAAATAGTCCGATTTTGTCGCCATGCTCGACAGCCAATCAGAATAGAAAGATTGTGGCTCTCGATCGCTGAGCGATCGTTTTTCGTGAACACCTTGCTTATTTCTATATATGTGGATGTTTTCGAACCAATGCAAACGTCTTCCGTCATCAGTCAGGAGTTCTAAAAGCAATCGTCTTCGCTGTGTAGAAGGAGTTTTATCTAATTTGGACGTGACCTATCAGCCATCTTGCAGAAGCAGTAGGGAAAAAGAAATGTTTTGCTTCCGAAAAGAAGCTTATACGCATGCGCAAAGAAATGGTCACTTTTTTTACTCCGTTTCCTAGCGGTGTGAAGGCTTTTATGACAGCCACAGAGACAAGCAACAAATGTTTTTGTCTTTTGTTGCTCTGAAGCCATCATTAGTCGAGCAGCGATAAACACCCACAGAGACACCAATATAGTATGCAATGATATGGTAAGGAGTTGCTTGTGTTGAGGAGCATGATAAATTTGGCAAGTTTTGAACTCCAAATGTCAAAGGTAAATATGAATTAATGCATATTTACCTTTGTTGTTGTCCAAAGAACCTAGGTCGTCAAATTCTAGGTGTTTGGCGAAGGGTAAGTAAGCAGCTTTTCTTTGAGGCGAAGTACCACTAGGACTGAAGTCTGAGTTGACCTCGAAGAACATCGGTTCCGTAATTTTGAACCGAGTCAAGTGACGAGATCAGAACACTTGACCGAGCACCTCCAGAGGTAAATTTGAGAACTTGGAGGACATTGTAGCCACGCCCTATTTTACGTGCTCCGGCAACCATTAGTGAACACGACGGTGGATTTGCAGCGACGAGCATCGAACCAGGGACGTTCAGATCACTGGCCCGCTGCTCTTGCCAACTGGGCCACATGGGGGGATGGACATGATCCCCTTGAACGCTTAGATAGTGATTGGATTTGATACTCCCATGCGGAATAACAAGTGGCCCAAGACCGCGCCAAGATCGCATCCCATACCATAATGGAGCCACCCCCATGCTTCACAGTCGGCAAGAGGCATTCAGGATGAAACCCTTCTTTGGGCGTTCTCCAGACATAAACGCGTCCGGTCGTCTGAAATAGGGTGAATGACGATTCCTCTGATCATATTACCTGTTGCCATTGCTGTGGGGACCAGCCTTTGTGATCTCTGCACCATTGGCGTCGCTTGAAAGCATTAGTTGCTGTCACCAAGGGTTTACAAATTGCCACTCTGCCATAAATGTTCGCAGCATGAAGTTCCCTTTTGACAGTTTTTGTTGAAACGGGGTTCTGGAGATGTCTGTTCATTTCGGATGTTATCTCGGATAACGATTGCTGGTGCTTTCGGGCTACTATGCGCTTCAAGGCCCGTCTATCCTTATCAGCAAGCTTGGACTTTCGGCCACTGTTGTGCTTTGAAGACGTCGTCTTACCCTCTTTCGTGTACGCTGTCATAACGGCTGATACCGTACTCCTTGCAAACCCCAAAAGATTTGCTGTTTCCGTAACCGATGCTCCACTTAAACGCGCTCCAACTATCATTCCTCTTTTGAACTCTGACAGGTCTGACATTTCAACTTATCACAGACAGTTCGATAGAAGCATGCAACGTAGGTGACTGCTGTTGAGAGACTGATACCTTCCTCTTCACGCTCACTAGGTGGCAGACTTCTGTTGCAGGTGGCGCGGCTGTACTGCAGGTGTGAAATACGTCACACTTTTTCACAGGTGTTCGTATTATTTTGTACTCCATCTGTATATAGCTAGGGGTACGTAAAATTCGGATAAAAATTTTCGAAATTTTGCAAAAAAATTACAGTATATCAAATTTCGCTTTTATTCGCAAATATATATATACATACATATATATATAAATTTAAAAATTTCACATTTATTAAAAAAATCACAATTTTACTTACCTGGTTAGGTAAGTATGAAAATTCTTAGTTAAAAGCTAACGTTGTAGTAGTCTCCTCATTGTCTTCCTTAAGTCTTTAGCAATAAGTAATAAGCAAATTCCGAGAGTTAAAGACCGTGGATGGTCTTAGATGAGCAATTATGTTAATAAATTATTACTATTATTAATTTCATTTAAAAATCCGTTTATCACCGAGTTTTCGCTGAAAAGTAGTAAGAAAATAATTTTCTCCTTTATTCGCTCATATCGGCAAATTTCGCATTTATTCGCATCTATTTCGTAAATGTGAAAATTACGTATCCCTATTGATAGACAATGATGCATAGTATCACGTGATCACGCGGGGGGAGCGCTCGGCCCCTAGGAGCGTTAATATGCAATAATATGAATGTGGCCCGACAGAAAAAAATTTTGAGTATGTCTGGTGTATGAGAAGAAATGGTTTGGTAACAAATTGAATCATCCATATTGTACACAATATGCCGTTATGACTTTTAAATGTAGTTCTGGGACAAAATAAGTTGGTGGATTCATTGGTTTGGCTAAAATGAGCACCTCGAATGAATTTGATACCAAAAATATTTGACACCCAGACAGAGCTTTTCTATAAAGCTTGCTTAGCGTGTTACCTTGAAATAAGTTATGTATCTCCAATGGTTGCAAACTTTATAATAAATATGAACATACTTTAAAAACAAATATGAGCTTGATTGCAATATGATATGAGGTTGCAAACTTTAAAAGCAAATATCAGCCTGATATAAAATATTTGACAGCCGGTGTTTATCAACAAAAATCACAATCAAAAATTATTTATATTAATTTTCTATTCTTTATATATATTTTATTATTACAACTGAGTAAATTTTTGTTCAGTTAATAGCATGGTATCAATTTGTTACAATTAATTAATATCTTTCATAGAAGGTAGGTTTCTCCTATAAATAAACCAACTGGAACGTCAGTACCTGATGGAATATAGTTTATAGATTTTTTGGCTACCTGCACGAGCAAAGTCTCGTGGTACCTTTCCTAGCGCATACCATGAAATATTTTTCATCTCTTGCCACTGGAACTTGTGATAGTTCTACCATTGAACATCTTTCCTTGTGTGCCAGGATGGCCGAATGGCTAGAGCGCTGGCTTTCGGTTCATATCCTGTGGGTTCGAATCCTACTGTGGGCTTGCATGTTTGTAGACGTTCGAAATCGGCTTTAAACTGTAGGTTCCGGTCTAATTAGCCCTCGTGTAGCAAAAAATTGACCGTAGCCTCCAAACCAAACCTCGTGTGTCAAGTATGTAGACGAAGAAATGATGACAAAGTTTGTGAACTATTCTTAACATTTGTTTGCGCCAGTGAAAGGTCATTTTCTACCTTATGCATTTTAAAATCCTATTTAAGATCTTCCACGACTCAATCACGGTGGAACGAGCTGGCTTTGCTATAAATTCGCAGAGAGATTCATGTAACCACGACTGAAGTAATTCAAGAGCTATGTAAAATGAAAAGAAAACTGTATTTTATTCTTTCAAAAATTTTTATAATCACCTAAGGAAATTTATTGACTTTGGATTAAAAATATTTTTAACCGTGCATCTCTGCTCCCCCTAAGATCAATTATTGAGTGCGCCACCTCTTAGAACATTTTGATTTTACGTGACTAAAAAACCCACGAGGAGTTTTGCGAGTGCCTGCATTTGTGATGCTTAGGACCACTAATTTTAATGGAATATTTCAAATAAAGATCCATAAACTGCCCGAAAACCCCAAAAGAAAATGCCATTTTTTATTAATTAAAGAAAAACTTTAATGTCGGACAATAACACTCAAACTTAAGCCTGCATAACTTATGTATTTTTACAGAAGAATGTTTTATTTAAAGAAAAGAGTCTGCTCCATAAATAAAATTTGCTAGAAAAGTTTTATAATCAAGGAAAAAAATAAAAATTGTGGATCCTTACACGTTTTCGATTAATCACTAATGCACCTGACAGTACGTACAAAGAAGAACAGTTTTTAAATTTTACAGAGCACAATACAATATAGTTAAATAATGTGCTTGATAAAGCTTTAAATTAAACTTTGATTACAGCACTGCTTTAGATGGAAAAGGTTAACATTTTTCCAATTAACTATTGATGCGAAATTCTCTAATATTCAATCATATAGTTTAAAGTTTAATCCGCTAAATCCGAGTATAGACAGCAATTTTGGATTCTGTGATCCTGGGATTGTTTCGTAGCATTTTTCCGATTACTTGAGAATCATCACATAATAATTTCTTATGTTTTCTTCAGTTTCTAAATAACGAAAAACTGGTCATAAAACAAAATCTGAAAATTCTGAAATTAAGAGATTTCCTGTGCGTTGGAAAATTTTAAACTATTATTAGAAATATTTTCAAGTAGGATAAAGTCAAATGAGTTGTTTAATAAAGCTTAGTAATAATTTTAGATGTCATATTCCAATTAGATTAAAAGGAAAAATACGAAAAGTGGGATATGATAAAATTTATTAAAATTGAAAGATACAAAATATATGAATATAAAAGAATTATTGAAGTTTTGGTAGCAATCATTCATTAATTCATGACCCCAAGAACATTCTTCCCAAATTCAATCATATCCGTTTGGTTTATACACCAGTCTGACGATTCTACCTCCTGATGAAAAAACAGCCTTTGTTCAGAGAGACAAGATAATTTCTAGTCAAAAGCTAGTTTCAGGAAAGGATTAAAATATAAGTCTGGATGGAACATAAATTGTTCGCATTGTGACTTCACTCATGTATCGAATTATGTAACCCCTAAACGTTACAATTCTGTGTATTTCCTAACTTCATTTTATTTAAAATCACTGTCTATGCTTCCTCAGTCTAAATGGTTGTTAGAAAATCAAGCACTCACAACTGATTCCTCCCAAAAACCGATGGCACCTGTTCTCAAACAAATCTCTGTCATTATTACATTGGTGATTTTCTGTTTTACTTTTGTTAAGTAGCATGACGACTCATAATTTGCTGAGCACTTTGTTGTGATAGTGCAAAGTGATCTTAGCGATGCACGTGGTAAGTGATTCTCTCTAATGCAGAGTTGTATCAGACATCTGATTGTTATCATATTGATACATTTATGTATGTTAAAGTTGAGTAATTTATAATTTTATCGCTATGGGATGCCTAGCATTTTTAAGTGATATATTTATTTGTAGTAATGATTTTGATAGTCTGCTTAGTATTGCGTTGTAATATTGGTAAAACATGTCGTATTTTGTCACACCATGTTTGTAAATATGCACTTTCTTAGTATACGTTAACCAGGCACTGTACACACATTAAGCACAGCATAAGCTCCGCCTTGGGTAGTACCACCCAAGGGGGGGAGCATGATTGGTGACCCTTTGGCACGACCACTGTAACCTGCAACCTGTATGGTGTAGAGCAGTGATTCTCAACCTTTTTAAAGGTGCAGCCCCTCTAAGGGGCAGAAAATTTTTCAACGCTCCCCTTTGGGAAAATCCTGTAATTTAGAGTATGGGGAAGAGGAGGGGGGGGGGGTATAGAATTATAAAAGGCAAAAATTTTGAGTAATTTTTTCAGTAGATTTACACACCAAATTTGTTTGATTTAACTCAATAATTTTGTCCTAGAAGGCAATTGAATTCCTTTTAATTAAAATTAAAATCAGTAATGTCAAAAAAGCTTAAATGCTATTTTATGTTTAAAAATTATTTATTCTTAATTAGATAATTAAAATAGAACAGCAAAAAAATTACACTAAAAGAGTAATAGCAATGAAGCAATCAAGTATGTCAGTGGGATGGTTGTTCTTGATGGTTCAGAGCCAGTTTCTGAGCGTTCGCTTCAATATTTTTAGAGAGATGAAGGCGCAAGTCCCCTCTTTCTACGATTTTGAGTAGACTTCTCGTTTTTGTAATTTGATCAGTCACAGCACTGAATCCTCGCTCGACAAGGTAGGAGGAAGGGAAGGCAATAAAAAACTTTTTGATGATAGTCCACAGTCCTGGGTAGAGGCGACTGATGTAACTTTGAAGCCAAAATTCTGTGAGACGATCACCATCCTGAAGCAGGCTTTCAAAGTTTCATTAGTTGAAAGTTCGACCAATTTCTCTTGAATCTGAACCTCTGCTGTCTCAATATTCATAAAAGGGTTCATGACCCATTGAGGGACTTTCAGGGATTCCAAAATATCCTTAAAACGCTCAGAAAAGTTCTTGTGCAAAGACTCAAGGTGTTAACAGTAAACTTGTGTTTCATCGAAGGGGATTTCACTGCTCTTATGCAGATCCGATAAGATTTGAAACTGGTTGAACTCGTTGTGACCAAAATTCTGCTTCCACAATGTAAGTTCGTTTAGGAAGGCAGAAATAACAGTTTTTATTGTGATCAAATTGAGTTCTTCGCCTTGAAGCTGCAAATTAATTCCATTGAATTTTGCGAATAAATTGGTCATGTAAGCAACATGAATCTTAAATTGTAGCAATCTATCCCTCAGGGCTACATCTTTCTCTTCGAGGAGCTCAAGTACAGAGTCGAAAAGATTCGAGAACCTATTGAAGCAGGCGCCTGTGGAGAGCCAGTGAACCTCGGCGTGTAGAAGCAAGCGATTGAATTCTTCATCGTTGTCCTTACACAGCTGCCGTTGTATCGATCGTTAAGAGCGTTACTGCGAATTTTGTTCACAGCAGAGATGACTTATTGTAATGACTGATGCAAACGGTCGCTGAGGTTTTTTGCAGCTAAATGCTGTCTATGAATCACGCAGTGAACAGCTAAAATACCTGGTACCTCTTTCTTCGAAACGGCAATGAACCCACGATGACGACCCACTATTGCAGGAGCTCCATCGGTGGCAACAGACATAATGTTCGCAAGAGGAATATTTTCTCTTTAAAATAATCTTTGACAGTATTAAAAATAGATTCACCTTTAGTATCTGAAATCAAGCTTCTTGCAAAAGGCATCTCTTGAATAATTTTTCCTTCCTTCACAAACCGGAAGTACGCTAACAGTAAAGTCTCATTAGTACTTGGCAAGGTTGATTCATCAACCTGAAGAGAAAATTCGGTGGGTATCAAAAGTTTGCATAAGGGAGCTTCAACATCTCAGCCATCTCATCAATGCGTCGTCGCACTGTATCAATGTTTAATCGCACATTTTTTATAACATTGGATGCGGATGGATGGTGCAAAATCGTTTCTAAAACTTCCTTGACAGCCGGCAGTATCAACTCTTCGCCGATGGCATGAGCCTTCCCCGATTTAGCAATTAATTTTGATATTTTATAAGAGGCTATCAAACCATCGTCGCATTTTTTTTGATGAGGTTTCTAGTAAGCCTGAGATAGACAGTGCCTTCAGAAACTTGTCCCTGATGTTTGTGAAAAACTACAAATCTTTATTTTGTTTATCAGGATGAATTTTTTGCAGACGTTCCTGCAAACAAGACGGTTTCATTGCTTCATTATATAACACTTGATTACAAACACATGGGTAGTTGCGAGTTCGACGGCGAAGGAACAAATCCGAGCTTCAAGTACGTGGAATTGTATTCAGGACACTTCTTTTTATTAACCGACATCGATGGCGGCAACAAAATATGATGAGGGAAAGATAACTATTTCTCAAAATTAATAATTCATGATCACGATAAAAAACTAATAAGCGCACTTACCTAGCCGACTGGACAAATAAACAGTGAAAGTAAATCGAAACTGAGGGAAAAAATCAGAAATAAAGCGAACGAAAAGCAACACAAGAAACAAGGGGCAAATGTAACATTCATAGTGAAGTGAAACATTCACAGACCGCTCAACGCATGCTCTGCGATGCGCGCGAAAACAGCTGACGCATACGCTGTGCTGGTAGGGGTCGGAGAAGAATCCTAGTGTAGAGTTCTTCAAGGTCATCCTACCTAGAATACAAATTCGTCTCACCATTAGAATTGCGTGAGGGGGAGCCGTCGCGTAAGTTCATTTTATTGCTGGTACAAATGGTGTAAACCGAATAATCTATTTAATAAATTTTTTGGGGAGTTTTAAAATTAAATTCGAAGGCCAAAACATGCTCATTGCCCCCTATCGCCCAAAACATACCCATCGCCCCCCTACAGCCCCAAACCAGTTCACCGCCCCTCAGCATCCTCCCACTGCCCCAAGGGGAGCGGTACCGTCCCCGTTGAGAACCGATGGTGTAGAGTATTCCACTTACACACACAAGCTGTTGAATTTTGTTACCATTTAAGTTTATAAAATGACTAGCTGAAAACCCTCACTTCGCTACGGAGTACATTCAAATTAAATACAACGGTCAATGTATGTGTTACGTTTTACACCTGTTACGTTTTATTTTCTTTATAACGGGGAGAGTTAAATTAAAATAATTTATTAAGATTGTTAAGGCTTACATACACTCTTAGAGGTGTTTTAAAAAAAAGTTACATGAAACCTATTAATTCACTTGCGTCGTGGTTAATACCTTTTAAAGATGCGGGTTGTGATAAGCAATAACCCATTAAAATACAATATCTGGTTCACTGCTGATGCCCCTGCTGTAGAGGGCTGAATCATGAAAATTATTTTAAATTAACTTGAAAATAGTTCACTGACATGAAAGCTGAAATAAAAATTACCTAAAAGGAACGAAGAAAACTACGAGGCAACTGAACGACATGACAAAATTTATACCTAAAATTAACATAATTTATTTGAACGTTGTTCGACCATATATTTTACACTGGCTATAGGCAGATTACACTCTGAGGATCTACTCTCCTCTAATTTTCATCAACATCACCTTTCACAATATAATTTAATTTAAACAAGTTCGCGTAAGTGGCTGGTAACCAAAACTTTTAAATCATTGATAATTAAGTTAAATAAAATAAAAAAAATTAAGGAAAAACATGTTTAAAGCTGCAGCGAATAAATAAAAAAAAGGGGGACGGTACCGTCTTCAATAGCAGAATTTAAAAGGGAATGGGCCAGCAGGTCTTATAGTCAAGCAAGTCTTTCTTCCCTTCCTCAGACATCCAGGGCACGCTCGGGCTAAAATCGAATCATCTCCAGATCCAACTTGCATCTCTCGGCTAGTAGAGTTGAAGGCCCCCCACTTTTCAAAGTCGCCGGTCGAGATAGAGAGCCAGCCTGCCGAAAAAACTCACTCCCCCCTCCAAAAATTCTCCATTCGATGACCCTCTCACCCCTTTGTATGGCTACTCGTGGGTGAAAATGAGTGGGTCTTCGCTCCTTGATTTTAACAGGGAAATTTGGACCAACAGAATTTGAGGGACTTGAATTATAATTTGATAGGCAGTATAGTATTTTATTTTCAAACTTTGATCTTGCATCAAATCAGGATTTATTTATTTTTTTTATTTTAAACTCTGGGACTAACTCGGCGTTTGGCGATCTCAGGCGTATTCATGCGCCTACCCCTCATCAAAACGGTTGTTTCGCTTATCTCTTGGCCAGCTGCAAAAAAGGGTTGTTTCTTGAAATGGATACTTCTGTTAATCCCTTTATCCGGTGTAGTCCTGGGTATGTGCTGTGAAAATACTGTGAAAATGGAGGAGATCTCGTTACATTGCCTACCAGCCCAGCTTACACAAGGGTTTGGGTTCATAATACACAATTTACTATTAATTGAAAAAACAAAAATAAAACACTCCAAAATTAATAATTAACTATGTTGAATACATACCAGCCACCAAAAAAAAACAATAAAAAAACAATATACCAGCCACTTTAACAAGTAAAAGAATAAAATGCACATAAATGTTACAGTCATATTTAGTTATTTAATTATAAATTATTAGTAAAGTTAAGGAATCAACTGTTAGTGCTAGCCGTGATCCATTATTTTAATATACTCTCATGCTACCTCCCATTATCAAAAAAATTGCGCACCTTTTTCTAATAATCTTCAGTAGTAATCAAGCAATTAAAAAATTGGATCGCCGCTCGTTGGAACAAGTTGAGTAGAGGCTTACAGAGTTTTAACAATGCAAATATATTTCAAGACAGACATTACTACACGCGTTATATATTAATTATATGCCATCATCTTAATTATTAAGTGTATTTTACCTACATCGCATATGCAATTAATCCAAAATAAATAAATAAATATATATATATATATATATTTATTTATAATAAATACGACGATCAATGTATACAATTGATGTAAAAAAAACAAAAAAAATATATTTATAAAAAAATCGTAAGGGATATTTTTATAGACAAAATAATGTAGAAGAAAATATTCAAATTAAATGTAATAGGACATACTAAAGAATATAGTACAGTTAATATAGTACAGTTTGAGGAACATAATATCTTTTATTGTATTTTAATATTTTTTTGGATAATGTCCAATCGTCCAATTAGCAAGAAAAAAAATTTTTTTTTGTCTATTTAGTTGTTATGCATGGGACGATAAATTTATTTAAAATACCAGAAAGGGAAATCCCGTGATCAGAATTTAATAAATTAAATTCTAAAAATTAATCTTTAAAAATTCACCAAAAATCAGAAAAGGGAGGTAAAGATTCGAGAAAGATCTTATTTTAAAGGAATTTTTATGATCTTTGTTGTGATATAAATTTTATAACCCTCAAATCATTCTTTTAAATGTAAACACATAAAAAAGTTACTACAACAGCTTAAAAATTTAATTTAAAAAAAATCTAAGAAGAATTTTTCAAAAATCATTCTTAGTGCACCCCTACACTATAAGAAGAATCGCCATGCAAAATTTCAGCCCTTTAGGTCCAGCGGTTTGGTCTGTGCGTTGTATGTCAGTGAGTCAGTCAGTTACGGAACTCTTATATATATATAGATTAGGACTGTTTTGAGAAGGTATCTGTGGGAAGCATTTCCAGTGCCTCTAATCGTAACGTTGTACATCAAAATTCAATTTTTAAAAGCCTAAAATGAAAAATGCAAAGCATATTCATTTCGATAAAAATAGTTTTTAGAAGAAAATGCAATATTTTGTGTATCATTTAGTTCCTCGTTGCGAAAATGATTTGAGGTATAATAAAAATGAATTACGATGGTAAAATGCTGTAATTTCGGTTTTTCTAAAGCGACAAAAGAATTTTCTATATATATTGAAATTTTTAATCATGAATTGCATAGACTGAGGACTTTCCTTCTTCTCTTGCCGTCATGTTATCTCTTTAAACTTTAAATGGAATTCTTGAAGAAAAATGAATTTTCGATTTGTAATGAAAACTATTTCTCTTCTGTACAACAATATGTACAATAAAGATGAAGGCCTTAGAAATATTTTTATCGCCATTTATTCGTTGATTTTAGATACCCCAAACAAAGAACGAAATTTCTCTAAAAAGTTTAATTTACGAAGTTTTGAATTATGATCAAATCTTTTTTTAGCGCAGATTAATCACGAACATATACTAATCAGTGGAATAAAGTCGGTTTTTAAGAAATATCAAATCGGAAAAGTGCATGATTAATGTATTTATATTGATTTTTCTATGAAGTTTTCGGGGAAATATTCCTATAGATTAGTTCAGACTTGTTCATCTATGGTTAGCATTTTTTAATTTAAATTTCTCATGGGAGCTTTAGCGGAATTCTTGTAGGGAGTGCAATTCTTGGGCAGTGGTTTGTGAGAATGATCACAAGGATAGTTAAAACGATCGTAAAGCGAGAAAACAGACAGTTGAGATTTCTGAAGGGGATATTGAAATGTCTATCCGTTTGTTCATAGTTGAGATAACTCACAAGAAAGGAGAAACTCTATTGATAAGAGAAATGTTAAGTAGAAATATTTTTTATCATGGCAAGCTTATATTTATAATAAGATTATAGGAAAAGTTTTCGTAGTTGTATTTTCGATCGGATCCTGAACCTTGGTTCAGGAGCCAATAAGAATTCAGATTAGTGCAGGATTGTGTACGAGAATTTTGAGTTAGAATTGTAGAGTTTGGGCAAAGGACTTATGTACAAGCATTTCATCTACCGTTAACAAGGGACTTGAAAAAAAATCAATATTAAAATAACGCAATATAAAAATACGGGCAATATCGGCACAACGCTTTTTCTTGTTGGTAGGATCAGCTGGGTCATAATCGGATAGATTATTGATGAGGTCATTTCTTAGATTTTTATGAAAACGTGTGTTAATTTTCATTAGTAGGGAGATCAATCTCTCTGCAAAATATGTTGTTGTTGATGTTGCTTATGCCATTCGACCGACAACAACATCAGCCCTGTAAAATATAATTTTTTTTATAAAGGGATAACGAATTACAAAAGCTTCTTTTTTAGTATTAGCGGTAGGCCGCTGTATACTTTCATAATCAGTTGAATATTTGTTATCGTTCTAAAGATAAGTTGAACGTAAGAGACAATAAGACAAATTTCTCTCGGGTGTATGAAACGTATTCAGCGCTTTTTTCAAATACATTCAAAAGCAGATGCGTCACTTCCTATCCATTTTAGAATCAAAGAACTACCTTACGTACACCACTGAAATACGAAATTTTATTTTAAAATAAACAGGTAGCTTTGAAGCTTCTTTTCAATATTGTTTATTTACCGCATAGAATGAGTTTAACTTTAAGTTATTCTATTCGTTTACTAGCATTTTTCAATATTAGTAAGCCCTTTTTGTAAAAATAACCTACTTGTCAAAAATATCATAATGACATATTAAACACTGGGATAAATATGTGAAATTTATTTTTACACGTTTCTGAAGATTTGAAAAAAGATAACAAAATGTCATTGTAATGCTTATTTAGCTGTAGGATTTGTTTAGAGGAAAGAATTCACTTTAGTGCGGCACAGGAACCAATTACTTAGGTTTTGGTATATGAATAGAAAATTTGTTTCTTTTGTTAGAAATATTAGATAGGTACCTTTCTCCTTTGCAGATGAAAAAGTGTAAATAAAATAAAAAACATTTAAAAATCAAATTTTGATTCTCATTTTTAGCTCATAATTACTATAATTTTAAACAAATGACTGAAAAATCTGATTAAAAAAAGCTCCTACAGTTGTGTAAAATCTTTAGTCAAGCGAATTCTGTAATTCCCTTCTATGATGTCATTCTTGAATCATAATTTTTTTTAAAAGTACGCATTGTACCTGCAGTCAATATTTTCCTACGAATAAGAGCGAGAAAAGTGTAAGATTGATTTATTTTGGTTCATTAGGTTAACCATAAAACATTTTAAACAAATATTGAGTTCAAGAGAAGAATTTGAATGGACTAAAGAAATGGCTATTAACGAAACTTTGTCTCTCATATAATCGCCTTGATTCTAAAATAAACTAAACTTTTGAAACTAGGACATATACTAAGTACAAGTTAATGAGGTCATGACTATTTTACCACATTACTGATTGTCAAAGTTCTTATTTCCATACTGGACTTGGGGATTCCGGTTCAAGTTTAATAATGAGCAAAATCTGTTCAAACTTTACAAGAACAAAAAATTAATCAGGCGCATTTATTAAATACATTTAAACTGAAACACCTACCAAGGATTTGAATAACGTGGTATAATATGAGAAATTTTTTATTGTTGTTTCTTTTATGATTTTTAAATCGTCGATGACATTTTAGCTATCCCAATTAACAAATGGAGCTAAGTAACACTAGGCACATCGTCGGAAATGAGATGAATAACATTTTAAGCTATGATAATTACACAAATCTCTAAATGAACTTATCCAAAACTCTGGCTTCATAAATTGATTAAACTATTATATTAGTTAAAAACTAATTGCTTAATGATGATCAGTATTTTAAAATCTCGCAAGAAAATTATACTTGGGATGAATATTTTAGTTCATGAAGTGCATTAGGCGTTTATTACGTAACTTGGTTTTTAAAGAAATTTTAAAACAAATAATATAAATATTTTGTTAGACTGTGAGATGCACTTTCAGTACACAATATTATTATTCCTTGATTTAAAATCGACGTATTTTTGTTAATATATCATTACTAATTTAATAATTTATTGGAAATAATTTAATTTAACTAATGCAGCTTCGTAAAAATTTACAGTCATAGTCCTTTTGTCAATCATCATTTTTGATAAACTCATTTTACATCAAGGGGAACTTATGAAGACTTGGCACGTACGCCCTTTACACGTACGCTCTTTTGCGAGTGCTGGGAGCGTGCGCGCAATCCCGTACGCTCCAAGCACTCGCGAAAGAACATACGTGTAAAGGGCGCCAATGACTCGAATGCAATAGTGTATGAGAAATGTAATTTGTTTGCAAGATAAAATACTTCTAGCATTTCCAAACTGTTACTTTCACCCGCTTTTCTCGCTTGAGCGAGAGAATGTATACAGTAGAATGTATTGCAAACGACCAAATGATCGAAAAAGATGTATCGTAAACGGTTAGTGTTGGGTGTGATCTAACTTCAGTGGACTGTATCAAGTTAAGTAAGCATGAAGAAACACATAAACATAGTCGTTCGAATTTAATTAATGATAAAGTTTGACATTACAAGAAATATGTATTACTTAGAGTAACAAACCAAAAGTTAGCTATTAGAAAGGTAGCTTGTACTACTATCGTCAAGAGTGCCTATTGGCCAAAATGCGTGCTCACGCACTGCTGGCAAAAAGCATACACATAACGTCAAAATTCAAACTGTTCGCGGTTGCAACAGTTTGAAGAACAAACATGCAAATGCAAATTCAATGAAATGCTAATATACATCGCAAGATGGGTCACGGTAACAGGAACCGAACATGCCACCCAACTTGAAATGCATCATTTAAAAATGTAACATTACTAAATATACAGTATTAACAAAGACATACAGAAAACATTTCAAATACAATATAGAACATGGAAGAAATGAATAAGTAGTGTAATCATTAAAGTTCTAATGGTCTAAGTATATGAATAACCTTAAGATAAGAATGTTGGGCAAGGCAATTCTGCCAAGTGTGCTTGCTCCTCTGGAACCGGGTTGTCCCATGATATTTGAGCTTTTCAAATGTCTTGAATCAATATTTTAGCTGTTATGATAGCCAACCAAGCGGATAAAAGATTTTGGAAATAAAAGACAAAATTGTTCTTTTTCTAACAAGTTCTTTATTTTCTGAAGTAGCGGAATTACATGCAAACTGATATGGAATTGGATGTCATTTCGACTCTAGTACTTTAATGGTTTTGGTATCAACAGTTTTACTTGAAGAATTACCAGCTGCCATAGGGATATGACAATAGTGTCAAGGCCAAGGGCAAGAGAATCGAAATGTGCGGGACGAAGTAAAATAATTGCAAAATATAAGAAAGAAACAGGGCAAGGAAGCAAATGAAGGGCAATAAAAGAGAAGGGGAGAAAAGCCAACAATAAACCGAAACTACTAAAGATAGAAGATTGGGCTAGTAGGAAGAAATAAAAGTATAAGATAAAAGTTCTGTAGAATGAGTTGCAACGTATAGAAGAAAAGTAGAAGGGAAAGGCATACATTTATGAAGGTTATAAAACAGACCGTCCTGCTCGGTGATGTCGGAGCATGGGAAAAGTTAAGGATGTGGGAGAATTTTATAAATCCCGCCCTCGATGCGCATTGGTGAAAAGGGGATTGAGAAGAGGCAGCCACGGACGAATTGCGATGACATGGTAATAATATGGCCAGTGAAATTGGAAGAGGTGGAGCCAGCATTAATAAGAGAAAAATAATATGAAATAAGAAGAAGAGTCAAAGGTAAGGAGATTTAGTTAGGAGTTAGAGACAGAAGGCATGTCAACCTGACGAGTATGTACGAATCACGCCCGATGAGTGTAATGTAAGCCTTGGCCGATGCTAAAAGAGCCCGAGGAAGAGAGCACCCCAATTTCCTGTACCGAGGGTCTGCAATGGTTGAAGGAGCCCTATAACCTACGAAGAGAGTGCCCCAGTTTCCTGTATAGAGTGTCTGCAAAGATTGAAAGAGCCTTGTACCATACGAAGAGAGTGCCCCAGTTCCAGTGCGACGAAAGTGCGACGAAATTCGTCATCACGAGTGCCAGATGCCCATAAAAGTGATCCAGTAATCATCTGTAGAGGTACCGTCCTTTGTGTTTCCTTTTCATATTACCGTCATTGCTTCTCATGGCGTAGCCGTCTCTAACTTAATATAGAGCGCGATGATGAAGTAATTTGAGTATAGAATGTTGAATTGCGATGACATGGGAACAATATGGCCAATGGAATTTAAAGAAGCGGAGCCAGAATTAATAAAAGAAAAAGAATATGAAATAAGATAGAAGAGGCAAAAAAGAAGTAGTTTCAATCTGACGAGTATGTACGAAGCACGCCCGGTGAGAGTAATGTAAGCCGTGGCCCATGCAAAAGAGCCCGAGGAAGAGAGTGCCCCAGTTTCCTGTACAGTATCTGCAATGATTGAAGGAGTCCTGTACCCTACGAAGAGAGTGCCCCAGGTTCCTGTACAGAGTGTCTGCAATGATTGAAGGAGCTCTGTACCCTACGAAGAGAGTGCCCCAGTTCCAGTACGGTGAGAGTGCAACGAAATTCGTCATTACGAGTGCCAGATGCCGCAAAAAAGTGGTCCAGTAATCTTCTGTGGAGGTACCATCCTTTTGTTTCCTCATCATATTTTACCGCCATTTCTTCGCATAGCGTAGCCGTCAATAACTTAATATAGTGCGTGATGATACAGTAATTTGTTAATGGAAGTTAGCGAATAATAAATGATAATTCGTAAATGTGAGTTAATTGGTATAATGTGTTGAATTAAATATGAGTAAATATTAGTTCTTTGAATAAGAATTAGGGTGGTTCGAAAAAAACTTTTTTTTTATTTCAGATCGCTAGAGTGCACAAAAGTTGCCATTGGTATAGACGTTAAAAAATCACTAATTATTATTTTTTTATTAATTTGTCTTCCGGTCGCGCAATGCCATCAAAGTTAGCAAAAAATTGTGAAAAACCTTAATTTTTCATAATTTTTTTAAGCACGCCAGATGGTTTTAATTGCGTTCCTATACCATGAATTAACTACTAAAAGTATGTAAAATCAATATATTTGCACTTATTATACATTTGTTTCATATCTTCCGGTCGCGCAACATAGTACAAAATGAGTAAAATTAGCAGTTTTTGCAAAATTTCAAAGTTTGACTGTTTAGTACATTTTAATCATACGACTTTTAGAGATGCTATAGTTTAATTCTATTACAATATTATATTAAAAATCCAAGAATATAAGATAAATTTTGATATTCAAGTGGAATTCGGTCGCGCAGCTTCGTCAAAAACAGCAGAGTAGCCTACCTGGACAGAGAGGCGAGGCGTGCGTGACGAATGCAAGCGATGCGCTCGCAGCCGGTAGCAGCCATTATCGTTGTCTGACAATTTTGTTGTTTGACAATGTTTCCTTTCAGATAATTTAGAAATTTTCTAATAGTAAATATTTGGTAATTTTTTTGTTTCAATATTCAATTGTTGGTGCAGCTCTTCGCTCATTTTGTTTACAAAACGACCCAGAACTCACTAAGGGGAGGTGGCTACTCTTCCGAGTTCCACCCATACCCTACCCAACCAACCATCCAATGTAGGGTGTGTTATTTGCAATATGTACAAATTTATTTCGCTTTCTCTCTCTTTATGTTTCCTTTCTAGTCTTTATCTATCGATAAACATCGAAATTCGGATTTGTGTGAAAAAGTTGGCATCGCTGAGCTTGACAGTAATGTGGTTCTAATTTAGCCGTCTCTGGAACTGTATCCACACACATTACTTGAAGCTTCGGTCACTAGCTTAACGCATCTTTCAACTACCTGTGTATGGCATGGGAAAGCATGTATAATTATAACAGGCTTGAAGTCATTGCTCACATACTGTTTTATCTCTTCATTAGTCAATGTTCTTAACAGTGGAGGAAGAGTCAGTGTACTGGTGTTCCATTTGATAATTTCGGTATAGTCTTTAGCTTCAAAGTTAAGGTTTGGTGGTTTAAAGATTCTGATAAAGTCACTTTCAGATATTGCTTGCTTTGCCTTCATGATACGCCTAAAGACCAGCTCTCGGATATGGTTTCTTTCATTAGTTACCATAGCCAAAAGTAAATTATCGGGATGGTCAAAGTAAGCATTACGTTATAAAACGGAATCAACAACTTGAAGCAGCACTTCTGGTAAGTACCTTGTAGATTCCATAGTTTTGTAAACATGTCTAGCCCCATCTGTGAATTTGCGGTTTATTTTTACGGCAAACCACATAGGCATATAACATTTGAGAATGAATGTGACAATTTCTCTCAGATTTTCAGAAGGGCTTGACACACTGATGTAGAGGCGCAAAACTCGGTTCGCAGTAGTAAGCAATCTTGAATGTGACATTGGGCCAGGATCACGTACTACAAAGTCTTCTGAACAATGTCCTGACTTGATGACTTCTGATATCTCAAGCAAGTTCAATTGGTCCTTGCTAAGAATACGCTTGTCAACTTTGGAATCTCACAATCAATAGGATTAAAATCAACAACTGGTAGTCTTTCACAATCAGGTAGGGCCTTTCCAATCGGTCTGGAATATCCTATTGGGCCTGTTGTATTTCCATCTAAGTGTTGGAAAAGGTGGCAGAATGACAGTTCGTTGTAATGGAGAAGACATATACTCCATTGTAGAGGTCTTACCACATGCAACTCTATTTGTCGAATTACACCATTTCTTAAGCCCGTATTAATAACAGTACCGTCACATCCAACAACTTCCAATTTGTCAAGTAAAAAGCCATTTTCTGATAAATAAGACGTGATGTTTTTGGCTATATCGGTTTCTGAGCTTGAATAAGGACAAGTGTGTCCTATGTAAGTGGAGCCTGGATCCTGAATTAAAGAGTAATGCTCCTCCTTATAGGTTCTGAGAAAGTGTTTTCTGCCAGTTTTTTCAGTTGACAATGTATTGTCTTTTCGTCTATCAAAGTAAACACCATAAATTTCTAAACTTATATCACTTTGCAAACTAGCTCTCACACAAGTTCGTATCTGATTCATTAATCAACCCAACATCTTGCAGTACACTTGAAGCAATAGCAGCCGTAGCGCGATCCAATACGCAATATCGGTCACTCCTCACGTATCGGTCACTCGTCATGGCGCGGCATTCGCCACGTACGCCTCGCCTCTTGGTAGTAGGCTACTCTGCTGTTTTTGACGAAGCTGCGCCACCGAATTTCACTTGAATATCAAAGTTTATCTGATACGCTTGGATTTTAAATATATTATTGTAATAGAATTAAACTATAGCATCTCTAAAAGTCGTATGATTAAAATGTACTAAACAGTCAAATTTTGAAATTTTGCAAAAACTACTAATTTTACTCATTTTGTACTATGTTGCGCGACCGGAAGATATGAAACAAATGTATAATAAGTGCATATATATTGATTTTACATACTTTTAGTAGTTAATGCATGGTATAGGAACGCAATTAAAACCATCTGACGTGCTTAAAAAAATTATGAAAAATTAAGGTTTTTCACAATTTTTTGCTAACTTCGATGGCATTGCGCGACCGGAAGGCAAATTAATAATAAAATAATAATTAGTGCTTTTTTAACGTCTATACCAATGGCAACTTTTGTGCACTCTAGCGATCTGAAATTTAAAAAAAAGTTTTTTTCGAACCACCCTAATAACAATACAGTGCGAAGTTGTATTGATGGTAATGAGTATTTAAGGTTGAAGAAGTATGTTGTAATAAGTAATGATAACTTGAGATGAGTATAGAGTGTTTAATGAGACTTTGTAGGAGATTGAATGTATCAGTATTATTTATGTGTTTAATAATCAATAAATTAATTTGTCAGTTCAAACCAGAGTTGTTTTCAATCATGAAAGGACACAAAGCAATTATAATGAAATAATGACTATGTGCTACCACGATAGGAAAGGGGATATTTTGATTGTACGCAACGTATTGAGATATTATATATATATATATATATATATATATATATATATATATATATATATATATATATATATTAATAAGTGAAATAATTATTAAGAAATCTTCCCACAATATAAATATTTGAAGTCAATTTCCCCGTCACACCAGCGTCCTGTAATTTAAGCGATTTTTCCAAAATTGATCGATCATTCGAGCACCATTTGTGCAACTGAAAACCACTTTTATGAAATTATTGACACAACTCTGGCATCAATGTAACAGCTCCCTCTCGGGTATTTGAACCAAAAAGAACATCATCTATGTAACAATCATATCTAATCATGTTTACAGCACTTGGAAAATTCGATTCTTCAGCTATAGAGAATAATTAAGAACTCTAGTAGCTAAATATGCAACGGGTGTGGTACCATAAGTAATGATATCTTATCGGTACGGAGCGAGTGGTTATGTGAAGTCATTCACCATAAAATTCTTTAAAAATCACGATCCTCAACATGTATTAGAATTTGACGACACATTTTTTGTAAATTAGCAATGGCTATGTTGTAACATCTAAATCTCAAAAGAATGGAGAATAAGTCATTATTAACTTTAGGACAATTCATAAGGGTATCATTCGATGATATTCCAGAAGACGACTTCGAACACTACATGAACCTTAGTAGTTGAAACAGACTCTTTTAAAACAGAATGACGAGGTATGTAAAAATGTTCGTTCAACTTATCGGAACTTTTCTTGGGAAACTCTTCCAAGTGGCCAAGAGACAAGTATTCTGCTATAAAGTCTTTGTACTGCTGATATACAGGGTTTGTATAAAAAGTATCGGGAACAATTTCTTCCTGACGTGACTGTACGTCGGAGCGCGTTCGTACCGTGCATGTTCGGTGGTGGGGGACGTGACCTACAAATCGCACCAAGCACTAGTCACTTGCGAGCGTTTGTTCAGACTAGATCGTGTTTTTAGTGGACGCCTGTCGAGTGACTAGGTGCAAGCGCAAAATGCAGAGAAAGATTGAACAGCGGTACGCCATCAAATTTTGTGTTGTACTGGGGAAATCGGGCACTGGGGGAATACTGGGGAAAGCATGTCACAAACTGCGGTTTATAAGTGGCACAAGCTCTTCAAAGATGGCTGAGAGAGCGTGGAGAACGAGCCCCGCGCTGGACAGCCGTCGACCTCAAGATCCTACGACAACGTACAACGAGTGCGTGAAGTGCTGAATTCAGACCGTCGGTTAAGTGTACGCATGGTCAGGGCCGCCCAGACGGGGGGGCAATTGGGGCACTTTGCCCTAGGCCCTCAACTGCCGGAGGGGCCCCAAAAAAATAAAAAAAAATATTTATTAGATTTCTTCCGAAAGAAAATTCTGAAACTTGTACCATACTTCAAAATTCAAAATAATCTCCTGAAAAAAGAGGCCCCCAAAAATAAATAAAAAAAAATTATTCGATTAATCAGATTTCTCTTACTACAAAATAGTCTTCTGAAGAATAGTCTTCGGGCCCCCAACAGAAGTTTTCCACAGGCCCCGTAAAGTCTCTGGGCGGCCCTGCGCATGGTCACAGATAAAATTGGCATTGATAAGATGACAGTGCACAGTATTATCACTGAAAATTTGGCGATGCGAAAGATCTGCACTAAACTCGTGACCAGTGCACCCAGCCACACCTGCTCCAAGGTCATCGAGTACCTGACGATAAAAGGCATCGCGATGATCTCCCAACCCCCTTACAGTACCGACTTGGCCCTATCAGTCTATTTCCTAATCCCAAAAGTGAAATCTTCCCTCAACGGACATCACCATGGGACCCTAAGTGCCGTCAAAGAAGCTTGCACGCGTGCCTTTAAGGACGTTCCGGAATTCGAGGGGGCCTTCGAGTCGAAAAAAATCCGCTGGCAAAAGTGTGTCGACCCTCAAGTGATGTATTTTAAAGACTTTTCATGAATTGTAGAAATATCTCAAATAAATTTATCTTTCTGAAACTTTTCCCGATACTTTTTATACAAACCCTGTATCTTAAAATTGTTCAATAATCTTTTTTCTATGCTAAGAAATTTGTTTACTGCTAATGATTTGGAATGTCCTATTAAATTTATATTTGGTTTAAACGGTAATTTCACTGAATATCTACCATCGTCATTAGAAGTGCAATTTTCAAGAAAATGAGTTTCACATAATTTTTCTTCTTTAGTGAAAATTGGTGATGAAGGTATTTGTTCTAGATACCAAAATTTTCTAATTCAACTATCCCTAAGTACATTTAAATTGTTAACCGAAACACAGTCAATCTCCGAGACTTAAAATGAAGTTCGACTTGAAATAATTCAACCTAATTTGGAAGTTAAAGCAAATGGAAGTTTTTCTCTTCTTTTAATGATTTCTGGTTTAATCAAAGTCAAAAATACATTTACGCCTAACAATATGTCAATCTCTTCCGATTCATAAAACAACGGATCAGCTAACACCAAATCATTAAAATTATCACACAAATCTTTTGGTAAACTAAAATGTGGTAATTTACCTGTGATTCTATCAATAACAAATGCCGATGTATCATTCTCAGGTTACTTTCAAAATGAAGTTTGAATAACAAATCAATGTCTTCACGGCTCTTTATAGTGGAAATTCCTAAACAAGATATTGAGATTGATTTCTCTTGCACAGTAAAACCTAATATATCACTGCAAGCTTTGCGGATAAACGAACTTTCACTTCCAGAATACAGAAGATATATGCATAAGTGAAATTGTTAATTTAAATCTTGTACTCTAATTAGAGCAGTACTGTTAGGAAAATAAACCCTAAAAGGGCTTCCTAAACTTCAATTTATAAGACTTAGTTTACTTGTATTACTTTCCGACATTCATGCTATCGTTTTAGACTGACTTTCATAGTACTTGTTACAGAACAGCTAATTACAGAACATTGTGATCCAACAATCTTACTTCAGTGGACTGTATTAAATTAAGTAGACATGAAGAAAGAAAAAAATACAATCGTTCGAGTTTAATTAATGATAAAGTCTGAAATTACAAGCAATATACATTATTTAGAGTAAAAAAACAAAAGTTAACTTCTAGAAAAGTAGCTATGTACTACTATCGCAAGGATTGTGCCTAACAGCCAAAATGCGTGCTCATGCCCTACTGGCAAAAAGCATACACAGAACGAGCGTTCACCGATTAAGTAGAAATTCATATTGTTCGCGGTTCCGCAGAACAAACATGAAAATGTAAAATCGATTAAATGCTAATGTACATCGCAAGATGGGTCACGGTTATAGGAACCGGAAAGTTGGATTAATCCGAAAGGCAAAACGCTAAATCACCGACTGAAAAAAAATATATTGTTTATGAAAATTCTGACAAGGTCAACTTCGCAAAACAGTTTTCCAACAGTTTCTTTTTATTTATTGATGCAACTGGTGAACACAGTTTATTGAAATAAAATCTATCATTCTTTGAAGTCTGCACAAGCTGAGCTGACTGATTTACGATCTTTGGTATCGATAAAATGATATCTGAAGCTCCCGCATTGTTTCAATTGAACTGTCAGTCAATCGGAGCACGTGGTAGCCTAGTGGTAGCTCGTAGGGCTTCGGAGGGAGGATGTTAAGTTCGGATACTGACGAGAGCCATTAAAATAGTTTCCCATCTAAGTCGGATATGGGCACAATGAATCCATAGACCGGAAAGTAGTTCCTTGATGTGAGTGGGCTCGATACGTCACGAGTCCTCTAGATGTCGTTCCTAGGGGTACTCGGTCAAAATTGTGGTGGCACCTGGTCAAGTCGGACTCCGACCTTTATGCTACCATTGTAAACTGGAGTTGCATTCCTATGCCCGCTGCCATCTATGGACCTGGTCTGAAGTTGTTCCGGCCAGGGGCCATAAGTATAAAAAATGAGCAATCAATTAAGAGAGATATGTACAATAGTGACAATACTATAGGGCCATCATTTTGGATTAGGTCATTATATGGTACAATGGTATTACACCACCATCTTGTTTCTATGACCTCAAGCCAGTCAAGAATCTGTGAAATAAGCAAAATAGTTGATAAATCATGCATTATCTGTCCACCAAACACACGGACAGAAATATATATATATATATATATATATATATATATATATATATATAACTCTTCAAATTCAGTAAAAATACGATGCAATAGATTTCACCGTAATACGCCGCATAAATTCGTTTTCTTATCAATTGGTGATGGGAATATCTCCAAAGCACTTTGTGTTGATGCTCTGTAAACAAAGAAACGAATGATATGATCTGATTAATGTCCTGAGTTTGATTAATGGCCTGGTTTACTAGAAAGGACCTGACACTTTTAAGCCCGGCACATTTAGTCAAAAAATGGACCCGTCGCCATTACTCGATCACTTTTCTAGTAATTCAATGATAAAGGGGTTTTTCAGTGTAATATAATGAATATCAAATTACTAATTGGGAGTATAGTAAACAAAGTTATTATTCTACCACTTAAACAATGAAAACTGAAATTTCAGAATGTTTCTATGTAAATGAGTAAAGAAGTATCAAATTTTTGAAAAAGTTATGAAATTTTGTGTAGGACATATTGAAGGGATAGGAATTTGTTTGAGAAAATAAATAAATTAGTTCAAAATTTCACCACCAGAGGGCGTTTTGTTTTGTTGAATTACACATTTACGACTGGTTCTTTACTTAAGAGGATGGTGGACCTTTCAAGGCGATTTTTGAAATATTTACCTCAGAGACATGAAATTTTGCATATATATTCATTAAAGTATAACGATATTGAACCCCGTATAAATTTTTATAAATATATATTTTTTAAATTGATAATTAAAAAATTGAAATTAAATTTCTTATTTTTTTAAATGTTCCTTGCGACTCAATTTTTAACTTTCCCCCTTAATTTTGCATTAATATTGCTTATAAATATATTTTGAACGAAGTTATGTATTATTTTATACTTAACTTTTATACTTAACTATAAGTTAAGCTTTGATAATCTGAATGACCTCGAATCCTAAAATGGATACATAACTTTATTTTTATGTATTACAGGAGTCTTTATTATAAATTTAATAAAATTTCGTCAAAAATTATGACGCGAGCAGCATTTTAAAGACTTGCAAATCTGGAAATTTCTCATTTTGAGAAAAGCCATTTAAAAGATGTTTTTTCTCCTACCTTTAATACTTACTGTTCTAAAGCCACGTAGTTTTCATTTTACGGTTCACTACATATTTTAAATGAATTTCATTCCAATATTTACATGCTTTTAAAATATTAATATACCCCCCAAAAAATTCCAATTTTTGTTCGATTTGGGTAATTTGAAAGTCCTCCATCGCCTTAAGATTTCCCCATCTTTTTATCCATAGGTCACCCTAACACAATAACTCATACTCATTAAATTTTACAATCTTTAAAGTGATTGCAAAGTCGATCGGAATCTTGTTCGATAACTAATTTTCGGACAAAAGCTTTCAAGGAATGAAGAAGAAACAAATATGCAATTTAATTTTTGTCGACGTAGAGCAGAAACTGTTATAAAATCTAGAAACTTTCACGGAGATTTTGTTTTCAGCGTGCTTGCTATTGCTAATCAGAATGTCATCGTTACGATTACCAGATCGAGCTTTGTTAGTACAATTGTTTTACCAAAACGATAATTCAGCACTAATTGCTCTACGAAAATTTCTGAGTTTGAAGGGGATATGAAAAGGTCCATTGACTGTTAAAGGTCTTCGATTAATGGTGGCCAAATTTGAAGAAACTGGTTCTTTTAACATTCGTTCTGGAAGAGAAAGGAAACGTTTTACCGCAGAAGCTGTAGAGAAGGTTGCGCTTCAGGTGGAAGAGAACAAAGCTTCCAATGAACAGTACCAGTGTCCGTCGTGTGGCAGAAGCATTGGATCTGCCCTGTTCAACTGTCCAGAAGGTCATGAGGAATATCCTCCGGTATTATCCGTCCAAGCTTCAATTTGTGCAGAGATTGCTTACACATGATTTCCAGACTCGACAGCGGTTCTCATTTCAGTTTCTTGCTCGCTTTGAGATTGATGCAGAATGGCCTTAGAATATCCTCTGGACAGACGAAGCACACTTTTATTTGGACGGTTCGGTGAATACTCATAACTGCCGAATTTGGGAGCCAGAAAATCAGCGTATAATCTTAGACGTTCCGATGCATTCACCGAAAGTAACAATGTGTTGTGGATTTTCTGCATTTTTTATTCTCGGCAAGTATTTTTTCGAGAAATTAAGTCCTAGAAGACCAGTAACATGCTCGGTCACCGGGGAGTGATATGCATCCTTGTTACTGAATAAAATTGTTCCAGATCTGCAATCATGTCAGTGCCTGTCACGCAGAAATTTTATGCAAGATGGAATATCTCCACATATTAGCCTTCGTGTTTAGAACGTTCTCAAAAATCACTTTACAGAAGAACGTGTCATCAGCCGCCACATTCCTAATGTGTGGCCTCCCCGATCCTCAGACCTCAACCAATGCGACTTTTGGCTTTGGGGGCATGTGACACATCTAGTCAGTCTTGATAAACCAAGAACTATATCTGATCTGAAAGACAGCATTTCACGACATGTTCTCAGCATTTCCCCGGACACACTGCGGTCAACTGTAGAACATGTTATCTTACGATTTCAAATGGTAGCTGAAAATGATGGCCGCCATGCTGAACATGTCTTGTTGTAATAAATTTTTTTAACAATAGTAAATGTTGGCTAAACGTGTAATTCATCAAAAAGCCCCTTGGTTGGGAAATTTTAATCTAATTTTTTTTCCGCTCAAACAAATTCCCATCCTTTCAATATATCCTACACAAAATTTCATAGCTTTCTGAACAATAGTTTCGAATATAGACAAGTTTATAGTAGGGAAGTTTAATTGTGGACACCCTCTCTCTCTGTGTATATATATATATATATATATATATATATATATATATATATATATATATATATATATATATATATATATATATATATATATATAATGTTAAAAACTAGTAATTTTTCAATTCAATACTCCTTAACAGTAAAAAAATATTAATTATTCAATTTAGTATTCAAAATTACAAACCCCTTTTTAATCTCTTAAATTATTTAATTTCCCTTGGGCATTCGTGTTAAAACCTAAAATATATTTCGAAATTCCAGTATTGTCGTCCCAGTAAAACTTATGTAAAAACCCCATAGTAACAGTCTTTGTAACCCCAGGCGATTTTATTCAAGATGGCTGACTTTTTAACGAACTTAAATGCAGCGCGGCGTGGGTACGTAAAAATCTCTATTCAGCGCAAAAACATAACTTTTAACCAATCAACTATTAAGCCACACCTCTCTGTCACGTGATGATGTGAATTGATAAAAGTATCTGTCGCCTAAATTTAGATGACAGATACTTTTATATATATATATATATATATATATATATATAGATAGATAGATAGATAGATAGATATTACAAATGTTAAATTATTATAAATATATTTTTTAAATCTTTATTAAGTAAGAAATCGAAAATGTGTTTATATACCTAACAAGATACAAAATATTCTTTTCTAAAACAATTCTCCCATAAATTTAAGATTCCTCTTATGTTCCGAAAAATGCGTTAATGTCCTTAAATGGATAAAAGAGCTAGCTTTCACTTTATTTCTTATTTTTCTTTTTTCTTTTTGCATTTAGTAAGATCAATTAAAATTCCTTAAAAGCGTATTAAATAATAACATTTGGCTATATCCCCGTCTGATATTGGTTTTATAAAAATGATACCTCCTACGAGTTATCGTATTTTTTCCGCAATTTCAAAAGATTAATCAAATTTTATGCTAGTTCTCTAAGGATAATGTAATTTTATGGAATTCGTTTCAAATCAGTTTTGCTTCATTTTAACCTCGATGAATATTATCCCCACGCTTTTTCCTTCTTTATTCTGACCAAACAATAAACGTTGTCCTACGATATAATTAAAGTTCAGATGATTAAAGCTGAATTTAAAGAAAAGAAAAAGAAAAAGAGTGGGAGGAAAGTAATGGAGAAACAATAAATAAAATTTTTTATTGATATTCAATGTAACATCTTCAAGTCAAAACAGACTTTATGCTATTCTAATAATAGCTTCAAAACGAACTGGGAGTGAGAGAAAATGAATAAATATCCATTGTCAGATCTACAAGAAAAGAGATCGAATATATTACATACATTTATTGATTTTAGTATTGTTATAGGAGAAGAATTTCCTTTTTATATGCCACGTATATAGTAGATGATATTTTTCGAGGTTTTAAAATGGTTTCGTGTGAACACTAATTAATGCAAATTCGTCTCATTTTCATAATGAAATTCTTAGTTCTCAATACATTCTTATATATATATATATATATATATATATATATATGCGCTAAAATAAAGCTTTTATGATTATACAAAATAACGATCCAACTTCACTGAAGCTTCATAAATGGTGTAATGAATGGTTAATTAGCTAATGCGATGAGCAATTGCTTGAATTAAATGCGTTTTATCTTTATTTGAATAATTTTAGTCTAAAACTTCGATGTTAATTTATAATTAAAAGAGCAAAAATCCATTGCAATTAGAAAATAGCAGTATAAATTCTTCGTGATATACTAAATGAGATGCCAAATTTACATAAAATAGCTGAAGAAAATTTCACATGATGAGTTAATTTGTTTTCTTCTGGCAGAACATAGCGTGTATTGATTTTTTAAGCATAGTTCATGCTACTGCTATCAAAAATTCATTTAAGCATATTTTACTTTTAAATAATGCATAATAAATAATGAGGACTTACATCCCTTCTATAAAGAATGTAATGACGAACATGAATAAAACATGCAATAAAATATGGCGTTTCTATAATTTTGCATCATGTTTAATTCACTAATCATAACAGTATGTTCTATTAACTTTGACACATTTTACGTTTTGTATGTTTAGACATTCTTGTTTCAGTTTTGGGATATCTTGCCATATCCATTACAAAAAATTAAGAAATTTTTTTTTATAAAATATGACCGTTTTTTAAAAAAAATTTTGAAGACAGCGTACACTTATGCGAACAGTATTTTTAAATTATGCTATCATAGATTCAGCAAGAAATTCGAAGGAGTTTCTAAGAAGAAAAAAAATAGGATATTAGCTGATAAAATATTGATGTATCTCATGTTACTGCGAAAAGTCATCTTTTTTACTACTCTCGTTTAATCCTCGCTATTTAATATTTTAACTCGTGAGATTCGTATTTTATAAAATTTGATATCACAGTCAAGATATAGTAAAAAAAGGTCTAAGAAGTTTTCTATAAAGAAAGGGTGACATGAGCATATGAAATATCGACATATCTCATTTCTTTGCGCAAATAACATCTCTTTTAATACTCTCGTTTTATTCTCTCTGTTTAAAAGTTAGGTAATATTACGCAATAAAAGTTTATGAAATACTTTTTGAACTTTCGAGCAAATAATCTAAAGTAATATTAATATTGTTGCGTACTACAATTTATTTTATTTTAAAATATCTACTTACATTAAAACGGCTATTTTGGTTCAAAAATTCGAATTTTTTTTATTTCTCTCTGTCAAAGGCTAATCTTTTAGGACTCTAAACTTGTTGTTGCTAAAGCCCGAGTGAACCGAATCAAGTGACGAGATTGAACCGAGTCAAGTGACGAGACCGGAACACTTGACCCCGCATCAACAGAGGTAAACTTGAGAACTTGGAGGACATTGTAGCCACGGCCTGCGTGCCCGGCCATCGTAAGTGAACACTGCGGTGGATTTACAGCTACGAACATCGAACCAGGGACATTCAGATCACTGGCCCGCTGTTCTTGCCAACTGGGCCACCGCGCCATCTGGATTCTAAACCTACTTTACTTTTACTAGTACGATTGTTGTACCGTGCTTACTCGGAAATAAAATCTGGTCTTATATAAATTTTTGCTCCAAAGTACGCATTAGGGCTAATTTTCAAGGTATGTCTTATTTTATCATGCGCAAAAATTTACATTTATTCATTTACAACAATATACCTTTACGCATATATTTATGTACGAAAATTTAGATTTATTCAAGTACAGTCATGTAATCTTCTTCTGAAGCATTGTCATTAATCTCCAAACCCAACACTCGAAATCAATTTCTGTTAAGAAATCAAATGAACCTAATTCCTTCCAAGCTGTCATGAATGCTGTTTTTCAATAGTAAAGCTCTCCCAGTCATCGCATCGGTTAAATCGAATTCCCACGTGTTTTGCAGTCTAAGATCAATTCAAGTTCATTATTGTGTTATTTTTTTCACTTATTGTTTCAGAATATTACTTTTTACTGTTTGCAAAATTCATTTATGTTGCTATTATTTCTATTATATGGTTGTTTAAAAGCATTTTTTGTATTAATATGTTAAGAAATATGAGCAATACATAATTTTTATGCATCTATATTGTTACATAACTTACAGAATTATAAAGATACATCTATAAGTTATGTCTATATATCTAGATATCATGTGATGTGAACATTCAGTACTTTTTTTTTGCTTTATAGATGAATTTTATTATTTAGTTTGATATTAAAGGCGTAGTGAAATAATAAATAAACTTAATCGAGCAAAATTTGGGATTCCCAGAAAGACTAAAATTTTTATGAACAAAACACCAAGTACAAACATTAGTTTGATCTTAAATGCTTTTTTTTATAAACTTTTAGAGATTTTCTCTGAAAAAAAATTATCTGGAAAAACCAAATAACAAAACCAATTTTTTACTGTGTTCGGTTTCGATTATTTGAGTTCAAAACCGCAATTTTGGTTAAAACCGAAACCGAAACCCTACTGACGATCTTAACTGGGTCATATTTTTGGGGTAGGACTTATTTTCTGATTAGGTCTTATTTTCGGGGAAACACGGTATGAGAACTTATAACCCATTTAATAAACCGAAAGCTATATTAAAAGACCGGAAGTAGCATCTTTAAATGCATTTTCTATAAAACTCATTTTTCAGTTACTTTTGTAACCGAGAAAGCTAATCACTTAAAAAGTTTTCAATATATTTCAATGAAATTTTTATATAGTGTTTTACATATTACTCATATTACTATGTTTTGACGTAAAAGCTAAGCTATATGTGTTCATTGAATCATTCTACAGGTTCTTGTACTTATAAAAAGATAATTTTTAAAAAATCAGTGTTTATTAACGACGATCCACCGGAAAGCAAAATTTCAGACGCTAAAACCATCCGTCGTCGTGAGTTATAATTTTGGCAGCGTGCCAAACCCAGTCTGTATCACTTGGGCAAGCAGGAAACAGTTAAAAGGAAAAGTATAAAAAAGGCGTCAAATTTTTGACATATATATATATATATATATATATATATATATATGTGTGTGTGTGTGTGTGTGTGTGTGTGTGTAATGCAAACAAAGGAGAGGTAGGACAAAGGAGGACAGGTAGGTACAGGATGTAATGCAGGCCGGGAAGTAATCGTGGAGAGTGACTTTGAAAGACACACAGACAGGGAGTCTGGAGTGAAAAACGTACTTCCATCGTCTTAAACTTACTTTATTCTTGGATCACTCACTGAACAGCTTACAACATTGGTCGTGCCTTACACTTAGGCACGAATATATCACATTTTTCACAGTCAAGTATTCCGAAGCCGCCTGAGCTGTACATAATGGTTAAAAAATCCGCAGCGTAAAAACTATAAGGGTCGCCCAAATGAAAGTGGCACTGCTGTTCTTGCGCCATCGTTTTAAGATACATAAGACTACTCACGCCCATATAGAGAGCGCTGAGTGCTGGGAAGGCAACCGTATCGTCAAATTACAACAGATGTTTGTATGATAGCGTAGGAGCAAGGTCAACGGTATCGTTCGTATCATGGATGCATCCAAACGTTGTCAACGTGCAGTCGTGCAATTTTTAACGGCGAAAAATGTGAGTGCTAGATAAATTTATTGTCGCATGCAAAATGTGTATGGCACAGAGTGTATGTCATGCAGATCAGTATTCAGATGATGTAGCGAATTTGGAAACGGAAGAAGCAGTACGGTCGACATGGCACGACCAGGTCAATCGCATATGGTTATCACCCAGGAAGCAATTGCAGCTGTGGACAGTCTCGTGAGAAATAATCGGCGAATTACCATTCTCGAGATAGCGGATGGAATGTCTATGAGCGAAGGAAGTGTTCACACAATTCTTCATGGTTCCACTGGTTCCACTGCTAACTCTGGAGTTTCTTCACTCAGGGTATCCCTCATCTCGTGGGCCTCTGTGACACCTGCTTCAACCTCCAAGGCAGTTATGTCTAGCCAATATGTTATTTATATTTTTCTTTTAATTTTGTATACTAACTTACAGCAATACCATTAAAACATTTGCCACACCAACTGTAGTGCCACTTTCGTTTGGGAGACCCATATACATGTTACCAGGCCCGAGTTCAGACACAGAAGATCCCCGCAACTCTAGTTCTATGCCCTTGAGTACAGGCGCGCTGAACTTCCAATTGGTTTAAACGTGACACCTGGCCCCAATCACGCCACCTCGGATGAGTTCACAAGGATCACGTAATATTCTAGAACACTCTTCTTATATAACCTGTAGGCGCGTGGCTTGCTTAAGGGGAAAACTAATAGATTAATTTGGTATTTAGGTCTAATTGAGGGATAATGCTGTATTACGAAGGGACAAAGTTAATGAAGGAGAACGATTGAAATTCATTTCATATATATATATATATATATATATATATATATACGTACATATATACATAACTCATGCTTACATATATACATACAAAAGAGGTAACCAACGATAAGTAATCCTACGTTAATAACCCGTGGTGGTTTCATTAGAAGAAACTACCTAAATTTTTTAATATACACTCATGGACAAAAAAATTAGCGCACCAAGAAGGAGTCGTCAAAATGAAACGAAATTTTACATACGTAATGACTACTTTGATATAAGTAAGTGATAAGAAAATCAAAGAAAAAGGATAATTTAGTTCAGAGAAAGAGGCAAAAGAACGGTGGAGTTAATACTCCGTTGGACCCCCTCTAGCGCGAATGCACGATGCGATACGATCGGGCATTGAGTCATACAAGTTCTGTATGATGTCTTGAGACATTTCGTTCCATATTTGCTGTAATCTTGCCTCTAGTTCGTTTAAACTCGTGGGATGCCCAACTCGTCGTCCCAAATGATCCCAGATATGCTCGATTGGAGACAAATCTGGGGATCGGGCAGGCCAAGGAAGGGTTGTAACAGTGCGGAGACAGTCTTGTGACACACTTGCCGTATGAGATCGAGTATTGTCTTGTTGAAAAATGGCTCTTGGGAGCCGTTGCACGAGTGGCAACACATGTGGTTGCAGGATTTCATGAACAGACCGCTGGGCTGTCATGGTGCCACGGAACAATACTAGGGGTGACCGTGTATTGTAGGCAATGGCACCCCATACCATCACACCAGCTGTGGGAGCGATGCGTCGCTGTACAGCAAAGGCAGGATTGAAGCGTTCATCACGGGCTCTCCAAACACGAACACGATTGTCATCACTGCCGAGATTGAAACTGGATTCGTCGCTAAAGACGACCTGGTTCCATTCCGCTGCAGTCCAGTTTCCTCGTGCGCGGCAAAACTCCAAACGGAGGCGTCGATGGGTGGGCGTCAAGGGCAGCACACGTAATGGGCGCCGCGATACCAACTGTCCTTCAGCCAGGCGCCTTCGTATGGTTCGAGAAGACACAGAGGCCCCTAGTGAAGGTGCTACCTGTGCCTGGATGGCGGCCGATGAAGCAGTTGGCTGTACGCGTGCATTTCTTACGATGTGGCGGTCTTCTCGACGACTGGTCTGTCGAGGGCGTCCTGAGCCTGGTCTTCGTGTACATGACACCTTTCAGGTCCACTGGTCCCAACACCTCCTCACAACACAATCAGAGCGGCCTAATTGACGAGCTACTCGCCTAGCTGACCACCCAGCTTCCATCATCCCGACGATTCTCCCCCTCTCAAACTGCGACAACTGCTTATATTGTCTTCGAACACGGCGTAATGGCATGTCTATCTGAGCTCTTCCTTTGTAAATGATTCAGCACACTCAAACAAGCTTTGGTTACCTGTTTTATACTCCACAGAGTACGATGTTCAACGCCCTCTACCGGCTGTACGTAATGCGCAATCACGCTGCATTTCTACTCATTTGCATATCTCCCCGACATGTACCTTCATTGCAAGTTTCGTTACGATCCCGCAATTATTTCTTGGTGCGCTAATTTTTTTGTCCTTGAGTGTATTTCTGTGGTTTTTGGAAAAATTGTAAAACTTTTAGTTCAGGACACAGGTAAGGGCGACAGTAGTATGTACGAAGTATAAAGGAAATTAAACTATATTGAGTGAAATGGAGTGTAGGGGCTCTGGCGTAAGCATTAAAAAGATTAAAAGAGATTAAGTAAAATTTAAAAGATTCCATCAATTATAAAATGTTATGAAAGTTTTACAAAAATTATATTCGTTTTCAGGATTTTATATCGCACTTGAACTAAAAATATATGTATTTAATCAGTACAATAAAACCTCGTTTATCCGGACTAACTGGGACCATAGGCAATTCGGATGATCGAAAATCTGGAGAATCCGGGTAATATGGGTAATAAGCAAAACGAAATCTTTAACTAAGCAGACTTAATGTTTATTACGATAAAAAACTATGTTTTTTAACAAAATTACATAGTATTGTTTATAAGACATTAAAAAATATAAAAAATAACTTTTCACATCATTTATTAACAAAGAATTGGGAAGTCTAATAAAGTTTTCTTAAACTCAACAAAAAGCATTTTATTACCATAATTTATTGTACAATCTATGTAGAAACTATACACTGAATTAAACTAAGAAGAATATTTGGCGTATTTGTAGTAACGTTCTGGTTATCACAGTTAAAAATTATTATCTAATGTGAACATTAAATAAAAATAATGTCTACACATCTGGATTATTCGGAGATCCAGATAAACGAGGGACGGATAAATGAGGTTTTACTCTACTGTATATTAAGAAAAGGTGCTCCGAACGTAGGCAGATGCCTTAAGTTAAACTGCGCGCATGAGAAAATAAGATACATGCATTTATTTTATAATATTCGTTAGAACAGGTGCAAAGTCTTTTCCTCATAATTAATATATAGTAGTTATTACTCTCAATTATAAGGAATATTTCCAACCTGTAAATAAATGACTTCTAAACAGAATTTTAATACCTGAACACATGAAACTTCATTATTACTTATAAACCGATGAGTTGTTCGGCAAAATTAAAAAAATATATATACACTATCTACCAATAAGTATTTAGACACCCATGCAAATGACGATATCTGCAACCCTTATATACGTCATGCCCTCCACCGTTACATATTGTGCAGGAAACAAAATTGGCATTAGTCGCATACAAGATGCCACGAAGTGCAGAGTTATCTGATTTCGATAAAGGTGTAATCGTCGGGTATCACAGAAACGGCTGATCATTGAGGGATATATCTAGCGAGCTGAATTACCCAGAATCGACAGTGACCTATGGGATTCAGAAGTGGAAGTGTGGTGCAAAGCACGTCGAAAGTCGACCATATATCAATGGAAATGGGTTCTCTGGAGGGGCGAATCAAGGTTCATCCTCTACCGTTCGGACGGCAGGATATGGATCTGGCATCTGCCTGAAGAATGCCTCCTGTCAGAATGCGGAGGTGGAATTATGGTCTGGCGTCGTTTCTCCTGGTATGGACTGGGACCCTTGGTCCCAATTCATGGTAAACTCAACGCTGAAGCCTACTTCACTATTTTGGATTACAGTGTGCTTCCTACGTTGTGGCAGTTTTACGGGTTCGATCTATGTTACCTCCAGGACGACAACGGCAGCTGTCATGTTGCGAGGTCCACCATGGATTGCTATGGTGACAAGAGTTAACCGAATTGACTGGCCTTCCAAGAGCCCAGACATGGACCCTATCGAGAACATCTGGGATTAGTTGGATCGCCGACTTAAGGGGTGCAATAACCGTCCCAAATGGGTGAAGGAACTTACATGTCTTCTCGAAGCCGAGTGGAAGAAGATAGCACTAGCCGTCATACAAGGACTTGTGGAAAGCATGCCCCGGAGGGTTGAGGCTGGAATTGCCTCTCGTGGAGGCTCTACCACCTATTTAATATGAATAAATTTTGTTTTTCTTTTCTACCAAAGATGTCCAAATACTTAATAGTAGATAGTGTAAGTGAATTACCCACTCCCGAAGGGCTGGTTTTCAAATCAAAAATATAATTTTCTATCGCCATTATCCTAATCCTAAATATACTAGCAGTTTTCTCTCCGTATTGTTTGTTTTTGTTAATTTGTTTCGAAGCCATTTCACCCACTACAGATGCTGCCTAAATATAACCATGTTATACTGGAATTAGAGTGTTTTGTAATATCACGTCTTATGAAACAGGAGTTCGCATTCAAACACGTACAAGGGGATTATAAATGACTTGAATGCATAATTTTTCTGTTTAAGCGAATTAGTATCACTAAAGCAATTTATTATGACCCCCTGGCAATTTCATGCAAATCGTCAATGACGTCAAACTGTTGCTGCTAGACAGTGAAATTTGTGTAAAAATAAGGGATTGTTGCATGATTGTAAAGACAGTTGAAGTGAATCACTTGCGAATGAATGGGTGAAAAACGCGATTTCACGGTCTTTCAACGTGGAACGATTGAGAGTGTTGGACGAAATGGGGAAAGTATCAACGGAACTACTTCGCATGTGATATGATTGAGAGCAGCTGTTGTTCATGTTCACATAGAGTGGGCTTCTAAACAAGAAACCGAGTCTGAACGTAAGGCGTGTGGTCGGCACAGGCTGATACATGCTAGAGTTGAAAGGAGAGTGTCCTCAATTTTCCAGTCCAATAAGAGTTTGTCAAATTACAGCCCATCTTTATTAGGAAGCAAATTCGATGGCCTCTTAAAATATTGCTCGCCGTATATTACAAAGCATCTGATATGGAAGCCGAAGGACTGTTCGAAAGCTTTTCCTGTCTTCAGCCAAGTAGATCAAACATCTCCATTTTACACAGGCCCACAAGGATTCGACAGTATATAATTGGCAAAGGGCAATATGGTACAGTGAATCACGCTTTCAATTACAACATGGAGATGTCAGCGTGCAAATGTGGAGAAAAGAGCACGAAAGCATGTACCTTAAGTTCTGATATCCCACAACATTTCAAGCCTGCGAAGGCAATTTTTTGGTTTCAAGGGGGGTTTCTCTGGAATTTTAGGGACCTTTTAATTCGTGAGGAAGAACGTCTTAGTGCCAAAAGGCATTTAAATATTGTTGCTACCCAAGAACAAGTCCAGTTATGTTAATGATTTACCCCGATGGAGATGGATAGTTCAAGCAGGACAATGCTCCATGCCATAAAGTTAACATTGTCCACAGATATACTGAACAGCAGGGCAAAGACTTCATATTAGCTCAGTTTGCCTCCTTATCTGAATTTATATATATACACTCATGGACAAAAAATTTAGCGCACCAAGAAGGAGTAGTCAAAATGAAACGAAATTTTACATACGTAATGACTATTTTGATATAAGTAAATGATAAGAAAATCAAAGAAAAAGGATAATTTATTTCAGAGAAAAAGGCAAAAGAACGGAGGAGTTAATACTCCGTTGGACCCCCTCTAGCGCGAATGCACGATGCGACACGATCGGGCATTGAGTCATACAAGTTCTGTATGATGTCTTGAGACATTTCGTTCCATATTTGCTGTAACCTGGCCTCTAGTTCGTTCAAACTCGTGGGATGCCCAACTCGTCGTCCCAAATGAACCCAGATATGCTCGATTGGAGACAAATCTGGGGATCGCGCAGGCCAAGGAAGGGTAGTAACAGTGCGAAGACAGTCTTGTGACACCCTTGCCGTATGAGGCCGAGCATTGTCTTGTTAAAAAATGGCTCCTGGGAGCCGTTGCATGAGTGGCAACACATGTGGTTGCAGGATTTCATGAACATACCGCTGGGCTGTCATGGTGCCACGGAACAATACTAGGGGTGACCGTGTATTGTAGGCAATGGCACCCCATACCATCACACCAGCTGTGGGAGCGATGTGTCGCTGTACAGCAAAGGCATGATTGAAGCGTTCACCACGGGCTCTCCACACACGAACACGATTGTCATCACTGCCGAGATTGAATCTGGATTCGTCGTTAAAGACGACCTGGTTCCATTCCGCTGCAGTCCAGTTTCCTCGTGCGCGGCAAAACTCCAAACGGAGGCGTCGATGGGTGGGCGTCAACAGCAGCACACGTAATGGGCGCCGCGATACCAAATGTCTTTCAGCCAGGCGCCTTCGTATGGTTCGAGAAGACACACAGGCACCTAGTGAAGGTGCTACCTGTGCCTGGATGGCGGCCGATGAAGCAGTTGGCTGTACGCGTACATTTCTTATGATGTGGCGTTCTTCTCGACGACTGGTCTGTCGAGGGCGTCCTGAGCCTGGTCTTCGTGTACATGACATCTCTCGGGTCCACTGGTCCTAACACCTCCACACAACACAATCAGAGCGACCTAATTGACGAGCTACTCGCCTAGCTGACCACCCAGCTTCCATCATCCCGACGATTCTCCCCCTCTCAAACTGCGACAACTGCTGATATTGTCTTCGAACACGGCGTAATGGCATGTCTATCTCAGCTCTTCCTTTGTAAATGATTCAACACACTCAAACAAGCTTTAGTTACCTGCTTTATACTCCACAGAGTACGATGTTCAACGCCCTCTACCGGCTATACGTAATGCGCAATCACGCTGCATTTCTAATCATTTGCATATCTCCCCAACATGTTATTCATTGCAAGTTTCGTTACGATCCCGCAATTATTTCTTGGTGCGCTAATTTTTTTGTCCATGAGTGTATATTGCACCCGAGCAAAGAGAGTGACACAAGTTAAAAAATGGCAATTTTGAGGTTATGTCATTGAAAAATATGTATGAAGTGCCCCATCGTGCACGAAGAGTGACACTTCTCCATCTCGCAATTTGTCCACCTGAGGGCCTCCTGTGTCAATTTTATTGTAAGTTAGTTCAAGCTTTATAGTATTCAAGTTGATTTTTCTCGCATGCTGCATTTGTGAGTTGTGTCACTTTTCGTGCGGAAGTGCTATACATATATAATTATCTATAAAATTATTTTCTTCAATGCAGAATATTTAGACCTGTGGTCTCAGCATATTATGCAACATTCAAAAGAAAATCATTGCACAAGATTATACTGATAGTGTTTTTCGCTTATTTCTTACGATTTGAATTATTAATGATTTCGAAACTATCAGTCCAAAAAGAGATTGTATGAATTATTTATGCATAATCGTGCATATTCTTGAGTAGTTATAATTGGATATGCTAATATGTCTCCTTTACAGATTAGATACCTGCTCTGATTTTAAATTAACTTTTAATAAATACAGTAAATGCAAAATTTCAAAATGTAAAATGCCAAGGGGTTAATTTATATATCAACGGTTACTGGACGAATTTTCGTAGGCATAATTTCATGTTGGTAATGGCATGTGGTGTTTCTACTAAGAATTTCCGATGTAAAAAATTATTTATTATTAACGGTCAATATGTGATTAAGTATAAAGTATAAAGCAGCTCATATTTTTAGCTTTCTAAAAATTAATTCTTGAAATTTATCGTAAATTGATTTTGAAATGAACCAGAGAGATTAACCCGAATAAACAACATATCGATTTTATGCCCATTGAGAGAAATTATAATCATTAAGCACTAAAGAAATGTCTCAATGCAACATATAATTTATTATCGGATCTAAAATTTTAATATGATACATGAAAACAAAAGTAATCAACTATGATAAAGGATATCAAATCCGAGAATAGGAACGGGGAACTGGGTGTAATTTATATTACGTGTAATAATCAAGTACTTTACAACAACTGATTTCAATATGGGGATGAACATGTAACTGACACAATCTTGAAATTGATTTCTTACCTACTTACCTATCTATCCATATATATATATATATATCTCCCTATATATATATATAACATTAAAAACCCCATACCACTTTAAAATCTAACATTATTCTAAATTCCCTTGGGCGTACGAGCTAAATTTCGCTTTTGATTCTAAGTTCTAATAACCTCGAGAGAAAATATTAAATGGCTTCCTTTTTCAAATAGGCGCGGCGTCCCCAATATTTTAGATAAGCTCTGCGCAGATTATATAAAACCACATGTGACTTATCGACAACAGCAAATCCCTAATCGCTATCCTGATCACATGACAAAGTTTATATAAACCGCCTGAACGGAAACCTGTACGCTTTTTTGATCATGTAACTGCCTTGGGAAGACGTATTCTCCGACGAAATAAAACTAGTATAATGCTGTAACTTGCTGCGTCGATTATTATTATAGCCACGACTACACCATCATTGCCTGTGATGTGCTGGACGCCCATTCTTTCCTTGGGTTGTCCAGTATGTTACATATATATATATATATATATATTAATTAATATATTATATATATATATATATATATCAATAATAATTTTTTATTTTTTATTATACATACTTCTTATTGATTTTTCTTAAATTTTTTCCGATGAATTTTCTTTCTGCTTTTCATGTTCCGGTCTCTTTTTCCAAACTCCTTTTTTGTTCCCCATATTTTTATTGCAGGATTTTTATTCTGTCCATTCAACTTCTACTCAACTTGCTTTTTGCACTTGAAAGGTTATTCAATTGTGTCCTTAGGGCGTGTCATTTTTATGCACATGACACGGCTGTCGTTTTATGACTTCAAAACTCAACGTGGCGATACTTCTTGATGTAAGCAAAAAACTAATATTTTAAAATTAATTTTAAACTCTAGGATTTTAATGCATTTATATTTTTTCACGTTTCAACCGTATATTCATAATGGTTCAAATCTCTCTTCTCTCTAACTAAAAAATTTTAAATAGATTTTTGAAGGATTCGCAAAGGATCTCTAAAAATCTAAATTCCAATATCTGCTCAATCTAAAACACATGGTTATAATATTTCCTGCGTCTAAGGCGGGAGTAATTAACAACTTTCTGATGTTATTCCAGTCAAATTATCTCCGGGGGTGCCTGTTTCAGGAAAAAAGGAAACGAGTGAGAAAAAAGTTTTTTTCTCACTCGTTCTATATGTTTTTTGGGGGTGTTAAATCCGAATTTCAACTTTGCTACTTCTCACGGATATGGCTTCACGACGAAAATCACAAAAAACATTCAAAACTTTCGACCTCTTTTCAGTTTTTTGTCAAAAAGTCATAAAACTATGCACTTTACAAGGAAGTCTAATACACAAAAATAGAGTACATTAAATTTCCTACAAAAAAACCCCCTAAAATGTAATTTTTGGTTGAACCGTTTAGCCGCTAGAGCGCGCTGAAAAAAGGCTAAATTTTCCTACTTTGTCGAAAAATCAGTATTCTCGGTAGTTTTTCATTTGTAACAAAAAAACTGTGCTTGTAATAAAAAAACAGCTTGGATTATGCTAAAACTACATTGAATTCCCTACAAATTGCACACCTGAGGGCCTGTTCACATAGGAGTCCGTTGCGTTGAGTTAAAGAAAAGATGACGTTGAGACGAAAATAAACCAATCATAGGCATTAAAAATTTCATTGCTAATCGTTTGGAGGCATATGATTGGTTTATATTCGTCTCAACGTCATCTTTTCCTTAACGCAACCCAACGGACTCCTATGTGAACAGGCCCTTAATCACTTATTTTGTCCAAACCGTGTAGTCGCTAGAGCGCGTTGAAATTTTATGTCATATTACGCGAAACCACTCATGTCAAGAGCCCTTGACCCAAAATTCAGTAGAGACCTAGATTATCACTATTTACTTATTAAAATCTATTTATTTGGTCTTTATAATTAATAATTAATGTAATTACTTATTAATTATATATCAATTTAATTAAGTACTAATTATTAATTATACGTATATCAACTGAACCGTTGTTGTAGACGTTTGTTTGTGGTTTTTAAGGGCGTATTTTCTCCTTTGAATTTGGTTGTTAGTTAAGACTCTGGACCGGGCAGTTATCTTTGGACCAGGTAAGTCCCCTACAGTCATCCCCTACTCATAATAATATCACCTTAGGTTTTACAGATGGTTACCGGCTCCATCGACCATCACAATCCTCTCTTTGTGTGAAGATGGCCTCCATTCCTCACTACTCCTTCGTACTTCAGCCAGCCCTTTCGATAGAACCTTCTCATTCAGTTTACTTCGAATCTCCAAGCGTGTTGTGTTAAAAAATATTAAATGTCAGCTTAAAACCATTGTCCCAAATGGTATACGACAATGCTGACTTCAACGTACAGACAATCGAAGGGCAGAACACTCTACATGTCATGAGAGTATTGTTTGCATTACCCCAAAACGTGCAGTTATTAGAGGTGACAGTCTCTGTCGTTTGAAAAAATACCTTCGGCAGAAGATGTCGGGATGAAAGGAGCTAGAGAAGTGAAAACATTTGAAAGAACAAATGATGTGGGGCTTGCTGGAATAAAGATTCAAGATCTTGGTGAGATTTCCCCACTAGCATATACTGTTGCCGCTCCTTCCTTCTATACGAGATTTGCTGTGGTTTTATGACAATCAAAAATACCTACCAGGTATTGGAGGATGGAATGGCTTCATGGAGGAAGTAACAAGAAATAACCCATACCTAACCACTTTTCTTGGCTGCCAGCCTTTTATCGATGCCCCTCTAGGTGAATACAACACTATATACACTGCTCTTTTGTGGGCTACTGAAAAGACTAAATCATTAGGCCAGGTGACCACTACAGTGACATTTGATCAGCCTCTATATTTGAAGTCACGAGAGGTTCTAGAGAGTCGTGGAGGAGACCCTGAACTGTGCAATGTCGTACTGCAGTTAGGGGGATTTCACTTGTTTATGTCATTCATGGGGGCAGTGGGTTACATCATGGAAGGGGGTGGGCTCAATGAACTGTTTCATACTGTGTATGCTGTCAACAGTACTGAAAAAATAATGACAGGGAATGCCTATGCAAGGACTGTAACAGCTAAATTTTTAGCTGATACAAGTCTGGCCAAAATTATTCTTGAATCAACCTCCATATCCCCTGAAGTTCACCTTAATTTAGAGGAGATTTTGTACTGTGGAGACCGATCAGAGGTTCTGACAGCGCATGAAAGTGAATTAGTGAGGGAAATTGAAAAGGAGTTTGCAGCTCGGATTCAACAATTGGTGCTTAATGGTCCTATGGCTAAGTTGTGGACTGAGAGTAGTCGCAACTATAAGCCTGGCTGTGACACAATGGCTGTAGTGGAGGAGGATATCCACCTTCTTGTCCTAATGGTTGGGCTGTGTAATCCTTCCAATGTATACTTCCTGAAGCCAGGAAAAGGAAGTACATGCAGTGCCATTTTTCTGGTTATATAGAGCTGACGTCGTATCACAACCGCTCATGGCTTTGAAAAAAGAATATGGGCATTCACAGCTGCCCATATTCTTTTTTAAACGCCATGAGCGGTTGTGATACGACGCCAGCTCTATATAACCAGGGTAAAATAAAGTGTGTGAAGACGGTGAAGAAGAACACAGACCTTGGATCTCCCATCAACACATTCAAAGACCCTCAGGCTGATCTAGAGACAGTTATGAAGGGAAGAGAAAAAGTTCTTCTTGCTTTCTGTGGGTCCGGCAAACACAAATGACCTACTTAAACAAATTGCGACATAGACTGTACATAACATCTGCTTTCAAGGTGACATCTAGCATCACCATTCTCCCCCAAACAGGGGCTGCAGCACGGCAGCACTCACTGAAACTCTACCTCCAAGTTCGGGCGTGGCTGGGCTTCGTGAAAGAACCTACACGGTTGGGGTGGATGAAGAACAGATATGGTCTTCAGCCCATCACCTCCTTCGAGCCCCCTGCACCTGACAAACTGTTGCAGCTCTTTTCCTGCAAATGCAAGATAGTCTGCAAAGGGCATTGTGGTTGTAAGAAGGCTGGCCTATGTTGCTCCCGGCTTTGTCAAAACTATGACGGAAATTGCAGCAATATGGGAAAATATTTCGCTGATGATAACCGGGATTTGGACAAAATGGGCGACACACCTGAAACCCAACCCAACACATTTCGAAAGAACAAGGTAATTTTCATTGCTGCGCACATTTGAAATCTACATATTTCTAGTACCTATTAATTTAATTAAATTCTCATGCAGCTTCCCTAACACCATCATGTTTCCTTTCATTTTTCAGATGAAGAGCCTACTCCTGAGCCTTCACAGCGCATCAGTGAGCCTACAGCCCAAGCAATGGTTGCAGATGAAAGAAGCATACGAAATTGAATTCACTGCATTCATACTAAATAAATGTAACTATTCATTCTATAGTACCATTGCTAATAATGTCGTATTTCCCTTTCATATTTCAGAAGAGTAACCAGGACCTTCTACCGCTAACCGTCGTAGACTGTTTTTAATAAATTGTCGAATAAAATTTATAATAATTAAATTTTATTAAATTATTATAATAAAATTTTTAATAATTTAATAAAATTTCTAATAAATTGTGTTTGTTAAACTTTTTATATAAGTATTTTGTGTCTAATTACCGAAATATACTTTGGACAAAAAGTTGATACAATTAAAAAGTAGTATTTAAATTGATATATAATTAATAAGTACTTACATTAATTATTAATTATAAAGAGCAAATAAATAGTTTTTAATAAGTAAATAGTGATAATATAGGTATCTACTGAATTTTGGGTGAAGGGCTCTTGACTTAGTGGTTTCGCGTAATATGATATAAAATTTCAACGCACTCTAGCACTATACGGTTTGGCCAAAATAAGTGACTAGAGTGTGTAATTTGTAGGGAATTCAATGTAGTTTTAGCAGAATCCAAGCTTTTTTAATTACAAGCATAGTCTTTTAGTTACAAGCGAAAAACTACCGAGAAAACTGGGTTTTCCACAAAGTAGGAAATTTTGGCCTTTTTTCAGTGCGCTCCAGTGGCCAAATGGTTCAACCAAAAAATACATTTCAGGGGTACTTTTTGTAGGAAATGTAATGTACTTTATTTTTGTATGTAGGGGTCATCTCGAAAAGTGCATAGTTTTATAATTTTTTGGCAAAAAACTGGAAAAAGGTCGAAAATTTTGAGGTTTTTTTTTTTGCGTTTTTCTTCATTGCGTTTTTCGCCATATCCATGGGAAGTAGCAAAGTTGAAATTCGGATTCAGCACCACGAAAAAAATATAGACCGAGCGAGAAAAAAAGTCTATATTTTGTTCCTGGCCAAAACACCATTTGGGTGGACTATGTAACAAGCATCAGGATATATAAATTGTATATTTCTTATGACTTTGGCTACTACAAAGCCGAAGAAGCTTACTAAAATAGCTTTTATTTAAATTATGTAATGAGGGTTCATTACCTGGCTTTTTACAATAAGTGAAGATAAGTTGAAATGAATCACTTCAGCACAATAAATCACGTTTTTTTGTCCGTCTCTAGATCGGATATGGGCGCGTTTAATCTGTCGACCGGAAAGTCGCCCATGAGGTCAGAGAGGGTGAGAGAGGGTACGATCTCCCAGATGTCGCCCCTTAGGTTGCTAGGTCAAAATTGAGGTGGCACCTGGCCCAATCGGACTCGGACCCTTGTGGTACTATTATAAACTGAATCCGCACCCCTCAGCCCGCTAGCCTATAGGGGTGTTGTCTTGAATACTTCCGACCCAAAAAATAAACAACCAAAACCTTTTTCGTAATCAGTAAATGTACATTTGCAATTGTATTTTAAAAGCAAATTCTAATTTAGAAAATTAAAATGAAAAAGGAATAGATTATTATGTTTGATCGTTTTATTTTTATACCTAATCAAATCTACCTATGTGTTAGTTATGTATAAGATCGTATTTTCCTTTTTAAATTGTGATGCTCAAGTAATGGGTAATGGTGTAAAGTATGTCAAGGCGCACATAAGTTTTACGTAACCGGAAAATGTCAAATAAACTGTGCTTCAAGACCTGAGTTTCTAAATATCTTTCATGAATATATTTTATACTAGCTGAAAACCCGTACTTCGCTACGGAGTACATTCGAATTAAATACAACGGTCAATGTATGCAATTAATGCCAGTATATATATACAGTATATATATATATATATATATATATATATATATATATATATATATATATATATATATATATATATATATATACATATATATATATATATATATACATATATATATATATATATATATATATATATATATATATATATATATATATATATATATATATATATATATATATATATATATATATATATATATATATAAGTAATAAATACAACGATCAATGTATGCAATTGATGTAAAAAAAACCGGAAAAATATATTTATAAAAAAATCGTAACGGATATTTTTATAGAAAAAATAATGTAGAGGAAAATACTCAAATTATATCTAATAGAAAAAAACTAAAGAATATGGTACAGTTAATATACTACAGTTTGAAGAATATTTCCTTTACTGTATTTTAATTTTTTTCGGATAATGTCCAATCGTCTGCCGCATTAGCAAGAAAAAAATATTTTTTTTGTCTACTTCGTTATTATGCACGTGAAAATGTAGTTTAAAGTATCACAAAAAGAAAATAATCCACGTGATTAGCATTTAATAAATTAAATTCTAAAAATATTTCTTTAAAAATTCACCAAAAATTAAAAAAATAGAGGTAAAGATTCGAGAAAGAATTCATTTTAAAGGAATTTTTTCGTGATATAAATTTTATAACCCTTGGATTATTATTTCAAATGTAATCTTTTGAGAATGTTACAAAAACAGCTTAAAAATTTAATTAAAAAAAAATAAGAAGAATTTTTTTCAAAAATCTCTCTTAGTGGATCCCTACACTATAAGAAGAATCGCCATGCAAAATTTCAGCCCTTTCGGTCCAGCGGTTTAGTCTGTGCGTTATATGTCAGTCAGTCAGTTACAGATCTGTTTTATATATAAAGATAGATGGAGCGATTTTCAATATAATGCGTACCAGTTGCTTCAGGCTCCTTCCCTTTGCATTCTCTACTCAATTTTACGTTTACTTTTATTTCTTTATTTTTTACAGCTAGAATGTATATTTAAAAGATACATGTTTAGGGATATAAACTTAAAAATGTATATAAAAGCTTACCATCATAAGTATACCTTCTATATTTTGCTTCATTTTTTCACGAGAAATTAAAACTCCCTCTTAACATTCTGCATTGGGTTAAAATCAGAGTTTTCTATCTTTGTTCAAGTGTTTTGATTCATTACGTTGTTTCCGTAGGAGATGCAAGTCAGCTTCTTTTCGAGTTCTATTTGCCGGACGTTAGATTTAATACCGTAAAATACTGAAGAAACAAATTGATTAACAGAAAATTGATAAAATAAAGAGGGTACGGGCACAAAATAAAATTAACTAAAAAAATGATTAGGTGTCTCAAACATGTACTCACAAACGTTTGGAAGAAAACAAATAGGTTAAACACAAATGCTTCTTAAACTGACATTATTTTAAAGTATACCTTCATTAGATTTTAGATGAGTTGATTGCAATTGTTAAAAATTTTATTCAAATTTTCCAAATTTGATATTCCTATAGAAAATATAATTCGTCTTACAAGAGTTGGTTAAACTAATAATCAACATCTTACTATAAATATGCTGTCTTCGTATCACTCAGTTTCTTAAAAGAATTTTTATTTGGACATTTATACAAAAGTGTTGGTAAACAATTGAATTATGCAAGGTTTTGACTATGCACAAAGTGAAATAATAGTTATGAGTCATTGCTATAACTATATATCCATAATGTTTTAATTATAGTTAAGAAATTCTGATTTAAAATCTTACTATTAACTCACGACTAGGGTGAACATCCAAGCAGAAATGGACAATATTATAAAAAAGTATCTATGATAAATCAAAGTGACGCCTCAAATTAGTATAAGTAACTTTAAAATAAGCTCAGTTCGAATTTTAAAAGCAAATTCTAATTTCTTTCGTGAAAACGCCTACGCAGTGAGCCTAAAAAATCTTTTACATCTGTCTTGGCATATTATGTAGGCGTTTTCTTAATATGCTCACTGAAAAAAAGCTGAATTCGCATTTGAAATTCGAGTTGATCCTATATATATATATATATATATATATATATATATATATATATATATATATATATAGGCTAAGGAATGGGTTCCCTCCATTGCCATCAATATTTCACTTCCTTTGAAAAAACTGATTTATTAGGGCAAATATTATTTGCCTCCTGTTCTACCAAAGTTCTGGCAATCTTCCTCTCAAGTCTCATAATGACTAATATTTCAACAGAGAATGGTTTTAACTAATCCCTGAGTATACAACGAACCATTCCCTTTGCATCTTGGATAGTTTTTAGAACAGAGTTCGATTTTACAGAACAGATAACGTATCTCTTGCTGATTTAAACTTTTTTCTTTTGTTTTACAAACCAAAAATGCTAACCAAGATTCAATTCCATCTGACGGCGTCTTGTTCTGCGGGCAAAACTTCTCTGATTTATGACAAAAGTTTCATTTTTTTTTTCTTGAAATGCCGGTTTATTTGTATCCAGTGGGTTCATTATTCAAATATTTTCGTCATCTTTCAAAATTTTCAAATTTCCGACAGGAAAGTGTAAAACTGATTTAGTATTGCGTGCTCATTTATCAATATAATGATCCTTCAGGTTGCATTTAAGGAAGTTTTAGATGATTATAGAAATGTGATTAGATGTGAAAATTAATGGACATGAAACTATCATGAATGGATGATATTACGAATGAAATTCGTAATTAATTAAAAGCTTATATTGAGAGAGGTAGAGAACACATTTAAATATTTTGTGTCTACCATTATTTGAGTTTTGAATACGTTTAATTTGAAGTGTATTAAGAAAATAAACAAAATGATTTTTTCTCTTTGTAGCTTGTCCCGTATTTTAACGAACCTTAAACCTACGAATTTTCAGAGAAAGGCACAAAATTCTGCTGGGGAAAGATTCCCATCATATATGATTATTTCTGTACCAGATAGAAATCGACCGTAAATAGATCGCAGATTTGCGAAACCTTTTCCCTTGTTAGTAATTTTATTCCAGCACATTAAAAACTAAAAAGGAATTGTACGGATGCTTTCAGTAAAAGTTCTAATGCACCGAGTATTTTCTCTTATTATATTTCTTATTTTATGTACTCTATAACGTTATCTATATAATACAAATGGATGTTATAATGGTTAGTCTCTGGTAAAAATAAACGTTAAATATAGAAAGAAAATCAAGGAACTAAAAAATTACTAAAACTTACTTTGAACATAAATGTCTGGGGATCTTTTATAATCATCTATTGAAAGAGCACGATTCATTGTTATTTAAAAAAAAGAGAATATAAAATATTTCATTTGCACATTTTTGTGTAAAATATTATCGGTAATTACCTTTTTTATTTGTTAAAAAGAGCGCATTAATGTAATACCTAGAATGTAATAAACTAAAATATTCGTTTTTTAAAATTCTAAAAGAAAAATAATATAAGATATGGACATACAAATGAAGGACATTATTTTAAGAGCATAACATCGGGGTTGAAAATAGATCTTGCTAAGAATAGATAAACGAATGAGAGGATAATTACACCATGACAAATTTTATTATAATGTTTCCAAAAGTTTCCCATTTCTTTAGCCCTTTTTGAGAGAAATATAGAAGTTGCTGATATTATATAGCAGTATTATTCCTAATATTATCCAAAACAGCAGGAAACTGTTTCAGCGGAAGAAAATGGCTTTCTATTGAATTTTAATATATAGTAGACTTGCAACTGGTTTTATCTGTTTCATCAACTCATCACCTTTCTTCACTACTTTTCATAGATTTTAACAACATAGGTTTCCCTTTACATGTGTGCTAAAGAATTCGTGCATGATGAAGATCTAGCGTTTGAAGTTAGAGTCTTCGCATTTGTTCACTCCAAGAGTGTTCATCTAGAGATCTAGGCCATAGAAGAGGAGCAGGACGCATTGTTATGATCAAAATGGCCTCTTCATTTCCTTAAAATTCCAATAACGTAAGAAGGTCAAATTTGAGATGACTTTTAGATAATTATCCAACTTTATAATTACAAATTAAAGTTTTGCAACAGTGTTGTAGTTAGGCTACAAACTTTTATAGCTTATATTTTACTTGATTTTCTTTTCTATCCTGCTGGTATCTCTTTCCGAAAAGGCTACAGACAATTAAAACATTTTGGCATTTTATAATAAGATCCAACTGGTTTTAATCTGATAAACTGTTAATCCATCAGATACACAGGAAGCTTTTGTGCGTTGAAGAATTAAACTCATAGCGCTCAGCAGAAGTATATTCTAAGTAGAGACTCAAGTTTTGCTTCATAGTGTCTCAAAACCAATTAATCTTTAATGGTTTTCCTCATAATCAACTACAAAGCGTTCAAGAATAGCATTCGAATAAGATGTTCCCGTAAAGAGCTAACAAGGAGATTTATTTCGATGGAACATGTTTAATTATTTTATTGAATCAAATGCACACCGTGGTGAGTCAGTTTTAGAAGTCTAGGGTGACATTCAGCAGACAAGAGTTTCGCATAATTTTTCGTATTTTGAACTATTGTTAACGAATTTGCGCTGTTAGTTTTAACTCCATATTTCAGGGGCAGATTTCTAAATATAGATATCACACGTGATTATTTTTAACAATAAAAGGAGCTCAGATATCAATACATACTTCGAACTTCACTTAACAAAATGCATGGGCATTTGACAATATGCAATTATAATTTTCGTATTTACATTTAGTAATTTTTCTTTACATTTTTCTTTACATTTTCGTTTTTACATTTAGCAATTTTAATTTACATTTGGTAATTTTTCGTATTTTGAACTATTGTTAAAGAATTTGTGCTGCTAGGTTTAACTCGATACTGCAGGCGCAGATTTCTGAATACAGAAATATAACGTGATATTTCTAACAGAAAAAAGAGCTCAGATATCAACACATACTTCGAACTAAACTTACCAAAATGCATGGACATTCGGCAATATGTAATTATATTTCAATTCGAATCGATGATTAATTATTGCTTAAGAGATTTTACGTAGTGCAAGGAGAATATCTGCAAAATCTCTAAAACCATCTTTAGTTAACGACTGCAGAGTAAATGTCTGTATGTTCCTTCATTGATTAATTATTAATTTAATAAAATATTTTCAAATCATCTATATTTTGAGAATATTTGTATTCCCTAAACTTTTTTGATTGCCCCTTTGCATAACTTTAACTTGTTGTCGTATTGCTCGTCCATTTATTTTATAGGGCGTAATTATTTTGTGGTAGTACAATAATTATTTATTATATAAAGGGGTCGTTGGGCGCGTTGTGTTTTAAATTATTTATTTTGTAACCCAAAGCTCTGGACGTGATTAGCAGTTTACGAACAATTTAAAAACCAGTTTGATCTACTAAATCAACTTTTCTCATAATTAAACACACAGCAGATAAATAATACTGATTCAAGGTTTAAGATAAAAATAAAAAAACTCATTTATTTACACTATTCTAATATTTACATTTTTAGCTCATCAAATTTTATTAACATATTAGCTGATCTACTCACTATCAAAAATACCAGCAAATGAAAAAGGGTTCTATTTAGTTTAACTTCTTGACTCAGGGAGCGTAACACTAACTAAACATAATTCTAAATGTCCTATCAAAAAATATACTATATTTCAATCACGTAAAACCCGCACTAACCATCAATAGCAACCGTGGGATCGGAACGAGACAAAAACACGAGAAAGCACTCACGTCCTTTAGTTGAGGGAATCACTGGGGTTAGTTGTCGACTCTTCTCTATGGTAGGGGACTCTCCCGTAAACAGGGCCCGACTTAGCCTAATTGGGGCCCGGGGCAAAAACTTCTTCGGGGCCCTCCCTCTGCTTCACTACTTCAGTAATGAAGAACTTAATACTTAATACTAAACTTTCTATTCGATTTGGGGGCCCCCCCTCTGATGTGGGGGCCCGGGGCAACTGCCCCGTATGCCCCTGCCTTAGTCAGGCTCTGCCCGTAAAGTTGTTGCGGCACTGTAGACTCACGTCGAAAGATGGGGCACTGTAATCTCTTCTTTTCAAATGATGGGGCACTGTAGTCTCCTTTTCAAATGATGGGGCACTCTAGTCTCTTTATCAGCAGCACGACTCTATATTGTATCCGAGAAAATCTACTTGCCACCACGCCACACAGGCTTTCTTTCTCGGGTAGGATCCACCGAGTTTCTACTTATAAACTCCTTCGTTTTATTTTAGCTCCGGAAAAATTCGACCGGACTTTGGGCAGTCAAACAGGGATAGATTTTCTTCAGTCGACCCAGGGCGAGGTCTCCTGGAATCCGACTGACTTCATTTTCATTTTTTTAAACTCACTTCAAATTTTTTATTTCTCTTAACATTCCCGCCTCCGGAATTATTTCACCAGCCATTCAAGAAACTCACAACTTTTTATTTGCTGAGTCTCTACACTTAAAAAACTCTCATTCGCTAACCTCTTTCTGAACCCAAAACGCCCCTCATACGAAATGTTACAAACAGCTGATGACCACCCGCAAAACACTGCTAAACCTCGTGGTCCACAAACGATCCACTCTATCAATCACCCACAAAGAGTCATTGTTACATAACGTCACAATTGGTGCCATCCTCCGCTTATCTGCGTCTAGAATCTCAGACCCCACATACGCCAGGCTTCGTAAATTGGCTAACGTCGCCGACAAACGCTATGCCCTATAGTCACGTCGGCATCAAAGACGTTACCGACCTAAAACACAAAATGTAATTAATCAAGTTTTCGAACTTTTTATTTTCTCTTAAAATATTAATTTTAATTTTTTGAGAGCGCTTCATTAGACTTGTTTTTTTGGTGAAAAGCATGTTTTTAATGTTGAGAATTTTAATGAATAGTCTGTTCTGTATGTAAGATAGCTGATAATCTATTCGCCTGCTTGATAACTTTTTTCAGTTGTTGTAACGTATACTTATAAATATATTAATATCTCCAGAGATATTTCCTTTTTATATCATTACATAAAATATTAAAATATTTGTAATTTGAGTTTTTTTCTGTTTCCAATCATTTTGCTTGAATAACTTAGCTTGCATATGCACATTAATTATTAACTATGCAGTTAAAATATTTCCATATAAAACTGCATGCATCGCTTCAGAATTTTAAATTAATAAGCTCATTATTTGAATTCTGAGAGTTATTTTTATTGCAAATATATGTAAAACGAAATAAAACGTATTGTAAAAATAAATTCATGAATGTTTACGCTACCTAACTAAAAAAAAAAAAACCCGCACTAAAGTTAAAAATATATTGAGTAAAAAGAAATTAGGCTAAGAATTTTTGATGAAACTATATTTTACTTTTAAAAGTTAATTGGAATTTATGTTGGACAATGATACCTCAGGGGAAAAGCAACAGTTCTGATTAAGAATGCCCTTTTTAATCTTAAGTAGATTTTTCTTTTTCGGGAAGGAAAAAATTTAACTTGTAGAGAGAGATCACTAACACAATAGGATATTAATAAATTTCATTTCAGAAGATGTTTTACATCTTAAGTTAAATAAGTTAATGAAGTCGAAAGAATAGGAGTGTACATCTAAACACCCTATAAAATATTACTGAAAACTGTTATTAAAAGGGAAGAATGAAAAGATATTTTGAAATTGAATGCATAATTAATTTGGAAGGTACTTAATATAGTAACACTTCTCAAACTAATTTTATTATCTATAACTAAGTAAAATTTTAAACAGAAAAAACAGAAGCACTGAATATGGCCATCAAGTTTCCGTGTAGAACGTATAAAATTAATTAAAAATAACAAATGTTTTGAAATATTTATTACTCGATAGAGAAATGTAAAAGATAAGGAATAGTTTATAGTAAAATTCACAAGTTTGCGCAAATTTAAGAAAGGAGAGGTTTATTTAATAGTATAGAATAATGATTAATAAAGATTTATTTTTTACTAACCTTATCTCTATGAATTCTGTTCAGAGATTTTGAATATCCAATGAAGATAATTCCATTGAAGTATTATTTTACAGATGTATTTCATCGAATTTCTACGGAAATTCTAAAAGAAAGAGTAAGATATAGAACCGAATACGTAAGTTTTAAATGAAACTTTTTGACAAAATGAGGATTCTGGTTTTGATAGCCTCAGACGTAATTGAATCTTTAGAATTAGAGTTCCTGAATATTTGCGACTTTATCTTCTATAGAAAGATAATTATTTCAAGGTACAAGTGCTCAGAAATTAAAATTTAAATCTAAAATCAGTAGAGGTTATGAATCAGTAGAGATTTTTAATGAGAGGGTTTAGATGTATTTCGTCGAATTTCTACGGAAATTCTAAAAGAAAGAGTAAGAAATAGAACCGAATACATAAGTTTTAAATGAAACTTTTTGACATAATCAGGATTCCGGTATTGAGAGGCTCAGACGTAATTGAATCTTTAGAATTAGAGTTCCTGGATATTTGCGACTTTATCTTCTATAGCAAGATAATTATTTCAAGGTACAAGTGTTCAGTAATAAAAATTTAAAGTTAAAATCAGCAGAGGTTATTAATCAGCAGAGATTTTTAATGAGAGGGTTCAGCTTGATGTATGTCTTCACCTAGATTTCACATGTCTCGTGTCGAGTTGAAACTTTCTCGTGGACTTTACTGAAGGCTACTGGGTAATATCCATATTGGTTTAGCGCAACTCTACTGTTAACCTATGGAGAAATTTTTTCCCGTAATTGTCGACTTCGATGTCACGCTTGTTTTAAAGACTGCAGAGAAATAATTTTTTATTCATGTATCTTTTTCATTCTTTAAAAGAAACGAAAATTATATTTTTAAATTTGAATTATTATGGGGAAATTGGATGTACTGAGTTTTAAACTTATAGAGTTTTAACACTTCTTTACCTTTAACTTTGGGTGTATATAATTTGAAGTGGCACTCTAATGAATTAGATTCAAACACAGTTCTAAATTTAAAAAAAATGTTTATTATAACTTTGCATATAAATTTGCTTTTCACCATAACTACAGCGTACTACTGGTACGAGTATATATAACATTCATGCAAGGGATATTATTCCCGTATAGATACTTTGCAAGAAAATACAGTTTGCGATACTCACAATACTTGAAAGTCAACCAGCATTTCTGCCACGTAAACTTTGGGCCTAACAGGAACTCGCGTATGTTTGAAGCAACCTAGCTCCTCCCTCAACAATTCGTTTCGCTTCCTCAACACTTCGTCTCTTTAATGTAGCTGCTTGGTATTTATACCAACCGCGTATGCCTTGAAATTAGCTTATCTGAAGCGGCTTCTTTAATTTATTCACTTAAAAGTTAGATTATTGTGAATTGAATATTATGAAAACCTCACAAACTCTAATAATTTCCTTTGGTGGACATCAATATTGCGGACAAGGGTTTTCTCCTACACCGTGTCAAATGGGGAACTCAGTTAACTTTTTCGGTTGTTTTTAGAAATTAACTACATAAAAAAGCATTGGGGTATTAACTGTACGGTCGTTTTTCATGGGTACTCCAACACCACTGACAGAAAAAAAAATATGAACAAAATCGATTGTCTGCTGTGAAAAAATCTGTAGACATAAATTTTGATGGAAACGTGCGACTTACTGTTCAACAAGAACAGTTCCTTTCAAATGAAAACAACAATAGCAAATTGATCACCATGCTATCAGCTGAGCTGGAAAACAATAGGAATCGATTCCGACAAAGCAATGAAGATGTGAACATTCTCATTGTAAATTCTGCATTTAATTAAGGCTGTTCTGGTAACAACAACGTTGTAATCATCGGTGAGGACATTGACCACCTAGTTCCATCAGCTCTCGCTCCTACAGAAAAAGACATTTTCCTTGTCAAACTATGGAAAGGGAAAGGAGAGAAAAAATATATTCATGAAATCAAATACAATCACCGTGATATACCAAAATACACTTTTCCTCCATGCGTTCAGTACATGCGATACCACTTCTGCACCATTCAACAAAAGAAAGTAAAAAATGTTACAAAGTAAATATATCGAACACAACGTAACAGCATTTTATAAATGGAACTCATCGCAGAATGATATTACTCAAGCAGGAGAACGCTTTTTCTGATCTGGTATAAAGAACAATCTAGTGTTACAGTGTCCAATAAGTTTAGGTACAAATGTTTCACAAAACTAGTCACTAAAATGAAACCATATATTACGTCCCTTCCCACAACTGAAGAAGCAGCGCTAGGCAACATTCCCTTCGAGTGTATCACCAAGTGCAAAAGTCATGTATATATATATATATATATATATATATATATATATATATATATATATATATATATATATATATATATATATATATATACATACATATATATATATATATATGAAAGATATAAAATTTAAGTTGATCCCCTGTAAATTTTCTTCCCTTCCCATGCTTAAGATGGCATTACCAAATTCTGTTTTTCAAGAACCCAGGAATATTTTTCATAGCGTCAGCAATTCCTGGGCAAGCCACGAAACTGTCCGACTCTCTTTTCTATGCCCAAATAAGGCAATCGTCATGCACAACTGATGCAGCTTGCAAGAAATATCTTTGGTCAGCAAATTCTTCAACCGCAGATACCTCTATGCGCAAACTCCGGGAATCACTCGGGTGTTGGCTTTCCATTAGATCAGATGTCTGTTTAGCCACTCGGAAATAAATTTCTTTTTCTAATAGTTCTGTAATCTGATCTTATTTCATTACAGAATTTATAGCCGGTAGGATGTTCTGCAGTGAGGATACCAGTTTTAAAATTTTAATTTCAATATGTAAACGGCACCAATTTTTACCAGCACCCGTCGTAAAACTTCATTCGCCCTTTCGTGCGTCGAAAATAGCAGCGAGCAGAAGTGGATTACTGTATTACTGACCTTGGTGGATTTACGCTGTTAGGTGACCTAGTTTTGAAGAAGCAATGCAGAAAGGAGAAAAACCGAATTTGAATCAAACCGTGGACTTAACCGGTGAAAATAATGAGCCATCTCACGTCCGATTTTCAGATGTAGATGTGTTTATAAAGCCCTATTCAAATGAAGTGCCAATCGAAAATTACATCGCAGAATATGAGCAGGTTGCTGAACTGTTGACATTAAATCCTATACAAAAAATTATATTCTTTCGCAAGCTGTGTACCGGAAATGTGGAACTATTTCTTCAATCCAAACCCCGCTGGATTTCAAGTGTTTAATTCCATACAAGAATTTCAAAAGCTTCTTTAGAATCTTCAAATGGTAATATTACGTACAAGAAATTTATGCGATATCTACGTTTTCACCGCAACGGATCATCCTTTTTTCAATATGGGTGCTCAAGTCTCTGTTTACGCGGCTCTCCTTTTTCTGTGTGTCACTTATTACAGCATAAAATTGTTCCGCTTTCTTCACCTGCCCACAACGCCTCACTTTGTTTTGAATTACTCCAATCGTGTAATGCTGCTACTAAATTATGTTGTGCTGCAACCAGAAGAAAAATGTTTGCTCCTGCGTCAACAACTTGTTTCGGATCAGACTTTTTCCCACTCCTTCCCCTACGAAAGTTTGGATTTGAAGTTATGTAACCATTGGTGGTATATTTCCATAAAATTAAATGTTATGCCGAAGAAAAAAATTATTAAAATAAATAAATAAAAAATAAATATTTAAATTGGGACTTTTAAAGGTAAGACGAATTGTCTATAAAATTGCACAACTTTTCACATATCTGTTTTTATGATTAATTGATTATCCTTAAGTAAAAGTTATAATGATAAAATTTTATGAAAGTGTGTAAGTTATGTATGTGAAATTATAATTAATGTTTTGAAATATGTTGATACTAAAAAGGGTTAGCTAAATCAATTAGAAACGTAAATTTAATCATACTTTTGTTCAGAAATTTAACATTATTTTTATTCTTTTTAAACTAGCCAAGAGCAGATCGTTCTTTTAAGTATCTGTTTCTCACACGCAGTTTTAAATCTACTAAAATACGGAGTAAAGTAGGTCATTCCTACTATAAACATGGGTCGAGAGCCAGCGTGCGCATTATTGTATACACATAGTTGAAGGTTATGTTCCACAGCAATAAATATCGTTTAGCCATCCACCGCTCAGACGAATCGGGTGTTTACGGAATTGTACTTGTTTTTCAATTTTATAATGTTTTCCTTTTTCCTTTCTCGCCTCAATAATGAGTGATTAATAAATATAATTTGTCAGAGCCTCTGTAAAAATAAGTCGCGTAAAAGTTAAATTTGCTTTCTTTCATTTTGTATGATGTATGTTCTTTCTTCGTTTCTCTTCCATGTTTTAATCAATGTTTTTTGCATTTGAGTTTTAAATTATCCACATGAATATTTTCTCATCTTTATGAAATATTTTAGAAATTATAAGAGTTAAGAATTTGTTTTATCATATAATGAAGTATTAAAGTATGGTTTTGAAAATCCTCGTAATTATATTATGTTAAAGGTTAGTCAGGAATATAAGTACTATAGGAGATTTTCTGGTGTAAAAGTAGAAATTCAAGGCGTAGTTTGTCATATAAACGGAGCGTCCTTCTAATAGCTGCTAGGGTACCATAATAAGCCACGGATGATTTTTCACAACCGTCTGCTAATAAATGTTCGCCCACTCCAGAAATTTCTCAAAATAGAAAGAATAGAGAATAAATAAATAGAAAAAAAATATAAAGAGAGATATGTTTGAATATATTGAATAAAGTGTGAGGAATATTACATATTTTATCAATTAAGAGAAGGATTTTTAAGTTGGAACAAGCATGAGCAGTGTTACATGTTTCTTTCAATTCACATATTGGTTAGAGTTTTTAGTTGATTATTGAATGATTATGAAAAGTATATGAATAATAATGAGAAGGAAAGGAAGTTGTTTGGAAGATTGTAAAGAAATTTGAAGGGTGATAAATTTTGATTCCATACATTTAAAAACAAATACGTTTCTCTTGTATTTTATGATGTGTTTTTGATTTAAAGGATAATAATAATGGTGATAATAATGTGAATGTCAGAGATCCGTTTCCTTTTTATTTTGTGGGGTGCCTAACGCCCCTTTGACTCCACTTATGTGGTTAAACTTTGTGTTAAACTCTTTTTGAGCTATTTCTGTATATACTTATTAATGTGGATCTCATAAGCAATTGTATAGTTGTAGTATTATTTTGAGAAAAATTTCTGGAACAGATGTGGACTTCTACATTACATTTGAGTATTATAGGTGTTTTTTATATTTTTGATATGTTAATAACTGATATTGTAATGAACATTGTTGACACATGATGAAGATAACCTAACTTTGATGGATTTAGATACCTACCTAAATTTCGTAGTTAATTATATTTCTTTAGAGAACTTTTGATGCTAGTTTGCCTTCCACAAATTACCATCTGAATTATTTTAAAAGAATATTTATTAAAAGGAATGTTGATGTGCTTAAGTTAAAGAAAAATTTTGTCAATGTTAGGGCTAACATGACATGTCACAGGTTACCCCTAATTTTGTCAAGTGTGTTGATGATCTGAGTTATATTTTTTTGTTGACACCGGAGAACCCTTTTACTAGCACAAGGGGTAGTTCCTCCCCCAGAGGGATGAGCCTCTTGCTGTCTTTGCACCAAGGCACCCTCGTGATCACTGACAATCTTTCACGTTAGACATCACAGAGGATAGCCCATTTCACCTCCAGGTTTGTCACTTATGTCATGATAGGTACCAATGCTTTTAGAATTTGACTATTTTGAAGTGAAACTAGTGACGATGTTAAAGCACACAATGTTTTTGAGTATTACCTAATATGAAGCTGATGCCCATTTACTTAATTAAGAAGTTATAACAAGTTATTTTGAGTTGTTTAATTTATGATCTTATATATTGTTAAAAAACTTGACAGGTATCTAAATTCTATGCTGTAATTGAAGTAACACTTTCAGAATAATATAACAAATCAATTTTATAATTATTAAGGTGAATTTTGAATTTTATAATATTTAATTTAATGTCATGATGCATTCTTTTCCTCAGTTGAGTTGTTCTTGTTTTGTTTTTATTTTTCTATTTTTTTTAATAAAATTGTCGGGTTGTGATGGCCACACAACTCGAAACTTTTTTTTCATTCCGCAAAATTTTTATTTTTGGATCTTGGGGTTTTTCTTTGAGAGCAACTACAATTGAGAAACTGAGTCCATTTATCTACATTTGTTCATCCACAAAAATTTTCTTTTGAAGTGGCGGGAGGAATTTGCTTTAACCTCCTTTCTAACTTCATAGTAAGCATTCCTCAGCAAACGTGAGGATACACGGTTGTTTGAGAGAGATGTGATTTGTGTATAAGAAGTAAGGTATGTTAAAGGTATTAAATGTGTATTGCTATTGAAACGAATTTTGATGTAATGAAGTTGTTTTATTAATGTAACAGTACTTTGAAGAAAAAGAAGAGATATTGATATGAAATTAATGTAAAAATTTATAATATTGTAATTTCGCATGAATAGAGAATTGTTATGAATATAAGAGTACCCAAGGAAGTTAAAAAATAATAGAGTAAATTTTGATTGTGATATAAACAATGTCAGTATTAATAGAATATAATGTGAGAACTAATAATACAATATGTGGACAGTGTTAAGAGATAGTTTCCAGGTAGTGTAAATATTTATATTGTGTTTTATTCATATCAAATATATCAAGATAATATGTCATGTAATCATAGAATTTATGTTATAGTCTTATATTTTGAATACCAGTCTTATATTTTGAACTTATACTGTAATTATGGTTAAGTGCATACGAAGCAAATAAGATGAAGGATAGTAGGGAAACCGCATGGACCTGCTATCTGGAGGAACCATTGTAGACTTTGCCAGATATTTTTGTAATCTTCTGTTATATTCTGTATACTTGTAATATTTTGTAGTTTATTTTTTATGTTATGTATGAGAGCCTCCACCCGGGTAGACAACGTTTTTAAAATGGGGGGATATGAAAGATATAAAATTTAAGTTGATCCCCTGTAAATTTTCTTCCCTTCCCATGCTTAAGATGGCATTACCAAATTCTGTTTTTCAAGAACCCAGGAATATTTTTCATAGCGTCAGCAATTCCTGGGCAAGCCACGAAACTGTCCGACCCTCTTTTCTATGCCCAAATAAGGCAATCGTCATGCACAACTGATGCAGCTTGCAAGAAATATCTTTGGTCAGCAAATTCTTCAACCGCAGATACCTCTATGCGCAAACCCCGGGAATCACTCGGGTGTTGGCTTTCCATTAGATCAGATGTCTGTTTAGCCACTCGGAAATAAATTTCTTTTTCTAATAGTTCTGTAATCTGATCATATTTCATTATATATATATATATATATATATATATATATATATATATATATATATATATATATATATATATATATATATATACACATATATATACATATATATATATATATATATATATATATATATATGTATATATATACATATACATATATATATATACATATATATATATATATATATATATATATATATATATATATATATATATATATATATATATATATATATATATATACATAGGGTGGTCACAAAAAACTTTGCGATATATGGACCTTAAGCGACTGTTCCGATCAACCGATCAAGATGAGATTTAAGATATAGTTATTCAGAGGTATGAGCTCAGGATTCTGTGAACGGCAACCATGTGGTGCTCACGGTTACGGTTATAGGTATAGAAACCCTCAAATTTATAATGGCAACGCCCACTTTTTACCGTGGCAAAATGCTTAGCGCATGCGAAAATCCTATAGAGCGTTGTAATGGTACGTGCATCACAAAAGACGGACGCATTATGCACTCACAAAAAACAGCTCTGCGAACGGCCAACAAAAACACGATCGGGGCGCACGGAGGAAATTTGCATATGACAGAGACAAGACATCAAACACTGATGACAACATAGATCAGGCAAAAGAAAACTTTATTTGAATTACACATTTTCCCCATGGGTGCCATCATAGGCCGTTCGCAGAGCTGTTTAGGTTTTTCGCATCACTTTAGGGTTTCGCACACTTTAGGGTTTTCGCATGCGCTGAGCAATTTTCGACAGTAAAAACTGGGCGTTGCCATTCGAAAATTTCGAGCTGCTGTACCTATAACCGTAACTGTGAGCGTATCTTGGTTGCCGTTTACTTAATCCCGAGCTAATACCTCTGAATAACTATATCTGAAATCTAATCTCGATCGGTTGAACGGAACAACCGCTAGAGGTCCATATATCGGGAAAGTTTTTTTAATGACCACTCAGTATATATATACAGGGTGTTTATAATTAAAGTTTAAGTTTCAAAACGCTATTAAAAAAGAACCACTGATGAGAATGACGTCAAATTTTAACGGCATGTTATTAAAGAAGGCGGAAAGCGTATGGCAGAAGAAAAAATTTAGTTTCAAATTTTAGCAACAGATGGCGCTGTAAGGCAGAATCACGACGAGAAATAAGAATGATTCGTAAAACAACCACTAAGGTGTAAATTACACATTAAAACGCATTGACAAATTAGAATTGTTGAGAAATTTTATTTGCATGACTGTACATATCACATCGAAAGGGACAAATCGGTTTCAAGAGTTTTGCGGCGATATACCGCATAAGAACCACTCATCAAAGAAGTTCGGAAATGTCGCGAGACTGGCGCAAAACATGTTCTATATGGTGTCCACCGTTCTGTGTAACAAGTTGAAAGCGACAAACAGCATGTTCCACAACGGATCGCAGTATCTCCGGGGTGATGTTCAGAATGTGTTGCGAAATGCGTGCTTTTAATTCCGCTAAATTTGCAATTGGAGCACGGAACACAACATCTTTGAGATAACCCCACAGCCAGAAGTAAGATCAGGTGATCGGGACGGCCAGGCTGTAGGGAAATGACGGCTGATAATTCAGGCATTTCCGAAATGTCGCCTCAGCAGCTGCTTCACGGGATGTGCAATGTGCGGAGGAGCGCCATCTTGCATAAAAATGATTTCATCCACACATCCACACTGTTGCAGAGCTGGAATGACGTGGTTGCGCAAAAGAGACGCATAGCGCTGACCAGTGACGGTAGCGGTAACAGGACTGGAAGCACCCGTCTGCTCGAAAAAATGTGGCTGTAGGATGAATGATGCCGCAAAGCCGCACCACACCGTGACCTTTTCAGGATGAAGTCTTACGGGGTGCGTTGCCAGTGGATTTTCTGTTGCCCATATTCGACAATTCTGGGAATTGACGTACCCTGTCAGATGGAAATTGGCTTCATCTGTCCACAAAATTTTCATTATCCACTCCCATGCGACTAAGAAATTTTAACGCAAATGTCTCCCTTGCTGGCAGGTCAGACGGAAGCAACTCCTGTACATGGCCAATTTTGTACGGATAGCATTGCAGGATGTTTCGTACAATTTTCAGTACCATACTCATAGGCCTGTCCAATGTTCGGGCAATTCCTGGTGCACTTCACGGTTGCACACCACCGGCCGACCCCTCCTGTAATGCTGTGGCCACTTCTTCAACTACCGTCGAATGCACTCGTTTTCTTCATCTACCAGATTGCACATCAAACGAACCTGTCGTTTCGAATTTTTGCATCATTTTCTTCAGACCCACGACACTCATTGGACCAACGCCTTCTTTTATACCCTTCAGTGCCCTGAACTTTTGCAGAGCTACTCTTGCACAATGAGCTTTACCAGCAGAGCGCGGTCCTGCAGTGAGACACCCATGGCGAACGTCTGAGACTCGAAATGAGGAACAGCCGTGTACCTGGCGGTTTTATAACACTGAAATGTGTCGAGCGCATGACAGGTATTTTAATTTACATCTTCTGCCGCTTACAGCGCCATCTGTTGCTAACTTTTGAAACTAATTTTTTTCTTCTGCCATACGCTTTCCGCCTTCTTCAATAACATGCCGTGCAAATTTGACGATATTCTCATCAGTGGTTCTTTTTTATAGCATTTTGAAACTTAAACTTTAACTATAATCACCCTGTATATATATATATATATATAACAAAATAATCATTTTATTTTAAAGTTCCCTTCGGACCCTAAGACACACCCCAATTTTAAGTCAATTTTTTTATGTAAAAAGGTGCGTCGTATGGTCCAAAAAATATGGTATTCCTAAAAAAAATTATCCACAATTGCCGCCGTGTAATATTTAGTAGTATAGTGGTTAGTACTTTAGATTAATTTGACACTGATACCATTTCTCTGATTCAAATAATAAACTGATTTATTAATAACCAAAAACATTAATAAATAAACTTATTATATTTAAACATAACTACCTTCATGAAAATTACTAAATAATACATAAATACATCAATTTTACCATTTATCATAACTGTCAACATATCATAACTGTCAACATTCTATTATTAAAATTATCATTTATATACATACAAATCTTCGTTCATTAAGTTGTCATAATCAACCCTATCAGTAAGTTATTTAATATTTTTAACCCTTTCTAAGTATGACACTACAACTCATACAATCAGTTTATCATTAATCCTCCTAGTCTAATTTTACCTATCTTCAGTACGCAATAAATTGTACACTCTGTATCATATTAGCGTATTAACCAGCTTAATGAATTGTTTTAAATTGAGCGAAGTGAGCATCTGCCAGATAGATTGGATAACAAAAGACGTACCTCCTTTTTGATATACGCTCTGGAATCTGTGGTTTGTTGATATGGCTGCAAAGGATTCACTCTCATCACAGATATGGGCATCGGTTCAGGCTGAGGGATCTCGGTCGACGGTGCAGTTTGATCGACAATGGCAGGCTATGTGGCTTGCCTATCATCTATTCCGCCTCAATAGTCTTCTTCAATTTGATGAGGTGCTGAGCTCGGTTGTGTGTTTCGCCATCATCTTCTCATAGTCGATGGCTCAGTATAGCATCTATTAGTCGGCAGGGGCTAATTGCGTTGTTATGGCGGTTTCTGCCGTACACCACTAATTTATCGGGGCGCAATCGTTGTTCATCTCTGTATCTCTTAAGGTATATCTCTGTCATCAACACGTAGGGTTTCGCTGGATACCTTTCTATTCTACTACTGACCAATCGGGAACTAACATCCGTATCCAAACTGATTAATTCTCTGACTAAAATATCAAACGGACATATCTCTAGTTATCGGAGCTGTCTAATCATCAATATATCTTTTTCTCTTCTTTTTCCTCCGTATATATTTTCTTGCTTCCATTTCCTGATCCTCCTCCACCAACCTTCCACTGGTTCCTTCCCTTAATATCATTTCCACGCCCCCTCTACTGATACATTCGTGATTAGTACTTATCTTCCTTCTTGGCCATTCCTCAACACATGGGCGTATCTATATATTCCATTTCAGCTTCTCACTTTCCCACGCTGACTTTCCTATATGTGGGGTCCTTTTTTTACTACTATAAAGTCTACGCCAATTATTCTGTCCTGCCTCCTTGTAGGCCGTTTTACAATTCTTTTCATCATTGTGTTTTTCTCCATCTTGCAACCCCCAATTTTCTTCATATCTATTATGCCATCTCTAATTCTTTTCCTCTCTCCGACTGCCTTCTATCTCACATTTTCTATTTCGGCCCTTTTTCAGTACAATGCCGCGGGGCACCGCAACAACAATATAACACGTACATCCGAAAATTTATGTCGTATAGTGCTGATATTTAAAAGCTGTTTTTTCGAATCTATCCTGTCACAATTTTCCATTATTCGTCGCAAGATACATAATGGTGAATTATCTCTTCTAACATCCTCATCATTAACTTACAGCTAAAATTCAAGCATTCTAAATCAAAAGAAACTCTCTATCACAACTAAACCCTTGACCGATATCCTCCACTGCGGATTGCCAACTCCAAACAACATCATTACAAACTTCAATTTCACCTAACATACCTCTCATCTCCAATTCAGTTTGGACTGTATATCATCACAGACTAACAGCTGTTCTAATTTCCATTGCATCTAAAGAAAACAAATCTTCTTTTCATCTATTACTTACCTGGTTCGAATGTAAAAGAACGGTTTTTATCAAGCTGCAGAACGCGTGGGACGCGAGATCCCAGGGGAAAATTGGAGAAATGTCAAGAAATCAATATGTAAGACGAACTTTAAAATTTGAATTTCTGAGAAACGTAACATACAATTATTTTTCTTCGAAGTCTATTTTGTTAAGACATGTTTAATTGTTTTCGAAACATTGAAAATATTCCAAACAATTTACCTTTCTTTCAATTGTGTAAAATAACCACAACAATTTGTGTACATGTACACGATTATTTTCTGCCTTTTCTAAGGTATTTTGTAGATGCGTGGTTTTGCTACAATATTATGATTATCATCATGCAATTTTAAGAAGCATTTATTTGTAATTTTAATTTTTCTTTTCCCAAATTACCCAGCTTGGCGTCATTTTTTAAACCTTCCTCTTATCGGTTAAGTCGGAAAAAAGACAATTTTAACTACATAACTAAAAAATTTCTACAAGAAGTTTTTTAAATAGAGAAGTGTTATTATCAGAGGTCTTGAGGAAATTTTCTGGAAAGAAATGACCATAAGCTTCATAGTTTTATTTGCAACGATGTAAATTTTCTGGATTAGATTTAAGACTCGGAGAACATTTTTCCGGGAATTTAGACAGCAAGTTCTAATTGTTAGATACCATTTTGCAAAACATTTTCTCGACAATTTAGACAGAAATTTCTGATTGTTAGACCCATTCTACAGAACATTGTCTCGAGAATTTAGACAGCAAGTTCTGCTTCAAAGATACATTTCGCAAGACTCCAGTCTATCAGATTTCTTTTCACCGAAAGAAAAGGACGGAATTATTATTCATTTATAAAACCCTGAAATCCTTTTTAGAAGAAATCATCTTTACCAGATTTTTTTTTTACAGAGACTGAACGGCCGAGGCAGCGGAGTTGGGCTGGTAGTGGCTTGCTCCCAGGGCATTGGGGTCAGTTGTGAGAACCTCGGTGTCTGGTAACGGTGAACGCGACTGTGAGTCTCCTGGGGCAGTGGGATCCTCTGAGGGAGTCACTGTATCACCCTCAAAGCTTCGGTTGTCACCACTTCCATGCAGTGTCGGCTAGAAACCGAGCGATGGCTCGCGCTAAGAGTGACAATGGACGTTGGGGCCTCGACTCTCGCCACATGGCGTTAGCTCCTGTTGCTCCGTTAGTCCTAAATTAATACACACCTGTGCTAATCTGTGCAAACTGGGATTGCATCGCGCCCGTAGACGATAGTATAATCAGGTACTACGTAGTCGCATACCGAGAAGTGGAACGATGTATTATCTTGCCCTTACAGAGATTGAACAAGTTTTCCCATACTGCTGATCCATCATCATATACATTCCTCAAAAGCTAGTTTATGGCCGCTATCTAATCGCAACCATATCGAATTTGCTAAGCTCAATGTTAGCATGTACAGAAGATTTTTTCCAATGATTGTCGACTTAGAGACTTTAAATATTTTAAAATTGTACTCCGTAATAGATGAAGACATTTTTTGCTCTGCTATCTTAATCATTTTATAATTTTCGTCCACAAAAGGTTTTGTTTTGGTTTGGTTTGGAGCGCTACGGTGAACTTTTTGCTACACGAGGGCTAATTAGACCGGGACCTACAGTTTAAAGCTTATTCCGAACGGTTACAAACATCCATGGCAACAGTGAGACTCGAACCCACAGTATCTGAATCGATTGCCAGCACCCTAGCCATTCTGCCATCACCTGACATCACACACACACACATATATATATTTAATATATATTATTTATTACATTTATTATATATATATTTTATTATAAATATTTTTTACCTTTCTTAAGTAAGAAATTGAAAATATCTTTCTATATCTAACAGAATACAAAATACTCTTTTCCAAATTCCTCCCATTAATTTGAGGTGTGTCTTACCGTCCGGTGCGTCTTATGGTCCAAAAAATATGGTAGTTTATGATGTGTATGTAGTAATATTACTGTATGATAGTGATAATCTTCACTGTAATACCTCTCAAGTAAATATTAATAATGCACAGAAAATATGAGTCAATATTTGAGACACTGCCAACTGAGAAAATTAAATTATAAGAACATACTTCTCACATCAGTGTGGGATGACTTGTATGTTAACGTCAACAAATAATTAATTTTGAAGATTAAATATGGATTAGTTTTCGACATCTCTTTCGTGATTTTTTGGCCTCCACTTCTTAATTTATTAATTAATTTTTGTTTGCCCTTCTATGCCTGCGACAGTAAAGCAAGGAATTACATAGCTTGTTAAGATGGAGAAGATTTCTTTTCGTTTGCAAAAAGATACTTATATATGTTACTGTAGCAGCTTGAAATTTTTTTAAAGAAAATCATAATTAGTTTTCAAGACATTGAAAAAATATCTTTAAACATCAGGAAAATTGTAAACGATACGTTTTAGAGATATGAAAGATGATTATAATATGTCTCTAACTCGTAGTCTCAATACACAGCATTTATTCAACGACACTTCTAACATGTGTATAACAAACTTTGTTATTTAATAAATATACAACTTTTAAAAAATTCTAAAGCAAATTTTAGAAATTCCTTTTTAATAGGATTAAACACAGCAGGTGATCGTAGAAGTAAGAGTGAATTTTTAGGGATTATTTTAAGAAAAAATGAGCTTTGTGGCTAGCTGAAACTTCAGCTATTATGAATCATATTTCCTCGTGTGATCGTGTGTTCCTCGTTATTAAGTTTTGACGAAAGATAGGTTCCTTTCTAAATTTTTGCTGCCATCTGCTAGTTAAGTGTTTTTTTAGGCAAAAAATATTTTCTGCAAAATAGCGTTAGCTGTTAACGTTGCTATCAGTCGTGGAAAAAGTACAGAAATTTAAGAAATATTTTTGAAAGAAACCAAAACAACAAAGAAAATGTTTACAAAAAACACATGTTCAAGAATATACAGAAATTTCTTCTCGAAATAAAAAGAAATATCTAACTGCAATTCTTGAATTTTGAATGCCCTAAATGGGTTTAATAATTACATTACACTTTTTCAAAATGAAATTTTATTCTGGACATATGAACAGAGGACGGCCAAATGGGTTATGACCTATCATGTTAAACTTTTTTTTTGTCTAAAAGTACAATGCAGCTTTTTCTTCAAGATGATTCTCTTTAATTATTCCTTATGAGTGAATATTTACTTTTTAGAAAAAATTCAGAGCAGTGTAAAAAAAAATTCTTTATTTATAATTCGAATCATTATTCCGTAATGTTTATAATTATAGATGCGAAATTATGATTATATTATATGTATAATTATAATAATATTTTCGTATTTGTCAACGTAAGCAATTAAAATTGGAAGCTTCGCTATCTCGGACCGCAGTTTTCATTTAAATACTTCAAATGCGAGTACATTGTCCGAGTAATTTCCGTTGTTTATACTTTATATATCCTTAAATTATGCTTTATTCTGAATGATTCTCGAAAATCGATTCGATACAAAAAAGCATTTTTGGATACATTTGTTTTATCTAGATAAATCAATTCCATTTGAGCTGAACGAAAAGAAATAAAATGCAAGTTTTCTTTCACTTTAAAGAAATATTGTTAGTGGTACTATTTAACTAGATTAGTGCATATTCATAAGTTATGAATTCACAAAAAATTTGCTCCTGATAATTGAAAATAAAATATCGATATTTTATATAATATTCATTCTTTTAACATTTATATGATTTATCTAAAAACTTACATATACTATATTCATATATATATATATATATATATATATATATATACATATACATATACACCGTAAGATGGGGTTATTTTGTGACAGATTTTAAGTTTTTTCATGTGCCAGCTGATCAGTTATAAAAGCAGACCAAAACGAACAATTGCAAAACATTGGTACATCCTTTCCATACGTAGTAGTGAATTGCACTAACCTGGATCTTAAATTACCGTTGAAAAATTAAAGTTAAAATATGTCACAAAATTGAATTTGGCGACTTTTTTGAATTTTTTTGAAAAGGCGAATTTGTGACATCTCTGTTTTCGGCTTGAAATCCAAGAGGAAAAATTATTTGACACAAAGTTAGACAGTAAAACGCTTATCAAAATCTTAATACACAATTATATATACCTATTACAAATATTGGATAGCTTTATCTATATATTTGACATCAAAGAGACCTCGGATGCCCTGGGCAGCCATCAGTTCTTTGAGAAGAGGAGAAAATTCGGCTTTCGGCACATTCTGCTTCTTCGGGTAGTTTTTTCTCCAGATAGTTAATACTTTTTTCTCTCCAGTGGTATTTTAGAGGACGGAAAAAGGCAATATCGAGCTTCTGAGGAGGTGGGTTGATTTTATAGATTATTTTATGACAGTATCAATGTGTCACAAAGTAACCCTGTCACATTTGGATATTTTGGTTATGTTCTCATATCTCTCCGAAATATCCCTACATAAAAGTTATATTGCTCCACAATCTAACCAACATATTGACAATAAAAATAATTACCTGTGGTAGTTGGTTGTATAAGGTGTTAGCCTTCAGCACACAAATTTTCCGAAGTTTGAGTCAATTGCTTGACAACAGGTTTGAACAATAAACTGGTGAACGAAGGCAAATGGAGCGCAGAAGCTTCGCACACTGGCCACTAGGTGTCTCTGTATGACGAACACGCTATTGGGGCTGTTCTTTGCCTCCCCGGTATCACGGGCGCGAAGCAAGATCCGAAATACGAAAAAAGTACTATGTGTCACAAAGTTACCCTTGCAGTCACTTACGGTCTCTGTCAACGCACCAGTCGTTGCCCCAATCTCATTTTTTTTCTTCGACTTTCACATCTACATGGTAAGACCTTTTTTTTAATTACCCTTTAATTATGAGAGATATTAGAAGCTTTCCCTCGATAGCGTTTTACAATTTTGTCATATGCAATTGAATTGGGTAAATAGAATTGAATACATAAAATTAAACTGTAAAAATGCATACCAAAAGAAAAGTTGACTCATGAAATTCTTTTCAGGGAGGAAAGAAAATAGATTTATTCCTTACAAATTGTTTTTCCATGCAAAAAGAATAATGTACACCTACGTAGATGTTACCAAGAAAGAAACTTATTAATTTATTCACAGAAAGATAGTAAAGGCAGACGATTTTAGAAATTAACAGTTCAGTGAATGAGAATATGGGAAACAAGCTTGCACGCACGCTATCTAGTGCAGGAATTTTTTTTTATAATATTTATACTTCGACTTTTAAACAAACAATTAAAATCTGTAATTCTAAATTAACAATTCATCAGAAGAGGAGACCTTAATCTTTAAAATGATTCCCTCATTTATAGATTCGGATTAAGTAGGAAGAAAGAAAAAGGGATGATCAGAAAAAATCACCTTCTAGAAATAATATATATATATATATATATATATATATATACACTGAAGTGCCACTGAATTAGGGATACCTACCTAGTAACGAGTTGGGCCTCCTCTGGCCTTGATAACGGCTGCCACACGACGAGGCATAGATTCAACAAGTTTCTGGAAACGTTCCACGGAAATGGCTTGCCAAATATTGGCTAAAGCTGTCCATAATTCAGTAAGGTTCTTTGGTGCTGTGTTATGGCCTTTCACGCCTTGTTCCAAAACATCCCAAAAAAACTCAATAGGATTTAAGTCTGGCTTCTACGTGGCCAATTCATGACAGAGAAGTCAGAGGAATGCTCATCCAACCAGCCAGTAGCCAACCGCGACTTGTGAGAGGTACAGTTGTCTTGCTGGAAAACTCCATTACCGTGCGGATAACAGAACAGCATAAACGAATGGAGGTGATCACCCAGCAACTCTACGTATCGAATTGCATTGAGGGAGGTTGGTACACGCACCAAAGGTCCCAAACTGTGCCACGAAAAAACACCCCAGACCATGATTGAGCCACCATGCCCTTGTACAGTTCCAACCAGGCATGCAGGATCCATGACTTCATGAGCCTGACGCCATATTCTCAGCCTCTCGTCGGCGTTAAGTAGTCGGAATCGAGACTCATCACTCCATGCTACTCGTTTCTAGTCCTCTACACTCCAGTCTCTGTGCTCTCTTGCCCAGGCAAGATGTGCAGCCCGATGGCGAGTGTAGAGCAATGGTACTCTCGTAGGTCGACGGCTCCCGAAACCCATACGGTGAAGCGAGCGTTGCACAGTCCGTTTACTGACTGTACGACTGGCATCGTCATTAAACTGGGTGGTAATTTGAGCTAATGTTTGGCTTCGTTGGCTACATACAATACGCCTGAGCCGTCTCTCACCACGCACTGTCAAGGCTAATTGTCCTTTGCAGTTTGCCCGATAGCTAGTTTTTTTCCCACCATCCATGTATTCTTGGTATACTCTTGACACTGTCGACCTTCAAAATCCTAGCTGTCTGACGATTTCGGAAATTGAATGGCCCATTTGACCGCGATCGAAGGCGTCTAAATCAGGCAGTTTACCCATACTAGCAATTCCAACAACTAATTCAGAACAACCACAGTACGCGCTATATATGCAGTTACCACAGCGCCCTCATTTGCGCATACATGATGCGCAGCGCTACACAATTTGCATAGGCTTTGCTATCCCTAATTCAGTGGCACTTCAGTGTATGTATATATATATATATTATTTCTAGAAGGTGATATATGTGTGTGTGTGTGCATGCATATATATGTGTGTATATATATGTGTGTGTGTGCATGCATATATATGTGTGTATATATATGTGTGTGTGTGTGTATGTTTCTATATGTACATATATAAATAAATACACTTATTCTGAATTTCATATACCTTGTCGATACATTTAGATGATTTTTATCCGAAGTTGTTATTTCAAATTTGGCGTCAATTAAACATTTCTTGAAGCTATGTTCAGGTCCTTCTACAAGCTTTTCAAAGAGTATTTTTTGCTTTTGAGAAATTGTATTGTTACTTTTCGTCAAAACTTTGTTCAGGAACAAGTTCTCTATATTTTTATTATCATACAGTCCTTCATTATCAGCTGATCAAGGACAGCAAACAAAGAAAGAAATATAAAACAGATTCTGTCTTAGTTCTTCTTATTACCCCTTTCAGGTTTGATACGTAAAACAAAAACAAAAAATCATGTAGCGGATACATTTCTGTCACTTCAGTAATATTCCTCAGGCTATAGAATGAACAACATCAAGAAAAGGTGAGATTTCAGGTTATTTTAGTCTTTACTAGATAATCGACATATTTTTACAAAAAGAATCTGTATCTTTAAAATGATAAAAGACAAGTTGTTTATAAAAACAGATTTTACACCAGTTAAATAATCAGTGATTAAAATTTGCAACTTCTTTTTCTTTTATCTCGAAAATAACTTGAAATTTGCTACAAAAGACATAGAGCTTAAAAGGCTACGAAATAGATGAAATAAAAGATGACATGTTAGAACATATAATTATGATGATATAAATAAACGCATTGCAACTTGTTACAGAACTAAAACAGGAAGAAACAGAATATACATGGCATCCACTTTCTCACAGTACCAAAGAGGATATATGAAGATAACGAACAAAGATGCTGCGACGTCGGAAAACCGTACACTAGAGAGCAATCAATAGATTTCTCTCCGAAATGAAACAGAATAAGAGAACTCTGAATTTTATTTATCATAACAGATGCTCTTCTTTCTTTCCTTCCCCTGGTGATTAACGTGATGTACGATCGGCTAGAAAGTTGCAAAGAGTGAATAACAGAAGCTCCGTTATTGCCAAAGACAACTCTTACCAAAATTATGTGATTAAAGATGTATAACAAGTGCATCATTAGACAGTATTCGAAAAAGTAGTGAAACTGTTTTTCAGGTTAGCACGCATTTACGTGACTTATTAAGATTAGTTGAGGATTGCTCTCATCTTTTGCTACACGAGGGCTAATTACACCGAGACCTAATTAATACAGTTTAAGGCATTTTTTCAATTCTCTCCAAAGCAGAGCTGAGCGTCAGTGATAAAAATTTTAACTAATCACAGAGCACAATGCAACGACATCATGATACAGCAAACCAATCTCAGCGCCATTGGAGGAACGCAATACTATGCTCCGAAAGCAACGTGAACAAGGCCTTAAGTCGTTTCCGAATGATTGCAGATATCCATGCCAGCAATGGGACTCGACCCCACAGACTGTAGTATCGAATGCCGGCGGTACTATAGTCAGTGCAACCATCATCTGTTTATATTATGACGTTATTTCTCAAACATTTTCCCACTTCAGTTCTGCATCATTTCAGATGTGTGTGAGACTTACACGAGGTGAAACAGGCTCAATACGAACTTAGATGTGTCTAATTAAAGGTGATCGAGAGGATTGTTTATCACCTCCGGGAGGTCCCATGATGTATAAGCCTGAATAGTTTCTTAAGGGAAAAAGGGACCTTCAGCTTCAATTTTTTTAATTTACAACTTTTAAGTCTATATACAAAATGAGAATAATTTGTATTCTTTTTAGCTACATTTAAAACGCTTAGAATCCAAATAAGGATTTTTGGCGGAAAAGTGCCTTTTTTCAAAAATTTTTTCAAAAATACTAGCATTTCTCAAAATGCTCCATGCGCATTCCAAATCATTTAAAAACCTTAGATTTTTTAAAATAAGTTTACCGTACATATAAAAATATAATTGAGCTGAGGATTTTTTTGTTGTTGTAGAAATCTAAAGCCATGAGTAATTATTTTTTAAACTTGGCTGTTGTATTTTATTTTTTTTACGTTTTTGCTTTATTCCATGGTCTACAAAGTTGAAATATATTTGTGGCTTCAAAGAATTGTGGAAAACACTTCAAGTAACAATCCTGGGAAATTTGAAAGAAATCAATCGAAAAGTAATGCGCATGGAGCATTTTGAAAAATGCTATCATTTTTGAAAACTTTTTTGATCAACAGGTCTTATTCTTAAACAAAATACTTATTTGTCAATTCTAAGTGTCTTCAATAAAGTAAAAAAAGAATATTAATTATTCTCATTTAGTATAGAGAGTAAATTATTAAAACTTAAAACAAACGAAGTTGAATGTCCCTTGTCCTCTAAGTGTAAAAAGTTCCAAGCTGACAGGCAGTTTGAATACATTAGCAAAACCTGCTCACACACAATGTCTAGGAATGGGACATTCCCGAACGGCAGCTGGACCCACAATTCAGGAGCCAGTGCTGATATTATACCGGCAAAGGATAAACGGTATAAAGCAAGTCTCCGATAGAAAAAACGCAAGGGTTCTTAGATTAAAAATGGTGTGATAGAATTTCCCAGATATTTCTGGAACTTTCGAGAGCGTGAGAGAGAAAAAGAGAAAAATGGAGGGGACCGGAGGAAGACCAGGGCAGAATAGACCATGACAGAGTGTTGATTATGTATTGAAGTACTGAGAGAGCGCGGAGAATCGAGGGACTGAGGTCTCAAATTTGGAATGTGTTATGTGCTCGCTCACTCTCTAATCTATACGACGATAGTTCAAAGGAACTAACTCATGTATTTTATCATTATTGTGTAGGGTTCGCGTGTTGCTCAGATGCAAATTTCGGGTAGCAGCGCTGTACATGCCAAAGTGAGTTCGGCGCAGATGTTTGATCTATTTAAAGGGCACACGCTGAGTTGGCAAAAGCCCAAGACTTTAGTAGCGATACGGGAGAGAGCGAGGCAAGCTTGATGGAAGGTGATAGCGGTGTTTAACTGATAGAGCGTGTATTGGTATTTAGCCGAGGTGGCTGCACGACTTCGAGAATTAGCTCAGAGCCGAGGTGTACGTGTATTGTTAGTAAATGCCTACTCTGCCTGAGGGATTCATTGCGACCTTTAGTTTCTTAGTACCGCGGGTTGCGGTACTGTTGTGTATTATTTAGGAAGCCCCAAGTCTGTATATGTTAGTCTGCCTCTACGTAGATAATAAAGGAGTTATTCTAGAGTTATCCCTCGTACTTTATAATGTGCCTGGACCGTTAGAGATATAAAAAGAAAGGAAGAACCACATACTGGCGCCCGACCATTTCGACCGAAAGAGAGGTGAGTGTCTGTACATTATAAAAAAATTGTGAATTGTGTTCTATAGTGCTGTGGAGTTCGCACGAAGAGTGCCAAAGAAGTAGCGATTGTGTATGGTGTCATTCTATATAGTAAAACACTGAGTTTTGTCTAAAAGTATAATATCTACGGCACTAGCATGTCAGCAGAGGAAGTAGCTCAGCTACGCGAGCAGTTAGAACAATTAGCATTAAATGGCCGGGAAGAACACCAAACAGGCCAGACTGCAGGGTGGCAGAATTTGGCTAATTTTGTGGCCATGACTGCACCACAAAGTGCTTGGTTTTCGGGGGAAGGATCTGTCATTAGATATTTAGAGGCAGTTGAGGAACATTGCGTCAGCTATCCTGTCTCAGACGCACAAAAGTTGGTGATTGCAAAAAGAGGGCTGCGGGGAGCGGCTAAGCAATGGTATGATGTTATTGGGTCCAGTGGGATCACTACATTTGAGCAGTTTGCTGAAAAGCTAAAGAAAACATTTCCAGAAGTAAGGGATACCCTTAAGTTGGAGCAGGAATTATATGGAGTATGTCAAAAGCCAGAGCAAACCGCGTACGAGGTGGTCATTCGGAAATGTGAGTTATTGAAGAAACTCAATGAGAACCAAACGGAAGAAAGGAAGGTTAAATTAATTACAGATCGATTAAACCCTAATGCGCAAGATTTTTTAGAAATTATCAGGCCCAAAGATCTAACAGAGCTAATTGAGGGGGTGATAAAGTACGACCAAAGACACCCACCGAGTATACGAAAAGCGGTTTCGGACAATGTTGGGGGATTTTATAGAAGGCCACAAATGGATAGAGGGATCCGACAGAGTGGAAATTGGTCATATCCTCCTAGGTATAATAGGCCACAGGCCATTACAAACCCTAGATACCCTGACATTCACTATGAGCGCAATTTAAACTAGGGAGGGGCAACAAGAAGAGGGGCTCGTTGTCCAACACAGGTGGAAAAACCCCTAGGAAAGAATGGGTCACGCAATATGTTCGAAGCTGCGACACATGTCAAAGAATAAATTATGTGAATCACAAGCCTGCAGGGTACCTCACAAACATTGTAGCGACATTTCCTAATGCTATCGTCGGAGTGGATTTATTGGGACCATATCCCAGAAGTGCCCATGGAAAGTTTAGATATTTGTTAGTGATCGCTGATCATTTTTCAAAATGGGTGGAAATTGTACCCCTGAGGCGCGCATCAGCTCAGGAAGTCACAAACGCGTTCATGCAGAAATATGTGTTTCAATATTCTGCACCAGTACAATTAATTAGTGACAATGGCCAACAATTTGTAAGTAAGATATTTGAGGATATGTGTGAAAAGTTAAACATAAAGCACTGCAAAATGGTCACATATCGAGCGCAATCTAATATTGCCGAGCGAGTAAATCGAAATATTGTGCGGATGATCGCAGCTTACATTGAGAAATACCACCAAAATTGGGATAAGTATATTCAAGAATTTACTTATGCACTTCGCACGGCTCAGCACGACTCCACGGGGAAAACACCAGCAGAAGTTTTTTTGGGACGAAAATTAATGACACCCTTAGATCGAATGTTTTTTGTACAGCAGCGAGAGGCTGAATTTCAAATGAAAGATATAGAACAGTTATTACACGAAACGCGTAAATGGAATGATGCCTCTCGAAACACCCAAAAGAAATACTATGATACCAAAAGGCGAGAAAATAATGTTCAAGTTGGAGATTGGGTACTCATAGCAACACACCATTTATCTAGTGCTCAAAAGCATTTTGTAAGTAAATTTTCACCAAAGTTTGAGGGCCCATATCTAGTGCAAAGTTCCCGAAATAACGTTCTGACGATTCAAAAGCACGGGAAGCAGATCGCGGTAAATGTGGATCAGTGTCGAGTGTATATTAATCGACAAACCATGGTGGATTTAGATCAGAAATTAGAACGAAAATCGAAATCTACACAAAGTTCTGAACTCCAGGGTTAAAATGAAGCAGGCCCCTCAAAATCGCAAAAACGTGTTGCAGACACACCGATTGAGAATTCCGAAAAGAAACAGAATCCGCATTTTCAAAATGAAGGAGGCCCCTCAAAATCGCAAAAACGTGTTGCAGACACACCGATTGAGAATTCTGGAAAGAAAAAACAGAATCCGCATTTTCAAAATGAACATAGCCCTCCACAGTCATGCTTGGAACGGAAACATGAAAACTGAGATCAGACAGCAAAAAAAGTCCAATTTAGAATCCCAGGGCCGCACATAAGTGGAAAACGAAAGTTTTCAAACGGTAATGCAATTCCAGAAAAAAAAATGCAAGAAGAAAGAGGGTCCAGCAAAACCCTATTTTTACACATCCAAATTTAATCCAAGGAATGTGCGACGAGAAACAATTGGCCGGAGAATACCGACCTGCAGTTATACAGATCAAAGTTTAGGGCCCACACCAGGACCCCCGAAATCCAGCAGCCATAACACTCAGAAGCAACCGCCTCAGAAACGGCAGTTGGCAGACGGTGTATCGGGGCAATATGAAAAACAACCACGGTACGAACTCAGAAAGAGGAGGGCGAAGACGCAGTTGGGGACTTCGCAAAGGAAACAACGCATTTCAGCGGTTATTCCAAACAATAAACAGCACCGAAATGGCAGAATGGCTTCGGGAAAGTCTAGACGGAAGTCTCAAATCAGGAAGGAACGATTTAGGCCACATTCTGATGTTCGATGGATAGCTTGGTTGGATACAGTGCGAGCCCAGATGTGTGGTGATGTATCAATTCAACATTATTGATTTTCAGATTGGAGCCGGGCTTCAGAGTCTTCCAAAGTCTAACTTTTTTTTGTGAAAATACATTAATAGTAAAATACCTCGGAACGCAGCTCTGATATCTTGAGTAATCAGTGCTATGAGTCTATAATGATATAATTGATTTTGTTATACAATCTGAATTCTGATTGGTATGTAATAACTTTAATGATGGCTTTGTAATAATTTTTGACGCGAGGTATTTTCAAAAAAGTGTCATGTGGAACTCTGGAATTGTAGTAAGTGAAACTTGTGATAAGAATGTAATTTTATGGCATAAAAATGTAAAATTTTTTAATATATTGTGATTCTATTGCATAAAAATGTAATTTTTTTAGGAATATAATGTAATTTTGTATCAAAGTTTGACTTGAATGTGTAATATTGCTTGCGAAATATTTGATGTTGAATGAGTATTTCGAATTGTAATAATTAAGGTTAAACACGTGTCGTCACTAAGCTGTAATATCCCCTCTCGCAGAGCGATCAAGGTCACACAGAGGAATTTGCAATTTAACCTCGGAAGAAAACCATGGTCTCTTAAATTGTAAATCCCCAACGGCTCTCTGACACGGGCCGACACATTTAACTAATTGATCCCTAACAACACTAGCGCGCGTTACACATTCCACGCACAAACAGATTGCTTTAGTAGTATAAATAGATATAGATTGTTTTGTTAGGTATTTGTAGATGTATTGGAATTGGCAAATATTTACATGTATTGTATTCAACTGACTGTACATAGCAAACATTTCTTTGCATTTCTGACATTTGTGATGTCATGTCTGAAATAGTTTTTTTAAAGTATCCTTAGAACTTGAAACTGAAAAAAAAAATAAGGCTTTTAGTGTCAGCCTTGCCTAGATTTAAATGGCATTATATTAAGATCCCGGACAGAAATGATTAATGAACTAAATTTAGGTATCTTATATAACACAATTTAAATTCTGAAGTATCAAGAAAGTATATGCCTAATTTTCACTTTGTTTTACTTATACAACTAATAAAATGTTAATACTATGTTTTGTTTGTACAATTGAGAAAACTAACAAGTGAAATACAATTGAAATGTGCAACTGTTCAGTTAGAAATACTTAGAAATTGAAATTGTAGTTTTAGAATGTTTAAGATTGCAGGGGAATTATATATTTTGGTGCAGGAATAAGATTACTATGAAACTTGTATTTTGGATGTCTGAACGGGATTCCGGTCAGTCAGACATGAGTGCAGCTCTACGTTTAAATTAGATTTTTTTGTTTAAGTAGACGGAGGTGTACTTGCAGTGAGGGATACCAGGTGGAAGAAGTGCTGGCTACAGAATGAGCAGGACGCACCAGCAATTGCCAGGGAGCCGAACTACAAGTTCCGATGAAATGCTGCCGATCACACTATACGGCAGAGAAGGGCTGTTATTCATTTGAGTTAGTTTTTCCGGGATTCGAGCTATGGACTCCGAATTAAGAACAACCTGCCGATGATGAAGTGCAGAGACTTTTTGTAATAAACTTTGCTTCTAGGTTAGGTTACTCAAGACGAACGAATGTTAAAAGGGGTAAGGAATCAGTTCAGGCAGAGAGTAGTTTCTAGGGGAGTGTAGGAAATTGCATAGACTCCCAATCCCGTGGGGAGTTTTATTAAAAATCCGCGCCCGCACCCCGTTAAAGGGGTGGCGGTCTAAATTTTTTTGTTGGGTCAGGGAGAGTGTAGGGTTCGCGTGTTGCTCAGATGCAAATTTCGGGTAGCAGCGTTGTACATGCCAAAGTGAGTTCGTCGCAGATGTTTGATCTATTTAAAGGGCACACGCTGAGTTGGCAAAAGCCCAAGACTTTAGTAGCGATACGGGAGAGAGCGAGGCAAGCCTGATGGAAGGTGATAGCGGTGTTTAACTGATAGAGCGTGTATTGATATTTAGCCGAGGTGGCTGCACGACTTCGAGAATTAGCTCAGAGCCGAGGTGTACGTGTATTGTTAGTAAATGCCTACTCTGCCTGAGGGATTCATTGCGACCTTTAGTTTCTTAGTACCGCGGGTTGCGGTACTGTTGTGTATTATTTTGGAAGCCCTAAGTCTGTATATGTTAGTCTGCCTCTACGAAGAGAATAAAGGAGTTATTCTAGAGTTATCCCTCGTACTTTATAATGTGCCTGGACCGTTAGAGATATAAAAAGAAAGGAAGAACCACATAATTGTAAATATGTCATATTAAACAAGATGTAAATATGAGCCATTTCTCCATTCATGAATAACTCTACGAGACACGTATACATCGGGTTACCGCGATCCGGTTTACAATGTGTGCATTTCATTCGTCCCAAATGACATTACAAAGCATGCTAGAAATTTGTCTTGACTTGAACTGCATACAAAATAAGGTGTTTTCTGGATGAGTGCTGAACAGGTGTTTTTTAGACGATAAAATTATTTATCTCTGAAAAAAACCATTATTATTAGAAAAAGAAGAAAGACAGTTGATCTTTTTTTAACGCCATTAATTGAATTATGGCATTATAACAGATTTTTGTGTGATCAAAATCCTTTATAAATTTGATATCTTGATTCCGTTGGGAATATCTTGTTAAATGCTTTACACACAGTAAAGTTAACTCACTATACTGTAGTTCACTGAATTCAAATTGCAGTCGAAACCAATTTGACTAAAATAATACCTATAATGCATTTTAATGAATATTATGAAACTGCTGATGGTCTGTTTAGCCAACGTGCTGATCACTTCACTTGAAAAAAAACCCCAACAACCACCAATCGCACTTTCAGTATAAATACTTTATATCTAGTTCTAAGCATACTAATTATTCAGTGAAAGACATACATATATGATGATTATTTGAAAATATTTTGCTTATAAACCTCATTAACATTCTTTTACATTAGAAGTCCATCAGATAGATGTATATGAATTTTACCGTTAAGGGAAATTTTTAAAAACTCAATCTACAGGTCTTAACAATGACATAATACGTGAAAGGTAATTTGGTCACAGGTAGCCTTGTGGTAGCACGTCGGCTTTCGGTGCTGAGGGTGCTCGAATCCAATCCCAACCAGCGCTATTAAATACCTGCGTGTCTAGGCCAGATAGTGTCACGTTAAATCCGTGGACCGGAAAGATCCTCTATGAGGTCAGAGAGGGTGGGATAGGGTACGATCCCGCAGATTTCATCCCTGGGGGGGCTTGGTCAAAATTGAGGTGGCACATGCCGCAATCTGACTCCGACCCTTTTGGTGCTATTATAAACCGGAGCTGCAACCCTCAGCCCGCTAGCCTGTATGGACCTGGTTTAAAATACTTCCGGCCAGGTGGCATTAAAAACAATAACAACAATTACAAAGAAAGGTAATTTCTGATTCCACTTCTGAGCTCGATTTTTGCGACAAATATAAAAGTTTGGCTGTAATTGATCTGCTGATTTCATCACAAAACAACCATTGATTCTCATGAAAAATATGATAGAGAAACCGAAAATTTTGAGATCCTATTTATAACATTTTTGAATTATTTATGAAAATACCTAATCAGTTACAGTTAAAGAAACATTTTCATTAACTATAACTGATCTACAATCGATATTTTAAATCTTTTTTAATGTCACCGTTCCTTGCTACATTGCATCTAAATAAATCGAATAATTTATACTGTGTAATCAATAAGTCCAGTTTTACCTCCCCTCCCCTTTTACTATAATCTCCTCAGATAAATTACATAGGGCTTTTCATCATAAAAAAACTGCATATTTAAAATAAAAATAATGAGGCTAACCTAATCTACACCTCATATATTTCTTATTATGCAATTATTTATAACTTACATAAATATCTATTTTCACCGGATGTCCCAATGAGAGTTCGACCCACCTAAGATAAAAGATATGTGTATAACCAGGATAAATTAAAAGCTTTTAAACGAAGTAAAATTATGATTAAAAAATTACAAACAAAATTCCCTGATGCAGTTTAATTTAAGAAATCGAGGTTACAGAGGCTGTTCGCACATTTTTTAGACGATTTTAGTAAGCGGTAATAAAAAATCCTTTTGCTGCAAAAGAAATAATTGCAATTGTACTATGTTTTTAAAACTCAAAATTATCGTCTGCGGCTTGAAAGTTTTGTTTTTATTCAAAATGGCGTTTTTAACAAAGCAGTGGTTCGAAGGCTACATTTATGCTCTTTCCGAAGAGAAATATGCATACTCCGTTATCCAAAAACGATGTGAGAGTCATCGTTTTGTGATATCTAAAGCGTCGATAGGTAATATCGTCAACAAGGAAGGAAAAAAAAACGTCAAATTGGAGCCTCAAGTGGGACAAAAATTCCAAACAAGTATCCAAGGAAAAAACGGACATCTTCGACTATTGCAAAGGTACGTTGTTTAATGTTAAAAGAAAGTCCCCCTAGTCAAAGGACAGTTGCAAAATCATTAAAATGTTCGGTGTCCACTGTAAACAAAATGATAAACGTTGATTTAAATCTTAAGAAACCGAAAAAACGCAATGTGCATCGTCTTCTTCCAAATCATATCTTGAACGCAGGACACGCTGCAGAATTCTATATGAGAAACACTTATCCAAAGAAAAATGGAAAACAATTGTCACAATAGATGAATCATGGGTGTATTTAAATGATTGCAACAAAAAAAGAAGAGCCATTTACTATCATAAAAGGGGAGAAAAAAATTTAAGTACATGGTTCAAAGAATCGAAAGAACGTTTTTCTAAGGGATTCATGATTGTTGCTGGTTTTTCTTATAATGGCAAGTTAAAAATAAAGAGAGTGGAAAAAATGTCAAGATTAACTCCAAATACTATCAAGAACATATGTTATCGCCAATTTTTCTGAATGAAATACCATCGCTTTACCCACAGTGCCACCAATCTGTGAGACTCCGTCAGGACAAAGCTAGGAGTCACACATTAAAATCCACTGTAAATTTCCTAAAAGAAATGGAACAAAAAACTGGTATCAAGGCCATACCCTTCACTGATATCCCGACTAAATCTCCCGATGTATCACCTATGGATTTTTGTGCTTTCGGACTTTTAAAATCTGCATTATCCAAACGTCGTCCCAAAACCCTTACAGGACTCTGGTAAGCTGTTCAGGAGGAATGGGATAGATTACCTCTTCTGACACTTCAAAAGGCATTATTATCCTGGAAATTGCGGTGTCGAAAGATAGTTCAGAATAAGGGATGTCAAATAGAACATTTAAATCACAAGAATTTTATGTAATTTAGTTTTGTGAATACAATATACATCGTCTAAAAATGTGTGAACAGCCTTTGTATATCATCAAAACTTTGTATATCATCAAGTTTAGGCATACCTGAAAACTTATTAAAGTCTACACAAATTTAAAACTAAGATTTATTGGACTTAGAATTTTACCTTATTTATGGATACTAAAATTTATTAAAAATGTATATTGAAAGTTAACTGGATTTATATTTAAAATGTATTTACCTATTGCTAGACTATTTATTTTTCAGCACTATTCATAAATATGTCTCGAAAGAAGAGGTTCTTACATGTATCTTTGTGTTATATATATATATATATATATATACATACGTGGGTGTTTGAGTGGGTGTGTAAGAACGAAAGAGTATTTTCATTCTTTACTTTGCTGTTAAGCATCAGAACAATAATTTTCTCTTTTAATTCAGTAAAAAATAATTTATATGACATTTAAAATGTGAATTGCATTTGCGTTTAAGGTCAAGTAATTTGAATAAAACTCTAGAAATGATGTATTTAAAAAATATAACACTAGATGTTCTCCATGACTTTGTCCCATCATTACTTTCGTAGCCAATTTATGGTTCTAACATAAAATATTTTTTACTTACACACACACACCTATATATACAATATATATATATATATATATATATATATATATATATATATATATATATATATATATATATATATATATATATAAATCGGAAAGAATGGGTAACATTTTTTTTTCAGGATAAATTTTCTCTAGGTTTTATCACTTCACGTAAAGGTAATTTCTTATAAATGCTGTACTGCATTATTTTTATCGCTTATCAGATATGATTCCATCCATTTAATAAATTTTTCGTATCGAGGAACGTCCAAAGAATTCGCAGAATGAATTGAATTTAAGTTATATCTGCTTTAAATTACTCGAGTAAATTTTTTCAAAAACAAATAACGTTGAAAAATTTAATCATAAGCATTTAATGGAATTACTACGATCGAAAAGTATCACGTATTATAATGGGTGAATAGAAAATTCTGTAATTTGCTAAAACATGAACGTACGATCGATTCCTAAAATTCTATTTTACTTCAGTAGATCAAATTTTTTAAAATTTAAAATGTCATTTTTTTCAACTTGGACATTTACCCATCCACACTGCTATTTTATTGACTACTTTATTATGAGAGTAGCCTATAAGTGAAATGAAACTACTCCGTATGAGGAAACATAACTGGAATGTCCATGCCTTTACCGGTATTCGAACACGAGCCCACTTCATTGAATTCCACAGTACTAGGCATAACAGGATATGGGAGGAAATGTCTGAAATTTGATGTATTGAATTAAGATCTTTAAAAACAGCTTTAGACATTCAAGACTAAACGTCTTATAATCATAAGTTTTTATTTCAGTACCTATTTAAAAATTCCAATATCAGAAAATACATAAAAAGAATTTCCCGTACTATTTTGTTACAAATATTAATAACTACATATTTTATGCATGATAACTAATGTTTGTGATTTTATAAAATGTTTCGAAAATTACTCAATCCTAAGTACATTGTAAGGCATAGCATGAAATTCAAGAAATTATTTCTAAGATATATCGTAAATGTTGCATTTCCAAAATATCTGAATGAACTGCGCTGTTCTAGTGCATATATAATAAAGATAAAAATTTTACGCATAATAACTTGGTAAATATTTACTAAATTTTAAGATTTAAGAGTCAATCTAAGAATATCAATATATTCTGTATATTTGTTAAGGTGTTTTTAAGACTCAACCTCTCTCTCTGTGTATGTATATATATATATACATACACACAAACACTATCTACCAATAAACATTTGCGCACCATGCAAATGACGATACCTCCGGTGCTGTTATACGTCACGCCCTCCGCCGTTAAACGTCGTGTAGAGAACAACATGCCATTAGTCAAATGCGACATGCTATGAAGTGCAGAGTTATCAAATTTCGAGAAAGGTGTAATCGCCGGGTATCACAGAAATGGCCAATCTTGAATGGACATATCTAACGAGCTGAATTACTCAAAACCGACAGTGGCCTATGTGATTCAGAAGTGGAACATGAGCGGTTATTGTCGGAGTATCCCGAGACGGCATACCCACGAAACTGGGAGATAGAGAACGAGGGGTGCTGTCCCGAGAAATTCGGAAGAAACGCACCCAACGGGTGACCCATATACACCAGGAGTTTCAACAGGCATCTGGGAGTGTTGTTTCGATGAATACCATTCGAAAAGAAGCACATAAGGCACATAAGCTTTGTTTTAATGGTCGTAATACTGCCCATAAGCCTTTGATCACAAAGTCCAAACACACTGCTCAGTTAATGCGCGGCAAAGCAAGTTGAAAGTGGACCGTAGATCAGTGGAAATGAGTTCTCTGGAGCAAGAAATCAAGGATCACCCTATACTGTTCGGATAGCAGTGTCTGGGTCTCCCTGGAGAACGCCTCCTGCCTGAATGCATTGTGCCCACAGTAAAGTTCATGGGAGGTGGAAATATGGTCTGGGGGTGTTTCTTCTGGTATGGACTGGGACCCTCGGTCCCAATTCATGGTAAGCTCAACTCCAACGCCTACTGCACTATTTTGGATGACAGTGGGCTTCCTACATTGTGGCAGTTTTACGGGTTGGACCTATGTTACTTCCAGGATGACAACGCCAGCTGTCATAGGAGTATTGAGGTCCACCATGGATTGGTATGGTGACAATGGAGTTAACCGAATGGAATAACCTGCCCACAGCCCGGGCATGAACCGTACCGAGAACGTCTGGGAAGAGTTGGAACGCTGACTTAAGGGGTGCAACAACCGTCCAAAATGGGTGAAGGAACTTAGATGTCTTCTCGACGCCGAGTTAAAGAAAATACCACTAGCTGTCATACAAGGACTTGTGAAAAGCATGCCCCGGAGGGTCGAGACTGTAATTGCCTCTCGTGGAGGCTCTACCAACTATTGACTATGAATAAATTTTTTTTTTCTTCTCTATCGCAAGTGTCCAAATACTTATTGGTAGATAGTGTATATGCATATATATATATATATATATATATATATATATAAATGACACGGAGCTTGTTTCACTCCCGTGTTAACATCAATTTTATGCAGTCACGTTTCCATTGTTGAATTGGGCGAGTAGTAGGCCTTTTAAAGAAATGGTTCAAACTCTTATTAACTCCTTCTTTATTGAACTTTGTAAGTTGTCCACTCTCCAGGTTGATTTCCGCGCTTCGCCATTTTATAATCTACTCGGCACGACTGCCGCGCGCGTCCGCTGTCAATGAGATCCCTACGCAATCTTCCGTCAAAATTTAACTTTCTCTGAGCTCCTGCCGTCTAGCGCATGTGCAGATCCCTCCCGTTGGGGATCTGGAACTCTCTTCTGCTGACTTTTCGCTTTCGCCAGAAACCCGTACCATTCTAAAAATAAACGCTTTCGCTAGAATGGCTTGCTTTTCGACCTACACTGTCGCTGCTAAAAGGAATATTTTCCTTCAGAATACAAGTGCTCTGTTAAAAATGATTGTTACTTTCTTACTGTTTTGAAGCCCCCTGTGAATTCTCAGTAACCGCTTAACAACTCCCCCCCCGTCCCTCTGAAGGCGTGCACACAAAGAGTCGCGAATTCTCTACGAAACGTCCCCAGAAGAGAAAAACAAGATTATTCCAGATCTAAATTAATCCATTGGAGCCATGCCGTGTCGGGACGTCTCCCCAGCCAACACATCCCCAACAAAACTCATCAATTAATTTCCAAGTTTCCCCTTGGAATCCCTAAGTTACTCTTCTATCTATTGAGGATGACCTGGGGCAGTGGTTTTGAAAAATACAGTGCATATACATAATAATTTTACATCGAAATGGTCTTGAGTCTTGAAAAAACGTATGTCATCAATGGTTAGTAGAAACAATAGGAATGACATCTGAAAAATCTCACTTAACATACAAAAGCATATCACATAAACACACTAAAACATAAATCACATTTTTCACTTATTGCTTGGACGGTTATTAGAGTTTACAAATATGTCTCTACCTTACCAGATGCTTACTCTGATCTTGAGTGGAGAAGGATTTGACAGTCCTACAATCTGCCCACTCACGCTCAAATCCAACAGTTCCAGTTTCGATGAGTTATAGATGTATTTAGTTTATTTACACAAAATCAGGATGGAATATGAAATATACATGAATGAAAACAACTGAATGATGAAAAAATTTTGTGGTTGACCAGCATGTTTGCTCCTGTAAAAACTCAGAGACATCACATATTTATAATTGAAACATACAGATTATATCAACTTATACAGATTGTTTCAACCTATAGATTCAACTTCTACAGATTCTATCAACTTATAGATTCAACTTCTACAGATTCTATCAACTTATCCCATGGGAAAATTGTTCTTGTGTTTTCTTAATTATCAGTATTATAAGATTACATAACATTATTTCATTTTAACCTAGGTTACAAGAAAGCATTTTTCATTCTCGAGTTATGATACACACATAAATTTCACAATAATTTTACAATTTATCTACAAATCAATTCACCCTTATCAAAACATAAATATCAAAACATAACCTTACACTTTTATTTCAAAAATTCACAATGATAGATTCACTATGTCAAAACACCTTATAAGTTATGATTAGTTGTGCAGAGTTGGGTCAGAGGAGAGCAGGTTCAAATGATTTCCCACAGTCTTAACCACAACAATGGCTTTGGAAAAAATATGTAGATATTGTTAGTGTGTTGGAATGTGTGTTCCCCACACTGCCCTAGGTTCAAATTCTTAATTAACTTTACTACTAAGGCTTGAGGGGTGTGTGTACTTGTTTGCGTATAGTGTTTGTGGCCATACAGTGGACCAACCGTAATTCTCCCACAGGACATGACTGCCAAAAGAACAGCTTGTCAAGAACTAAGATGGAAAAACAGGAAATGTGGGCGCTTGTCATGCCTGAGGAAGTATGAATAGGAACTGGGAGGGCAAAAGGAGCGGTCATCCCAAGGCTTGTCTTTAGTCATTATCTTAAGTATGTATTTCTCAGCACTTCAAGTGACTGAATAGGTGAAGCAAAACAAACAAAAAAAATTAAAAAGGATTCTAAACAGGTGGGATGACTTCCAACGTGCGGGTAGAGGTGGGTGATAGGATAGAGTATTCGAGAAGGAGAAAATTTACTGAAAGATGAAAGAAGTAGGGGCGTCACATCACAGTCGGTTTTTGGCTCAGAAGATCCAAAACATCACATACAATAGTTCTGTAAAAGAAAGTTTAAACCAGGACAGTTTTTTTAAAATTTTAATTTAAGACAACACACAAAGTTTAACCACCCAACATATAAAATAAATTAAGAAATGAATCTCTGAGATAGGAAGTTTGGTCATATTCGGGAAAATGTAAACACAGTTCAGCACATTATACAAACAAAACAAAGCAAAAACGGTAACAAAACATTTCAAAATAATCCAAAAATTAGGTCCAGACAAAGTTCTTTCATTAGTTACTAAATTTCAATTCAAAACACATAATTGTTAAAATCCCAATAAATTCAATACAAATCATATTCTAGTTTAATTCCACGATATCATCAATTCTTATTTTATTATTTTATTTACTCATTAACATTCATAAATTTATAATTTCAATTTTTCACTTGTAATTCGTACTAAAATCTTTTGTTATTCCCCTCCTTCCCAAGAAAATTGTGCATGAAACAAAATTATTTTAATTTAAACTCACTATGTGGATGAAAATGCCTTAACCTGGTTCAATGCACAATTTCACTCTTTTTCCCAGTGTATTGATTGGGTCTATCAATTTCAAAATTAACATTAAAAAGTTGACTTAAGATTTTATAAGAGCCTGAATAAGGTGGGTCTAGTATTCTTGAATTTGGATAGTTAAATTCTTCGTACATTACTAAGTCACCAATTTTAAAGTTTGACTTTACAAAATGTTTATCATATCTCTGTTTATTAATTTTATGGTGCTGAATGGTTCTTTGTACTGCAATCTTTCTTGCTTCTTCAACTGGCGGATAATTTAATGAAGTTATTTTAGGCAATGGTAAGTCATATGGTAAATTTCCAAATAAAAGGTAATTCGGGGGAATCCAGTTAAACTATGGGGTTGGTTATTATATTCAGAAGTTACTTGCTCTAAAATTTTGGTCCATGGAATTTTTTTCGAAGAAGTATTTACTTTACATCTTAATTTTACCTCTATAGTTTGATTACGTCTTTCATTTTTTCCGTTACACTGGGGCCTATGGGCTGCCGTTAATAATTGTTTTGCATTGTGATGTTTTAATATTTTTTTAAACCTTGAGGAAGTAAATGCAGCATTTCTGTCACTTAATATTTGTTTAGGAACTTTAATCTTGAATATTTGTTTAAAAAAGTTTTTATATGTCTCCCTTGTCACACTCTTAGAATGAAAAGTCCAAATATATCTTGTCGCATGATCAATCACCAGATGAAGATTATTTTTTTGTCGAGTTATAACAATTAAAACCTCCAGTGGTATCAACTTAAATTAGGTCAAACGGTTCTTGGGCAACTGGCACCTGCTCCATTAGTCCGAATTTTCTCTGCGTTGATTTTTTGTTTTTCTGACCTGTTTCACAACAACGAATAAAATTTGCAATATCTAATATTATATCTTGCCAATAGTAAATAGGGGAAATTAATTGTAACATTTTTTTTTCACACCTGGATGTCCAAATTTTTCATGTGCAGAGGTTATTAATTTTAGTCTTAATGATGGCCGAAATACAATTTTGACTAGATTTTTCTTTTTCACTGTTAAAACTCCATCATATTTTTTGTACTTAATATTGTTTACATTATCATTTAATTGTCCTTGAATAATTTCATCTGTGCTTAAAAAATAACAATATTGGGATACAAAGTGGCTTATAGGATTTCTTGATAGCATATCAACTTCATAATTATATTTACCTTTTATGTATATTATCTCATAATCATACATGGAGAGTTTTAAAGACCATCTAAACAGTCATCCAGTGAAATTTTTAACATTTTTGAGCCATTGCAAGGCTGAATGATCCGAATGAATTGTGAATTTCTTCCCATGCAAGTAACAATTGCATTTATCAATAGAATCAATAATAGCCAAACATTCAAGTTCCGTAATTGCATAGTTTTTTTTCATGTTTCTTTAATTGTCTGGAATGAAAAGCTATTGGGTGTAGTTGACCATCAGGATGCTTTTGTTTTAAGACAGCAGCAACTGCTTCTTGACTTGCGTCGACAAAAAGGTGGCAAGGATAATCTGGGTTAAAACATGTTAAAATTGGTTTTGAAATGAGATCATCCTTTAGTCTTTGATATGAATTTTGCCAATCTTGGGACCAATCCAATTTTACATCCTTTTTTAGGAATTTGTTTAGGGGAAGTCTTAATTTTGCATAGTCTTGTATAAATTTTTGATAAACATCTATTGAGCTTAAGAATCTTTAAAATTCTTTTACATTTCTTGGCGGTAATAATTTTCTAATAGTTTCAATGTTTGTATTATGTGGGGAGTATTTTCCTTGTGTTATTTCATAACCCGAGAATTTAATTTCTTTTTGTGCAAATTGGTATTTAGCTTTGTTTAACTTAATGTTTTCCTGCTGACAAATTTTGAAAATTTTTTCTAAATTTCCAATGTGTTCAAGGAAAGTGTTTGAGAAAATTATTATATCATCGAAGTTGTTAAAGGAAAAATTTATTTGGTGTTTGTTAAGAATTTGTCTTATTGCTCTTTGGAAGACACTAGGTGCATTTTTCCACCCAAACGGTAATCTTCTCCCCTCATACAGTCCAAAATTAGTCGCAAATGCTAGTTTTACAGTGTCACGTTCGTGTATTTCAATATGCCAATAGCCTGAAGTCAAATGCAAAATGGTGAAATAATTTGCATGAACTAATTGATCTAAAAGGTCATCAATTCGTGGAATAGGTTCTGAATCTGTTTTCACTATAACATTTAATTTCCTATAATCGAAACATAATCTTGTTTTTCCCTCATTTTTTTATTTGCGAGGCTGACAGGTGTGCAAAATGGAGAACTTGGTGGTTTCATAAAGCCTACTTTTAAAAGTTCATCTATTTGTCATTTAATTTCAGCATTTTCTGCTTGGGAAGCACGATAATACCTCTGTGATACTGGTAATTCTGACGTTAAAACGATCTTTTGGGATTCTAATCTAATCTTGCCAACATGGTATTTGTTTTTAGAAAAAATGTGTTCGAAATTTTTTAAAATTTTGCCTAATTGGGTCCAGTTCTCATGTATTTGTTCTGGTGGCTTTGAATCCAAAACATCACCGGGCTCTTTAAACAGAGTGTTCAATGTATTATCGGGGATACCTGATGTCTCCTTATAATTTAGAACATGAAAATCATCATTATTTACATTATGAAAATTTTCAATTTGACATTAGAATTGTTCATACTTTGGTTTATGTCATAAATCGGTGTGTAACATTTATTAACTAAAACAGTTTCAATACCTTGGTTTACACAATTTCTCTTTTTAACATTTCTAGGAGTAAGCTTAAGAGATTGATCATGTCTAAAAATTTTTTCTCTTTTCAAAATTACTTCTTTTACAAAAATATCTTTCATTATAAGAATTCCTAGTACCATAAAAATTACTACCTTTATACACATTCTTATTTAACCTTCTAAATTTATACATACAATTATCAGCATAATACTTATTTTCATAATACAAATTTTAACTATAATTTTGAAAGTTCTTATTTTGAACATGAAAAGCATTAGGACTTAAAAATTTATACTCATCATATAACTTTATCTCTTTACCAAATTGATGCACTTTTAAATTTCTAAAATTAACATCGAATTAAAATAACTGAATATGCTCTAAATTCAATAATAAATAAGGTAAATCACTGTCTGCAATCAAAATATCAATTTTTCTTTTATCACTTCCTAATTTTACATAACTTTCTATTAACTCTTTTACAATAACATTTCCGACAGTCTGCTTTATTAATACATTTTTATTATCTTTTTCATTAAAGTTTTGAGAAATTTAAGTATTTTGATGATAATAAGGTCACCGTCGACCCACTGTCTAAAAGACATGGAAAAGTTTTTCTACTCACCCGAGCTTCGATTATCAGTCATCTACGGTCATTTGGGTTTGCTGCTCGTCGGTAGCTGTTGTAGCAATTGTCCGAATTCTTATGCCTTTGGTTGAATGCCATGAATCTCTCGTGTCCTTCGTGATTTTGATTTCTTCTATGAAGATAAACCTCTCGTCTATAAAATCTCAGTTCATCGTTGTTTCTCCACCTCCGTATATCATCCGTGTTGTTCCATCTTTTTTGATCTGGTGATGCATCATAATTTTGGTGAAATCTTGCATTGGAACAGGACTTTTCTTCTCTTTCATTTTCTTTAGGACTGGTCGTCAGCAGGTGTACCTTCTTTACAATTTCTAACCATTCTACTGGAGTTTGTATATTCTGCAGGGTCAGGAGTGTACGCATTCGTGGAGGAGAATCAAATGTCAGTATTTCAACTAATTCACTGGCTTCTTTTTTAAGGGATCTGCCTAATTCGATCTTGTCTTTATAATAACTGAAAAGATCTCCATTTTCTGATAACTTTAAATTTCGATATCGTGAAATTTGTTCTTCTCGACTTTTGGAAAATATCGCGATTAATTGTTTCTTTATAACTCCAAATTCTTCCCTATACAGTTCTGTTGAAATTATCAGTTCTTGTATATCCTCACATACATAATTAATGATGTTATCTTTTTTCCATTCATTGCTTAAATCCATCGCTCGACATTTTTCCAAGTTTAACTAAGGGAGTATATTTTTGATCTTTTTATTTTCATACGTCGGAATTAGTAACGTGATTTCATTTCTTCTTTTCTCAACATTTTTCTTGCCCCACCCATCATCTGTTTGAGTTCCTACTGCACTTAATATCTTTTCGTTCTCATCTTTTTAAAATTTTTTCTGGCTTGTTTTGGCTCCATCATGAGTTTCGTGCTGCTGTACGTAACTATCGTCTAAGTTCATGTTCCTGCGTTTTAGATCAGTCTCTGGATTATCCATAAACATCGTTTTAATGTTCGTTTTTATCCCTTTGAAAATAATTTCTTAAGCTGAAAAGTCACAACAAAAATTTCCTCTTTTTCCGGGGCTATAATCCACTGGTAATGTCGTTTCACCCGTGATGTTCATCCACTACGCGGCTTTTGACACGGAACTTGTTTTACTCCCGTGTTAACATGAATTTATGCAGTCACGTTTCCATTGTTGAATTGGACGAGTGGTAGGCCTTTTAAAGAAATGGTCCAAACTGTTATTAACTGCTCTGTTAAAAAAGATTATTACTTTCTTACTATTTAAAAGCCCCCTGTGAACTCTCAGTTATGCTTAACATAATATATATATATATATATATACTGCTAAAAAAATTAGGGGAGCAAGCGAAGAAGTTAAGAAAACCGTGCGAGACAGCCACATATTGGCATAAAATGGATAGTAGACGCGTGTCAATGCGCAATACAGAAAAAAAGAAGTAGAAAATTGTAATTAAGCTTTAATTCTTTGAAAATATGGAAAAACCATGAAAAGATGATTTAGAGCAACAATTTGGTTACATGTAAACGATAAAAAAAGTATTGTTTAGAAATGATGCTTGATTTTCAATAAGGCGTATGGTCTCCTCGAACATCTAAGACTGCTGCACACCTGTTCTCCATGAATGCGATAATGTTATCGATAAGACTTTGGGGAATACTGTTCCACTCCTCGGGAAGTGCAATCTCCAAGTCTCGGAGAGTAAAAGGAGGCCTTGGTCTCGCAGCAATCCGTCGTCTGATCATGTCCCAAATATGCTCAATTGGATTCAGGTCAGGAGAGCACGCTGGCCATTCCATACGATGTATTGTTTCAGCTTCAAGCATGTTCTCCACAAGACGAGCTGTATGCGGTCTGGCATTATCATGCTGGAAAACAAGGAATCTCCAATGGCTGCAGCGTAAGGTATGACATGATTTCTTAATATCTGGTCTGCATACCTTCGGGCCGTCAAAGTACCATTCCGAATGATATGCAGGTCCGTACGTCCACCTATGCTGATCCCACTCCATACGATAAAACCAACTCGTCTGTATTGTGACCTTTCACGAACGAATGTGGGGATAATTCGAGTGCCCCTTTCCCTCCATACCAAAACATGTCGGGTGTCACACTCCAGACTGAATCGGAACTCGTGTGTAACGAGCACTTGGCTCCAATCATGTTGCTCCCAAGCTCGATGTTCAGCAGCCCATCTTCTTCAGGCCGCACGGTGGCGTGAGGTCAACGGAATGCAGACCATTGGCCTACGTGCATAGAGACCTCCCTGATGAAGCCTATGCCTATTATGTACTGTTTGGCTGGACAACCTTCGTCCTGTTACCAAGAGCAACTGTGTTTGCAGCTGAGTAGCATTGTCTGTTCTGCTTCGACGAGCTGTTAACAGTGTATACCGGTCATCAGTTGCTGTAGTGGCGCGTGGCCGACCTTCTCCTGGTCGACGTCTAACATTCACTGTTTCTTGGAATCGATTCCACAGCCTTGCGACGACACTTCTGGCGACTCCAACAGCGTCCGTGCCACTACGTTGTGTTTGCCCGGATTCAAGTCTGCCTATAATACGCCATGCCATGGATTCCGGTAAATCACGTTGTTGAGACATTTTCAAGTCACCTATATATATATATATATATATATATATATATATATATATATATATATATATATATATATATATATATATATATATATATATATATATATGTGTATATATATATATTAGGTTTGAGCAAAAAAACTTTTTTATTATTTTTTTCTTTCCTGTATGATCAATTATTGATCCATGGCTCAAAATGTAAATGTGCAAAATTTCAACCTGTTTTGATAATATCTTCAGGTGGCGCACTAGAATCGAATTTTTGCAAAGTTGTATAAGAAGGCGGCATTTAAAAACGTGGTAATAAAACTCAATTATATATTTTTATTTAATTTTATTTCTTACGCTAATTAAGCATATTATATTAAAAAGCATTTAAGCAATAGACTCCTTCTTAATAATGTTTAAATCTCATTTTCAGAAGTTTTTTGGATTTTCTTTTTCGTGAAAATATTGAGATTTTGTCTCAATAGGTGGCAAGTCTTGCTTAGCTTTTATGTTGGTTCTTATATAACCGTCTCTTGCCTCTGAACCACAAACAGATAATTCAGCCTCAGTTACTAGCTTTACACACCGTTATAGTGCTTGCGTGTGACTTGGGAACTTCACAAAATACAGGAAATTATTCTCCTGAAGATATCATAGTCTGTATTTCTGTATCACTGTAATTCATAGTCATTGATTGTTCTGTAACATTTTCTTACCACCAATTTATCATATCGTAATAATGTGATGCTCCGATCTGAAGTTCAGGAAGTCGAAACTCGCGTACTTTTCTGCCTTTGGTCTGTTCTCTTGCTTTTAATATTCTTCGAAGATCTAGTTGTCTTATATGTAACTCTTCGTCTTGTAACAGCAACAAATTTTCTGTGTGTGCAAAGAAGGAATTTTGTTGAATAGTTTTTAATACATTGCTCTTCAGCTTGTTTTGATTATATGAAAATCTTCTAACCATATTAAAAACGCGGAAAGGCCAATATTTACACGTTGGTTCAGTTTTGATGTCAAACCAAGTTGGTGCGTACACTTTCATACTAAAATTGACAATTTCTTTCAGGTTGACCGTTGGTTTCGTTGATCCTACATGTAAACGAATAATCTTCTTTGCACAAGTCAGCCGTCGGGAATGTGCTAGCTTTCCTGGATCCCTGTTAGCTAAGCTAGACGTGATTGTGCCACAAGAAATATATGAGCACATTTTATATAAATATTTATGATTGGTGCTTAATAATTCAGCATTACCATCCGACAATTCTGAACTTACAGTTTCAAAGGTCACCATTTACATTCTAGGCACTCTTCAAGCCTTTTTATAATGTTTCCTGAAAAACTGCTTGGACCTGTCGTGGTACCATCGAAGCTGGTGGAAAGATGACGGAGTGATAATTCATTATCATGTAGTAGACACACAAATCCCTGTACCGGTCGATTAAGATATTTTTCCAATAGTACAATAACACCGTTTTTCTGTCCTGTATTTACAGCAGTACTGTCACATCCAATTGCCATCAACGATGTATTAAATTCGAAACTTTTCCCTAGCAATTCAACTACATTTTTTAAAATTGTAATTGCATTGCCCGAATCAAGTGAAAGATGCCCTATGTACATAGAATCTGGCTCAGAAATCAAAGAAATATGTTCTTCAGTCTTCCGATATGATCTATTTTCTGTCTTAGCCAGGACTAAAATTTTATCTTTACGGCCGTCAAAATAAAGCGAGGATATAGATTGTTGGTCACGTAACCGTTGCAGGTCTTGGCGTACTTTTCGACGCTCGGGACGTAGTTTATGTCGATCTATTACTTTTGACGAGTTGTCATTAGTGATAATATTTAAATCCTGCATTGCAGCGTTTACTATGGTTACTGCTGGGCGATCAGAAATCCCAGTTCGGTTACAAGATGTTGCTAGATTTTGTAACTTATGTCTCATTTGGATCGTTTCTTCATACTGCATTTTTGGTCGCTGGCAGGGTTTTGAAATGGAAAATTTATCTGGGTTATTTTTGGTAGATGTTTCAGAAGAGCATTCTAAGACTGGAGAAAACTGTGGTGAGTTGATAGAACTAATATCTTCTCCGATCTGTGGTAAGATAGCGCCAGTCCAGAAGTGCAGCATCCGTCTAACACTACGTAAAATTGGCTTAAAATGTAAACTTTGATGCAAGTAATCTAGTCAGAACTGTTGGTAATTTTTTCTTAAAAATGCAGTATAGGACAGTACACAAACCTACACTAACAAGTTTGGGACAAAAATTTTAAAATATGACTCTCAGTTGAGGCTAGAAGGAAGTACTAAATATGAGTTTTTTTTATCCCCTTATGTCGTGCGCCACCTGAAGATGAAGTCGTAGACAACTGATTTTTGGCATAGATGATGTTCTATTATTGTATCAACAAATAATAATACATGAATAAAGAAAAAATTGAAAAATTAAAAATTCTTCTTTTTCTCTCCACCTTAATATATATATAATTATATATATATAATTATATATAATTATATATATATATATATATACGGCCACGGGGCCAGAACATCATACAATTCTACGGCGTCTCCGCTGACATCGGGAGCACAGCAAATCTTCTTCACCCCTCCTTCGGCTTGGGATTTCTAAAACGATTAGAATTCGAGCTTACATGGACCTCGTAGGCACCCGTCAAGGGATGCGGACGTGCAATCCACCCAATAGCTTCATTTCGTTTAGACGAACGCGAGCGGAGAAAACCATAATTTTGTAACTATGACTTCACTGATTTCACGGAGAATTTGCAGTCTGTGCCCCAGTGTTTGCGTTCGGGATACACTTTCGAGGCCTAGGGTTTTGGAACTTAGAGACACTATAGAAAATCGTATCTGGTGCTATTTTTTCCACTACGGTTTCGACAAAACGGTATACTAGTACGGCGTATTTAGATGGCATCGCGGACGAAGCGGGTACCCTTGCTGCCCGGGATTAAAAAAAAAAAAAAGAATGAATTCGAGTGTACGTGAAACTCGGGACAACCGACAAGGGAGTCGGACGAGGAATTATCCGGATAACTCAAAATTGTTTTAATGAATGGCAGCTGAATATCCTGTCATTTTGATAACTATCACTTCACCGTTTTCACGGAGATTTCTACGCCTGCGCCTCGGTGTTTACTGTCGGGATATACTCATTGGGAATAGGGTCTAGGAGCTTAGAGAGATCGATTTAGCTCTTGGTAAGGCGCATCTAGCGCTATTTTTCGCCGCTACGATGCCGATAAAACCATATAATAGTACGGTGTCTCCGCTAACATCCCGGACGCAGCGAACCCCCTTGCGGCCTGGGATATAAAAAAAGAAACGAATTCTATTGCAAGCGGTTCTCGGAGGCACCGACAGGGGAAGGTATGGGAAATTATCCCGATAAGTCTTTTTTTTTAAAGAAACGGTAGCAAAGTAACCTATAATTTCGATGCTTATCACCCCACCTTTTAAACGAAGAATTCGGAGCCCACACCTCAAATTCAGAATAAACTCTCTGGACATAGGATTTTAGAACTAAGACACACTATGGAAGCTCTTTGAAAGGAGCACAATGCTTTGTAGCTACTGTTCCGCCAAAATGATATAGTAGTACGGCATCTCCGCTGACATTGCGGACGAAGATGAATCTCTTGCGTCCCAGGATTTTAAAAACGGAGAGAATTCGATAGAATGAGGGACTCAGGGGCACCCGATAAGTTAGGGGGACCTGCAATCGTCCTAATAGCTCAATTAAAAAAAGAGACGAAGACGAAAGGCAAAGGATCAACCTGTAATTTTGATAGTATCACCTCAGTGTTTAAACGAAGAATTCGGAGCCCGCGCGCCAATGATTACTTTCGAAATAAACTGTCTAAGCACAGGATTTTGGAACTTAAATATATTCAGGAAGCTCTTGGAAAGGCTTATGATATTATTTTAGACCAACTTAATGAACTGGCTAAGAGTAGTATCATAATTAGATAAACGAGTTCACGTGGTGATATAATTAAGTTTTTCTTCAATATATCTTTAATGAATTTTACTTACCAAAGAAATTTTTAACCCCCCCAAAATCCTTTTTAGTCGAATAACTAGTGAAATGAAAGCTAGCGTATTTGTCTAATCATACCATTTCAGAATACTTAGCTGTAAAAACGGGGGTTTAAATTTAGAAATTAAGAGCAAAAATTTATCAACACATGCAGATTTTAATTACATCTTTGAGAAATCTATCACGAATTTGAAATGTTATCGCGAGAAGTAAAAACAAAAGTTGAAAGGTCTCAATACTATATCAATAGTAATGCATTAGGGTAAAAGATATTTTCTATCACGCTTCAAAAATAGGTTTAATGTGTCCAAGAAATATGCACTTTCGCATTCAAATTTCATGCATTTTAAAAATATTGTTGTAAAGGTAATAATGATTTCGTTTCAAGAAATAATACGTTATGAACTAACTAGTGAAAATTGAGATAAATATAGCAATATCCTCAAAAACGACATTCAGTTTTAAAATTACACAGCATTTATCATCAAAAGATAACTGGAGAGTGGTAATTTTGAGAAGACAGTTTTAAAATTTCTAATTGCTCATTTGAGTAAGTATATCTGGAAAATATTTCCGAGGCTTTTAGTATGTATACATAATTAGAACATTAAAAATTCACGAATTCTTAGAAAACTTAGCCTTCTAGATCCAAAATTAAAAACTAATATACTAATAAATAAAGACACACATAACATAGATGAGAAATTATAATGCTTGGGCAAATCTTAATTACAGGTTTTGCAATTCCTAATTAGCTTTTGAAATAATGCTATTATAATGAGGGAAATAAACTTCCGTTGAAAGTTGCTCATTACATTTATTATTATGAAGTGAAACTATTAAAATCGTACTTAAACCTACAGAATGTATAATTAAAATTAATATACTTGTATCACTGTTAAGGGAAAAATTTGGGTTTTCAAATGTGTAAACCCTTTTTAGTGGTATTTTAATGAAAATGCTTATGATTCTGTATTTCATCTGTAATCCACTCATCTAAGAGTGGTATATGTAGTTTGTTCCACTATATTTTATGCGCAATCCTCTAGAGAAGCCATACTCAACCTTATTGGCTCTCGGGTCGCAACATGGTACACTATACCTCCTAATATAATTATATATATATATATATACATATATATATATATATATATATATATATATATATATATATATATATATATATATATATATATATATATAATACCCAGAAGCTGTAGGTATTCGTTCTGTAGACGGGTCGAAATGAGTCTCCATAGATTTTTAGAAGTCTTTATTCTGGACACACGGTGAAGGCATTTTGCAGGACATTACATCAGACATCAAAGTACAGGTAACTTCCGGACCTGCCGGAGTATTTAATTGCGTTACATCTTGATGGACGGAGAAAAGAAGCGGCGCGTGGCGATAGAGCACACAAGACACAAAAATGCGGAGATGAGACAAAGCATGGACGGGACAACATCAACATATGAGGACAGTCAAGGAAAAAAGCAGCGGAGAACGCCTGCTCTCGCTTATACGAAGGGTTCAACACCATCTATACTAGGGGACACACACTTCTAACTTTTTATCGGTGACCATCTGACCTCGTGCGTCAGAAGTCGTATGATCTTTCGGAAGGCTCGAGACAAACTCGTGAGGTTGAATCCGGTTGTTTTGAAAACAACTATTATTGTTTAGCGCACGTGCGTTAAGGGACAATTTAGCTAGTTAATTCGCTTATACTTAGGTCATAATTTGAAATAGGGGGCTATACTTTGTTGAAACGCTAACGAGAGAATTTAGAATATGCGTTAATTAATAAAGGTGGAACGTTATTATTTATATATATATATATATATATATAGTTTACAAATGTAAATTACTTAATATGAAAAAATAAAGAGTAAATAAATTTTAGGCGCTAAGCTGCTCACAAAAATATTTACGATATATAGATATTTAAAATTAAGATAATTAAAAGGGCAGATGTGACCATTTAATACACCTCTAACCTGAAATAAGATTGACATATATAAATAGGCAAAAAACGGAGTTGGAGGTGGTATAGTTGATGACTGGGGGGGGTTTGTGACCCCCCAACCCCGGTTAAACATGTTTTAAGCCAGCAACACTCCCGGAGGTCGGCTATAACACCAAGACAGTAATAAAAAATTATGAAGAGGAAAAATATTTTAGGTGAAATAGATAAGTTAAACCAGATAGTGGAAGTTGGTTATTGGGAAGTCTTTAAAACATCTTTTTCCTAATAATACACATTTCATTCCTATTATTATAGATCTAGTCAAAAATAAAAGCTCTGATTGTGGCATAAATTTACATGAATACGAGACTAAAAGCTGTAGCAATATTTATTGTATAACTGAGTATGCAAACAATGGTTTCGATAAAATACCTTTTACAAAAATTTTAAATCAAAATTTGCAATATTTTCCTTTAAACAATATAAAAATATTTAATAGCTTCAAATATAGTAGGCCGTTTGGTCGCTATGTTTTCAACTATAATAATATATCTAAAAATGTTGTTGATGCTTCTCCTGAAAATTGTAATTGTAAACATAATATGACCGGTTACAATGAACACTACAACCACATTATAACAGGAAATACTCAAATTACTGACAATACGGCTTTGTCTAATTTAATGAATTATGGTACTGGTTTTCGCATAGGTTATAAAAAGAATGTATTCCAAATTTTCAAACGTAATCTTGATGAATTTATTTATAAAACAGCTATAAAGCATAGTATACCTGTAAGTACTTTCGAACAGTGGAAATTTCATTATTTAAGTGATTTTAAAATTGCTTATCTGAGAACTAAACCAAAAAATCTTCATGTAAATTTGAATACCTTAAAACCGGCTATAACTGCTTTACAAGATCATTTTGCTATAACTTATGTTGATAAAGTTTCTGCTAACTATGCATTTATATGCAAAAACTTTTATTGTGAAAAACTATTACAGTGCTATAATGATAATACTGTTTATAAAAAACTAGATTCTACGTCTTGTACTATACAAAATCGTATCAAAGCGTTATATCGTCGTGCAGGTTACGATATTAAAAATCTTAGGTTTCCTTATTTAGTCTTAATCCCTAAATTTCATAAATCGCCTGTTAAATTTAGAACTGTTACTGTGGGCTGCAATACATACTTAACGCTTGCTAATAATAAACTTTTAAACATACTTAAAATAGTTTATAAAAAAATAAGTAAAGAGGGTGGCTATTTCATCAATAATAGCTTAGAAATAGTTAAACAGATAAAAGGTAAAGGTGATATAACAAACGTTAAAAGCTACGATTTTACGGATCTTTTCAACTCTATCGACCTAAAAGATCTATATAGTATTATTCATGGATTATACGATCAATATGATTTAAAGACGTATATAGCTGAAAATAAATATCGTGCGTTATTAGATCTTGTACTTTATGAAACAGTTTTATATAATGGTAGTAACTTCTTCAAACAAATACAAGGAATACCAATGGGTGGAGGATGCTCATCTGCTTTAGCAGATATATACCTTCACTTTTATGAAAGAGGTGTAATGATTCTAAATGAACTTATGTTTTTCCGATATGTAGATGATATACTCATATGTTTTAATGAAAACTTAAAAGAAATAGATATTAATTTTTACCCTAAAAATCTTAAACTAGTGGAGACTGATAAAGATAACTATGGAAACTTGGTATTTTTAGACTTGAGTTTAAATGTTAATCTAAATCTAATATCATACTGTCTATATGATAAACGCGAGTTTTACAACTTTAAAACTGTTAGGATTATGAATTGGAATAATGCTCTACATTTAAATATTAAACGCAATATAGTTACTAACCAGTTAATACGTTGTCAACGATTACATTCAAACAAAAAAACTATGGACGTCAGTATAATAAAATTCTTAACTATAGCTATTGACCAGGGTTTTCCCGTCAATTTCCTCGTATCTATTCTAACCCAGTTTTTTAATCTAGACAGTAAAGATTGTATGAATCGTTTTAAAATAAGTTGGCAACACTAAAAAAAAAAAAAAAAAAAAAAAAAAAAAAAAAAAAAAAAAAATTTCCATAATACGGCGATATTTATCCCTACTATGTCTATAAAATGTGAGTGTGCAAGGGTTTCGTGTCCCTTTGCTTGGTGGGAGCTAAGTATTTTGTATATATATAGTGTATATGTTAGTGAATAGTTATTTAGTTAACTAGTATTATTCTATTTCTGTAACTTAGTATTAAGATTTTTTTCATCCTATTCATCTTGTAATTATGTTTTAGTTGACTACATTAGAAAACTATCTGGTTTAACTTATCTATTTCACCTAAAATATTTTTCCTCTTCATAATTTTTTATTACTGTCTTGGTGTTATAGCCGACCTCCGGGAGTGTTGCTGGCTTAAAACATGTTTAACCGGGGTTGGGGGGTCACAACCCCCCCCAGTCATCAACTATACCACCTCCAACTCCGTTTTTTTGCCTATTTATATATGTCAATCTTATTTCAGGTTAGAGGTGTATTAAATGGTCACATCTGCCCTTTTAATTATCTTAATTTTAAATATCTATATATATATATATATATATATATATGTTACAGTGAAAACGCGTTCTAACTGGGAGCTCTAGGGAAAACCCGAATTAACTAGGTAAAACGCGTTCTAACTGAGAGCGCTAGGGAAAACCCGTTTTCCCTAGTTAATGCCAGTTTTGTTCAGTTAGAACCGCTTGAATATGGATTTGTTGCTTGTGAAATTTTCAAAGCAAGTGCAGACTTTAGTTTTATTCTTGCAGGAACGTGCTTGTGCTGTTTGATTTATTTACGATGAGTAAAGAAAATGTTAATTCTTTTTGCGCTAAAAATTGGAAAAATAGATTTCTTGAACAATTGCAGTTATTAAATAGAAAACAAAATAACTTTAATGTTATAACAAGTGATGAATACAACACTCTTTTATCAGAGGTTGAAGAAGCCAAATCTGTCGTTAGCAAGACTTCTGTTCAATACCACAGATTAAAAAGGTTTGACATTCTTGAAATCAGTGGAGTAAAAAAAGTTGGTTTCTTGAAATGAGCCCATAAAATATTATTTACCAGTTGAAGAAATTTTTGATGTTATCGAAGGTGCGCATGTGACCATAGGACAAGGTGGTAGAGACAGACTCAAAATTGAAACTTCGAGAAAATATGCTAACATAACTACTGAGATGATACACATTTTTTTTTATCGATGTGTGAAACATGACAACAGAAAAAAAATAAAAAAAGGAATGGTTTGGTTTCTAAACCTTTCCGAAAATTTTTTCGAGGATATGAATGCAGAACAGCAAGAAACTGAACAAGCACAATCAGGGGAGTATATGCTTGCTATCAAGTCGACCAACCTTTTTACTAATTAGAAAGAAAGCCAAAGAAAATTTCATAAAACGAGTCAAACGAATGAAAAAGATCTAAAGCGGATGAAACGATGCAACACATCCTGAGGTTGATATTGGAGGTAATGTTGTTGTTCCCATTCGAAATGTTGATAGAGCTAAAGCGGACTTGCGAAATCTCATTGTTGTAGTGCTTGAAAAAAATAAAGATGGCCTGTACAAAATTGGTACGAAAGATGGGTTGTGAACAAACTGTATTCGAGATAAGAAATGATATTTAAACTTAATTAGTTCAGTATTTATTTAATAAATATATGGTTATTATTTATATTAACTTTAAATTCTATGCGTAGTTATACAGTAGATTACAGCTAATCAGGGACGGATCCTAACAAGTCTTTAGGAGGGGGCGACAAGGTCGTAGCCGGGGAATTTATTTTTTACTGAGGGGGGGGGGAGAGCAAAAAAAAAAGGTTGAATGAGTTTGAAAAACTGATTTTCTCAAATTATAATAGAATAAATAGTATTTTGGCATAATACCTCTAGCTCACTAGCTGCAGGGGGGGGGGGGGGAATCGCCCCAACAGCTCCCCCCCTGGATCCACCCCTGCAGCTAACTGTTGACAGACATTTAGCAGCATTCCATTAAATATTATATGTAGTAACTATTAGGTGTATGTGTTATAAATAAGCATTAAATTTAGGTATTACATTAATTTTCTTATGTTCATAAATTAAAGAGTTGACTTCAAACCAAGATTGAAAATGTGTAAATTTTTTACAAGTTTAATACAAAAGTTTATCATATTCACTGATTTTAAGACCTGAATTAGATGTATCACCACAAATTTTCTTGACTCAAGATCGAGTACCGGATCAGGAAATTTCGCTGAGAAGCAAGAAATGGAGCTGTAGAAACTGAACAAGGGTTCGTCCGCTGTTCTTGTAAAAAATATTGTTCTTCAAAGAGATGTTTCTGTATGAAAAATGGTTCTCTTTGCAAATTCTAAGTGTCACAGTAGTTTGCCTTGTCGAAATAAGTAATTCATAATAACGGTACTGTGTTAAACAATATCCAAATAAAGATTTTTTCTTCAATGATAGGTTCTTTCCTCAAACACTGTTTTACTATGTATAGTTTGATATAAATTAGAACATGTTATATAATATATTGTTGAAATAATAACATAATTGTGGATAGATACAAATAATATTGTCTAAGAAATCAGTCAAAACCCGAATAAAACGGGATTTTCCTAGCGCTGTTAGTTAGAACGCGTTTTTCCCAGTTCATTCGGGTTTTCCCTAGCGCTCTCAGTTAGAACGCGTTTTCCCTATTAAATTCGGGTTTTCCCTAGCGCTCCCAGTTAGAACGCGTTTTCCCTAGTTAATTCGGGTTTTCACTGATTTCGGGTTTTGACTGTAACTAACACACACACACACACACACACACACACACATATATATATATATATATATATATATATATATATATATATATATATATATATATATATATATATATATATATATGTGAAACGAGCCCCTCACTGTCCCACTCCTGACACCAGAGCTGAGGTGCCGAGACACCAAAGAGGGCGATGACCCACGACCCTAGCAAACCCCTTTTTCTGGGAGATGAGAGATTTTTCGGATGTAAGACGGTTCGCTGTTGCTAAGGGGAGACGGGATCTTGGACGCATCGGAGTCATATGCGCGGGGAAAGGTCCAAGCATTTTTTTCTTTGAATAAAGACGCTTTGTAGACGCTACTATAATTTTAACTATGTTTATATTAAAATATGGTATTGTTATATAACGGGAGTGATTATTGCTTTAATTAGTGCAAATACTCCTTCACACTCAAAAGAACCCTACACTCACACACACACACACACACACACATATATATATATATATATATATATATATATATATATATATATATATATATATATATATATATATATATATGAAACAATAACGTTTCCCTTCATTAACTTTGTCATACTGCAACAGAACATTATTCCTCTATTTGATTTTAATCTAAATACCAAATTAATCTATTAGATTTTCCCCGAAGTCCACGTGCGGACAGAATGCTTATATAAGAAGATCGTTTTAGAAGCCATGACGTGACATCGTCCGATGCGGCATGGTAAGGTCAAGCGTCACGTTTTAACCAATTAAAAGATCAGCGCACCTGTAATCAAGGCCGTGAGTTTGGCGCGTCTTCTGTGTCTGATCTCCGTCCTAGCAACATGAAGTTTTTGCGCTGTGGGGTTTTTGACCCTTTGTCCGTAATGCTCCGGACAAATTTAGTTGATGTACGCTCGTCCGACATAAAAATTGTCAAGTAGGAAGTATGTTGAAATAAATATTTGAAAATGTGACCGTACTTTCGCCTCTTCCTTTCTGGAGTTGGATTCAAAGTATTTCTTCTTATTCCCAGCCACTTCCATTGCCAGCTCCTGCACGACTACCACCTGCAATGGTTGCAGACTTCATCATTCCGTTAAGAAGTCACCGCTCCTGAATTTTATCGACCCCAATATCATTATATATATATATATATATATATATATATATATATATATATATATATATATATTTCTAATGCAGAAGAACTTGTCGTGAGACACAATCGCCTTTTGTTATTCACCGCGAAGTCTCGCTGGCTACTTTCTTGTGGCAGCACCATTTAGGCGAGCCAGCATTGCTCCCTATGAGGGGACAACATGTTTACAACCAAACCTTAATCGGGATTTGAACCCAAACCCACAGCGCCGAGTCTCATGAACCTAACCACTATACCATGTAGTACCTCAAAATAAAATAATATAGGAAATAAAGCTCAAAACCTAAATGTGTTCAAAAGTTTATTTAAAAATGAATGTGATTTTGTGTGTCGAGACAAACTGCTGACTATTGTAGAAAAATAGCGTTTATACTTGCTACATGCTGCTCTGAATACGTCGTCAAGGTAAGAATCAGTAAGCCTATATCGAGTTCGTTCTTTGCATATTTCGTTTAGGAATTGGGGGATTCGTAAAGATACGTTGATTCGATCAGAGAGAACAGCGAAAACATTTATGTACTATTTTGTATTCATCAGGACTTTTTTTCAAAATTATGTTTACAAAACACCTGCCTAATAATGAGTATAAGTGTTTCGTGCAGCATATAAGAGCTTGGTGGGCCGCAGTTTGAGTATTCCTAATTCTACGAGGATACGTATTGTTAATTCTCCTTCATTAAAAAGACTTAATTTTTAGTGCAGGTTACATCTGGCGACTTACTTAAGCCATTGCTTTCGAAACCAGAGAAACCATCTATAAAGTGAGTGGATTATAGCAAATTGTGGAGTTTTCTTAAAGAGTAATCGTATGCCGTGGATATGTGTAGCCCCGTCGTTGCATTGACGTCTCTGTCGAGAAACCTTGGTAGGTGATGTCTTTAGCTGGAAGCGCCCTGGCGATTTAAAATTACCGGAGAAAGGTGGTTGTCTGCTGCTTTGTACCTCCACCGACAGGGATACAACCAAAAAAGTCTCGTAGCTGTGTCAGACCCCAGATTCGAACGCAATCGATTTTTTTTGCAAAGGATCAGTCGTAATAAATACTATTTCATCTATGACAATACAAGCAATGATCCAAACTTCATTCCCTAATTGCAACAACCAACTGACAACAACAAATTTCATTTCAAACTCTTCGGTACTGTAGTCCTAAGATTCACCCAAAGACAGCACTCGACTATGGTAACGTTGCTTTACCACCACTTGACCATAACTGTGTACTCAGGAAAAGTAGGAACAGGTTCACAACGTAAAGAATTCTATTTCTATTCCACTTGCGATTATTTTACGCTTAATTAGTAAAGTATAGAATTCTGAACATTTTTTTAAAGCGGTGGGCACTTGTCTCTACGACATTGGCTCATCAAAAACTCGAAGTCTTGCTGGCTCTTTTATCATGGAAGCACTATATACAAAAAATGTCTTCCTTATTACCTACACATATTTTTTGCCACATCTTATGTAACTAAATTTTCACATTTAAATATTAATACCTCTCTGTATTTCATTTAGGTAAGTATTAACAAAAATTAAAATCACAAAAGTGCAAGATTTTATAATTATAAGATTGATATTAAAACACTGAAAATTATAAATTTCAGTTTTCTATATAAAATTAAAATAGGAAAAATAATTAATTTGAAGGGTGAATATGGATCTCAGATACTTTTTGTTCGATATTTGTAGAAATATTTGAGAATGCTACTCTCATATCATAGTGGTTTGGTTTTTAGGGCTACTAATTTTGAAAATCCAATCTCGCAAATACAGGTAAAAGCGAAGAAAGCAATGTAGCATTGTAAGACTGTTTACCACTTTATTTAACGATATCATATATTTTTAACATATAAAAATATAAAAATTATGTAATAATAGAAAGTTTACAGCATGTCGTTTTAATTAAATAATGCAGTATGATATAAATTTACTTTAGACTATCCGCGACCCCTTCAAAATTTTTCACGACCCCTCTGTCTAATTATTATTAAAAATATTTATTAATGATTTTAAAACTCAACCAATTTAATTTTAAAACAATACACAAAAATAATATACCAAACTAATTTCAGTAAGTTTTTGCAGCCTGATATTTCAGCGAGAATTCTTTATTATAAATTTTTTTTATGCTATTGACTTAATTAAAATCTAAAATGCCTTTATAATTATAAACTAACTATAAAAGATAACAAAGATTAAATTAAGAGAAATATTTAAGCAGTATTCAAGAAATTGTATATACAAATTATCTTTTTATTGTTGTAAATTTTTGTTTTGAAATTACACCCTTTAACTAAGCCAATCCCCTTGACTTTTTGTCATCTACTGTCACTATGTAATCTCTTATTTGCTTGGTTTTTCTTTATTCAATAAAACAGTATTGGTTTAAGTTATATTTCTATTGACAAAGCATATTTGTTCATTTAATAAAGTTAGCTGAAAACTTCTCCTTTCATCCTTACCAAAATTAAATATTTTAGTTTTACTTGTAGATGAAAAACTACCAACCGTCAGAAAATGCTGACAGTGTAAAAAACTCTGTGGTATTATCACTGAAGCTATTTCTGTTTAATGAAGGAAAATAGGAAAAGAAAGACATAAAAATAATAACTTATATAGTAGTTTTTAAAATAAAATATAGTTTTCTGATTCATATAAAAAATATCTCTCTTTATGTTACATCTTTTTATCTTTTCTAAATATAAGGGTGGCCAAAATGAAAGGAGACTTTTGTTTTAGCGGCAGTAGATAAATACCCAGAGCTTTGCGTTTGCGCCAGTAGATGGTGTTGTATGCTACGAAACAAAGCTGTTCAGTGTGATGTTTGAACGTGCTTAAGCAATTTGACTACATAGGTCGTAACATGGATTCGTGCAAGCAGGCCCAGCGAGCGGTTGTTCAGCTTTTGACGGCAGAAGGTGTAAGCGAGGCAGGAATTGATCGCCGTAAGAGTTGATATGTATAGGCATGATTTACTCTAACAGTGCACAGTATGCAGATGATTTAGGGTAGGGTTTCCCAAACTATGTTCCGGTGAACACTAGTGCTCCACGGAAAGTTAATAGGTGTTCCGCGGAGACCTAGAATTGTTATATATCATACAACGGCTACAAGAACTTCAAAGATGTCTGATGGATAAATGCTCTAAAATGTCTACAAAATAAAAAACTACATAAATGTTTTTTTTTTCTCATTTTAAAATTTTTTATTGATCACGTGTTATTACATACATGTTGAAAATGTTACTTATCCATCGAAATCTAGGAGCCACCACTCTTTTGCCAGGGATATCCATGTCTGTATATGAAGAACGCCTGATCAGCAGTTCAACAGATTTAAAGGTGGACTTGACTTACCTGTTTCACCTTTTCTGTTAGATTTCTTGTGTTATTTAACGTTTTAATTGTGTTATTTAACGTAAGTTTATGAATTCTCTTAGTTTTTATAAAAGTGTTCGTCTCTTTAAGAATGGTTTCCTCCTGTTGTGAAAGTAGCTACTGAAGTCGAAATTCGAGAACCACTGATAGCTGATAACCTTTTCAGTACCTTACAAAATAAACAGGGTGTTCGGTTAAAATTTCAGGTTTTACGAAGTATTCCATCGTAGAAAAGTTTTAGGAACCTTGGTGTAAGGAATTTCATAATGTACGTGGGAACACGGGACTCGCCGAGATCTTCTCAATTACACTTTTCCAACACCATAGAATCGATTGCCGTGGACAAGATTTGCTGAGGAGCTTCCGGTGGGAAGTCCTCGACCATCATCCACCCCCACTCCCCATGGCCTTGTCCTGTCGCCCTGCAACTACTATATCTTTGACACACTGAAAAAGGCTTTCCAGGGCCACCGATTTGCTAACGATGCAGATGTCCAGGACATCGTTCAAGACTGGTTCCGCGAAGAACCACGAACGTTCTTCACTCAGGGGATCTAAAATCTAGTAAGCGCTGGTACACTTACTTGAACCGACAAAGCGATGCACTACAGCGGATATGTAGCTTATGTATCACTATTACCTTCTGTAGGTTTATATATTCCAACTAGTGATTGCAATACCGGACCAAAAATACAATACCGATATTCGGTAGTTTTTCAAACGTTACACCGGGATACTTGTATTAATACCGGTACTAGGAATTTTAAAAAAAGACACACATTTGTTTCTTTGCGCATATTAATTAGATTTTGCAAAAAATGCGTAAACTATAAAAATTTCAACAATTTTGTTACGTACAAATATAAAATAAAGGAACAAATGTTATAATCAAATATTACACTAGTCGACAGACATTTTGTAGGTGATTTGTAATAAACTTTTTTATGGATTCTTGCATGTAGAATCCGAATTTTCTATCATAAATTTTCTATGACGTAAGGGTTTTACAATATTTTAGAATGTAACTTTTACATACATGGTGAAATACGTGGTGAAATGTAAATTCTAACTTACATTTTGTGGTTAAGTAATGGTTAAATAAATGATAACGTAGGTTAAAATCTTTATTTGGATGCATTCTGCTGCAAAAGTAACCATTAAAACATTCACCAGAGGGCAGTGTGGTAGTGGAGGAAAGTTGCGAGATTTTGCCACCACTACCACGTACCAAGTTGCGAAAGCTAGTCTGAAAGCAATGCTTTTGCATAATGGTAACAAAATACCATCAGTGCCTTCGGCTCATGGATTGACCGTGAAGGAAATTTACGAAAATAGGAATCTGCTGATGGCGGCAGTCAAATATAAAGATCATGTGTGGCAGATTTGCTGCGATTTTAAAGTAGTGGCACTGCTGTTACATTTACATGGTGGATTTACAAAATTCTGTTGTTTTTGAGCCTATGGGACAGCCGAAATACAAAGAACCACTACAAAGCCAAACAATGGTCTATGAGGGAATCCTACGTTTCTGGAGAGAAAAGTGTCAAAAAATACACCACTGGTTTAGCCGAGTAAAATCATTTTGCCTCTCCTTCATATAAAGTTGGGATTGGTGAAAACTTTGTCAAAACTCTTGATAAAAATAGCCACAGTAAACTGTTGAAAGACCGTTGAAACTGTTGAAATCAGAAAATTGTTGAAAGACCAAACGTTTGATGCTAAGTTTACGAATGTGGAGTTTGCTGTTGGATGTCTTTCTGAGCTATTGTTCACAGACTTTTGGGTAGCAAAAAAGAAGATGGATATGTATCTATAGTGACTTGTCTACTGGACAACTATGGGTTTTTAAATGTCAAAAATATGGGTTGTAAATTGTCACTAAAATTTCATTTTTTGCACACCCACCTAAACATTTTCCGAAAAAACTTGAGTGCTGTGAGTGATGAACAGGGTGAACGTTTTCACCACGACATCCTTCCTATGGAACATCGTTATCAAGGGCGCTGGGACCATGAAATGATGGTCGACTACTCTTGGTTTCTGTTTAGGGATAATCGTCAGATATCTTACAAAAGGAAAGCACTATCATCACGAAAGACATCATCCTATTTTTAAAAATAACATTGTTAATATTTACATTATGCAACAGTTTCGTGCTCGTATTAGTTCACAGTTTTTTTGTTAAGTAATAAAGAAAACATTTTTACTGATAAATATTATTTTCTGTTTATATTTCAAACGGTCAATTTTTGTCAAATATTTCACTGTTGACTTTATGTAACTGCTATGTATCTAATAAATGTGTCGTGACAGAGAGACTATGATTATTCCGCCGAATTCAGTACCCCAAAATTAGCTAAATTCATCAATTTACAAGCCAGATACAGAAAAAAAATTTAAATTTGTTGAGGAGTGTTATTAGTAATAGCTGTAAAATAATAATTTATAACATTAGAAAAATATATAAATAAAAAATAAATCACTTTAGTATTTCAATACAATGAAGTAACAAAACATTTAGTATTATTATTGAGAAGAGTTAATATCACATAAAAATTTTACTGTGCAGTCTATTATATAATATCCATTATTAAAGGAAAACAACTAATCTATTAACTGCGCATTTTTGAAATGTGATCGTGAAAAATATAATTCATCTTTTAATCTGTCACTAAGCCGGAGAATATATTTTGTGCACAAATTACCTGCAGTTAAAAATACACTTTCTGCATCCCGCTGGTTGGTGGTACTGTTAATAATGAGTGATATACTTACTCTACATATTTGCCTCGAAGAGCTTCATCTTCTAACATTTCGGTCTCTAGTCTGACTGTTATGAATGAATCTTTTTTTTGTATTACTTTTGTATCACTGTAACATATTTTTTTCATTTATAGCTAGTACCGGTATTGAAATCACTAATCGAAACGGAACGAAAATGAGATAGCAAATGATTTCTGTTAGTACTGCCATATCAATGAAAAAATACGTACTTCAAATAACAGTAGATGGCCAATAATTTAAGTCAAAACTTTTGATAAAAAAAATTTGTCGTGATGCCTGTCCGAAATTTATTTAATTGGGCGGGAATTCGTACTTTAAGTGGTTCGTACTTTTTATATTTTGATAAAAGGGTAGTTGGGTGCGTTGTGTAGAAATATATTTTTTTAATTCAACCCTAGATTCTGGACATTAAATTGCCATACGAACAAATCATGACTTTGGCAACCTAAAAATTAAATTCTCAAAAACAAACTAAAAGAAGAAAACTGATTAAAATTTTAGAATAACAAAAAAAACTAATTTATTTACAATTTATATTATTTACACACTTTTACCATCAAATCAATATTATACTTATAATTACAGTTTACTAATTAGCACAACTCTTTGTGCTTAAGAAATTAGATGCTTACTCAATATACTTTATCAGATTTAGGGAGCGTAATAAGATGACCTAACTTATAAAAACTCCTTCCAAATTTATACTTTTAACTATTATCTCCGCACTACAAAACTCATTTAACAAGTGGAATTGAACTGATCAAAGATTTGATTTGGACTCACTCGTTTGGGATGATAGCTGGACCAGCACTCGGGCTCGAAATGGCTTGTTGGGCATGGAGGTCTAGTTGATTAGTACGTCTGTGAGTGCTTGGTAGTCAGCAAAGTCTCTTCTTCAACAGGATAGCTCAGCAGATTCGTCCTATCTCTATTTTGTCAACAACTGGTTCTTTCAAGTGGTTTCCTCTACAGGGTCTGGACAGCAACAATCTCTCTATCAGCAAAGTCTCTTCAACAGGATCGCTTAGCAAAAAGTCCTCTATCAAAATATGTCAACAACTGGTTCTTTCAACTGGTTTTCTCTACGATGTTAGACACAGCAACAATAATCTCTCTATGATGGTAGACACCTGGAAGGCTCGACAGGGTCTATTGATTTTAAAAAGCTTCTCTATCAAAAAGTCACAAGAGACCTGGAAGGATCGACAGGTTCTCACGGCAATCGAAGAAATCTCTCTCTAAGAAAGACAGTCGCTAGACATCTGGAAGGGTCACAGGGTCTTCTAGAAAATCTCCGCCAGAGTGCGAGAGAGTGTGTGAGAGTGTCTGAAAGAGAGACTTAAAATCTCTCCTCTTCTTCTTATATATTTAATTTTTTTTATCTTCTCATTTCCTTGCGTACGTCAGGAAAACCTGAATCTTCTCATTCGCCTGGGTTTAACTTTTAATTCCTTATTGGCTTTCTTTCTCCATTCGTAACCGCCCAAATTGCATCATCATCTCGTTCCCCCACGTCGCCTCACGTGATCTTCGTATTCCAAGATGAGCTCCGACTGACATAAATCCTTTCACAAAGAATCTTTGTGGCGTAATGTCACTCCTGGTGCCATCCATCACTATCTCGTCTATGATCTTCAGATCCCACCTGCACATAGCCCTGACTAACCGCTCTGAATTTGACTAAGTCATAAAATTACTGATCTGCTCTGTAATTTTGTTTACAAAGACAGATTCCCCTCTTTCTCATGAACTGTAATGGTGCAAGCCTTCAATTATTTACAACTTCTCGAACTTACTTATTTTAATTTTTTTTATTTATTTGAAGGCGCATCATTACAATATTTATTATTTATATTACTACCAAAATACCGGTATTTATCCTTAGCAAATACCGGTTTTACGAACTTGCAAAATAGCACGAAATACCGGTATTCGATATACCAGTATACTGGTATTTCAATCACTAATTCCAACCAATAAACCATTACAGAAAAAAAAGAAAAGTCTCCCTTTCATTTGGGCCACCTTTATACTTAAGTTTTTATAAATGTCTCGTCTTCCTTGTTTTGTTTTGTTTTCCAAATATTTTATATTTTTGTTTTTCTTTTGCTTTCAGATATAGCCACATAATTTTGTTGGGTAAAAGAATTAAAAGCAATAAATTTATGTAACAAGGCTTTTTTCTCTAAAAAATGGTTTACCAATGCTTTTCTCTTCGTAGACTGAAAAAAACACGCGTATCCAATACGCTGATTTCAAGACTTACTTTTAAATTATGTTTGAGTCTGAAGGAATCTACTTTATGTTGTTCAAGAGGGTCCATGAAGTAAAAGTCAGATATCCGCACGTGATGAGCTCTTTCTTCTATCAGGATCTATAAAACCTGGATTACAGCCATAGAAAAACAAAGCAAAATTTTTAAATAATATTAACAATACCTGATTTGCAGAGCGATCGCATAGTGCTCATTTGAAACTTCTTTCGAGTAAAATAATCCCTTTATTTTTATGGTTGTTAGAATTTCTTTTCTAAACTTACCACATAAAGCCTTGAAATGTTTTCTTTCCTACTGAACATTTTAACTTTTTATACAAACTGTCTTTACGATGCTGCTAATAAACGAAAAAAAAATAAACGGGAAATTTATCTATGTAAAACATGACTCAACATTCTTGTATAATCGGTATAAAAGAGCTACAACTGACGTTTCTGTTTGAGTCCCAAATTTGCTTCTTACTTATAATACCTGATATTCATCTGAATTTCGAGAGTTAACAATTTTGCAAGGAGTCCTATTTAATTTCTGGCATACTGTGAGTTAATTTTTGAACACAGTGCTACTTTAGAAATAAACATTTGACTTCTAAATATATTTAATTTGAAATATTAATTAAATTATTTGTGATAAATTAATACTTTTAAACGTTAATTCTCAGTAAAACTAGGTAAATATTTAAAAAAATATTTTTAGTGAAAAATTTCCTTTACTATTTGGAAACCACCGTATCAAAAATCAAAAGGTCTTAAATAAAAACAATAATATAAAGGGAATACCATACGTGGTTTCTATAAGAATTGAATAAGCTTTTACGCTTTCTTTTTCTTGAAAATATAAATTCACATCTGAATACACTGCTTTTTAAAACTTTTAAGCGAATTTTCATTGACAAAAAAGAATTAAGTGTTCAAGTTTTACCCAGGAAACATTTTTCTCGAAGTGATTGGAAATTTTAAATCCTTTACACGACGGAGAGAAAGCGATCAACTTGCATAACAGAAAAATAAATTGGGATTTTTCATTCTTCGTTCAATGCTAATTCTGTGACTTTGGATGTAAAAGAATGTTATCTTAAAGGTAGGTGAGAATATGCATCAGAAGATGGATTTTGATCATCTGGAAAATACTGATCTGTAAATTGTTTTAAAAATATTCAAATAAGAATATTTTTTTCATTAGTGCATATTTACGTAAAAATACGCTACTTTTAAGTTTTACGCTAAGTTTTATCAGTCTCTTCAACATAATCATATATACTGAAATTATTTTGTCACTAGTTGAAACATTCCATTACAGGAAAATTACACCAAGGCTAGCTCCAAAGAATGCTTCTTCAGACGCAGGTTTAAACAGTCCTAAGACGAATGCATGTTTATTTATTTTCCCCTTGTACGTAAACCCATGTCTCAGGTCATTAACGCATACATACATCACAATCTTGTTGGATTTTTTTTTATTGTGGGATGTTTATATCAACATCGCACCATATCGAGGAGCTGGCCTCAATGGGAAAAATATCGTTCTGCAGTGGATACCGGGCCACCATGGGATCCTTGGTAACGAGAAGGCAGATTCACTGGCCAAGAGGGAGACAACAGTTACTCAAACTTCATGTGAAGCCATCACTTTCCACTCGTTGAAATTGATGGTTCGTGAGCTTTACCGGAACAATATAAAGGACAGCCTTCGCGAAAGCAATATATCTAAAACCTGGTATAACTTTATCTTCAATATTCCTGATCATCCCATGTTTAAAGCGGTGGCACTTTTCAGCCTTTTGATGGGACATGACTGTCTGGCAAAACACCTGTTACGAATAGGAATAATTGAAAGCCCCAAATGCAAGCTCTGCAATAGGGCAGAGCGTAAAAGAAAATTTTTATTTCGTTTTTGCCCTAGTGCGGAAAAGTTGGATACTGGTAGGTAGGTCACGTATGCAAAGTTTTGGGAAAAACAAAAAATATCTTCCGTCTCCATTTCGACCGTGCTTTTTAGCAGATTTTTACCATACAGTTAAAAATGTGTATTTCCAATGTTTTGTATGCAACTCGTCATTTTGTTCTTAAATATAATACAGAGGTAATTCGAAACTTAATAAAGAAAGGCAGCAGATGAAACACTGCGTGCAAAAAGGTAAAGAAATATTTTGGCATGAAAACATTGTCAACAACAACTTTAGAAACGAAGCTTAAAAACTTCGTGAAAGACTCACGGAAATTGTTCGACATTTCTTCATGTAAGTGTACGTTCTTGCCCAAAGCATAAAAGGATCCCTGAAATGGAAAGAACTTTTCTTATAGACTAACGGGAACTTAGGCAAATGTCCATAGGCGCAGTTGACTTAAAAGAAACTGAAAGCTGAGGAAACGAGCCGGTAGTAAGCAGAAAGAGACAGAAGCTGTAAGTCTTAAAATAAACGTTTCGCCATCTGTTACTCCATCCAGGCTCATATTTCCTGATCCAGATTCTGACGTGGATCCACATAACTCCGATAGTGACACAGATTACTCGAAGCCTTCCCCATCCACATCCAGGATGACTCAATCTGAAGGGGAAAAGACGTTGCGATCAAGCCGATACCCAGCAGCAGCTATAGCTTGTGACAGAACCGGCGTTTCAGATCGGGCTGGAGCCATCCTTGCAAGTGCTGTTTTGGAAGATTAAGTGCCTGTTCACATAGGAGTCCGTTGCGCTGCGTTAAGGAAAAGATGACGTTGAGACGAAAATAAACCAATCATAGGCCTCCAAAGGATTAGCAATGAAATTTTTAATGCCTATGATTGGTTTATTTTCGTCTCAACGTCATCTTTCCCTTAACGCTACGCAACGGACTCCTATGTGAACAGGCCCTTAGGGGTGATTACCGAAATGACACTTTAAATGTAATTGATAGACATAAAATAAGAAGAGAGAGGGAAAAAATTCGGAAAGAATATCAGCAAGGAAATTAAAGACAGCTGGAACCACTGAAGGGACTTTATTTTGATGGAAGGAAGGTCAAAACTCTAATGCAACAGAGCGTAGGGGGAAAGATGTACCAGAAAACAGTCCTGGAAGAACACGTTACAATGATTAAGGAATCTGGAAGCAAGTACCTTGGACACATAGCACTAACCTCATCATCAGCTTTGATTATTTCTAAAATGATGCTGCAATTCCTGGAGAATAAGAATATTGACATTCATCTACTAGTAGCAATAGGGTGCGATGGAACAGTTGTTAATACTGGCTATAAAATCGGCGTGATTCGCCATTCTGGGGAAGCCATTGGGAAACCCTTGCACTGGTTTATCTGCCAGTTACACGCAAATGAGTTGCCACTCCGACATTTAGTGTAGCATTTGGATGGTGGAACGAGTGGCCCTAATGCATTTTCTGGTCCTACTGGGAAAGCATTGGCAAATTAGTAAAAACCTCCCAGTTGTGAGATTTGTAGACATTTCGAGCGAATTTCCAAAAATTGACATAAAGGATCTTAGCACACACAAGCGATAGCTTTCGGATATTTGTCAAGCTGTCATAAATTGAAACTGCTCATCAAGTTTGACACAAAAGCACCCTGGAAAAATGTCTCGTGCACGTTGGCTAACAACTGCAAATCGAATAAAGCGTTTACACATTAGCTTGTCAGAGCCTTCAAATCAACTTCAAACTCTGGCAGAGTTTATCATGAAAGTGTACCGACCTATGTGGTTTACAGTCAAATTAAATCCATATTGCACGTATGGTCCATGAAATTTTTGGAAGACAATAAACGTCTCACGCTATCTTGAAAACGATTTAAAGATTGTGGTCGATACCATTATCCAGAGAAATGGCTATTTCGGCCACCCGGAAGCAAAATCTTGTCAATGATCCCAGACGACAGACAGTCCATTCGAGAACTTGGACAACGTAGGATTTTACGAGCAAGAAAGGAAAAAAAGGAAGGAATCAGACACTACAACATTCCGTCACTCAACTTCGAGGCAGTTTCATATACAGACCTTATTGATTGGCAGAAATGTAATTTGACGGAACCCCCAATTGACAGAAGATGATTTGAGAAATGTAATTTCCAGCGGCGAGTCTGTAGCTCAGCACCCGGGAAGCCTAAAATTTCTTTGCCACACCCAAAGTTTTGAACGTTTCGTGAAACTAGTAACAGAGGTTTCTGAGGCTGTGTGTGGAGAAAATAAGCGTGACGGTCTAGTTAGAACCCGAACAAAAGGCGAGAAAAGCTATGCTATCATTTCAAACGAAATGCGAGTACCGAGTAAAACCGGAATAACTGCAAGGACAAAGAGTTAAGTGCCGATATGGTTGGGTGAATGGGTGGGCACGGGTGGAACTCGTAATGCAGCCACCTCCCTGTGGTGAGTTCTGGGTTTTTTTAAAAATTTTATTTCAGAAAAAGTGAAAAGCTGCATACAAAACAATGGAAATACACATTTTTAACTGTATGGTAAAAATCTGTTAAAAATCACGGCCAAAATGGAGACGAAAGATATTTTTTGTGTTTCCCAAAACTTTGCATACGTGACCTACCCACGAGTACACAACTTTTCCGCACTAGGGCAAAAACAAAATATAAAATTTTTTTTTACGCTCCGCCCTACTCTGCAATCTGGGGGAAGATATGGACTTATCACGCCTTCTCCACTGTTCCGCGCTCGTTTCTTCTAGCGTGCATGGGCGGTACTGGGAGACTAGGTCAGTTATGGGCTAAACATATGCATTCTTCTATTGTATTTATTATGTTAATGTTTATTTTTTTGTATGTTTATGTAGCCCGGCATTTGGAATAAAAAAAGGGGAAAAAAACATCGCACCATATAAGAAGACAACACAGGAATGCCCATGTCTTAGTTGAAATTCGAACCCGCGCCCACTGTGTGGAAATCCAAGATGCTAAACACTATATACACTATATCAGTGGTACGCAAACTTTTTTTCAACAATGACCCACTTTCTATATATAAAAAATCACTCGACTCACCCCCCCCACCCCCCGAAGAAAAAGTTTCGGTAGGAACAAAGTTTAAGAAATTAGGAAAATGTTAACGAAAAAAGAAAATATATAAGCAAATTTTGAAAACTATTTTAAAAATCCAAATTTTAAACCTCAGTTTAACACCGATAGGTAAAAGTAAATGAATACAATGGAAGTATAGTCTTTTGTTGAAAGAATTTTCATTGTAAGACTGTTTGAAACCTTATTTAACACTTTCATAACATATTTTAAACATACAAAAACTATTATTAAAAATATTAAAGATATGCGGTCACAGAAAATTTGACTCACGTTTTTCAACTAAATAATTCAATATGACAAATTTACTTCTGACTATCCGCGACCCCTCTAATTTTTTTAGCGACCCACGTGTGGGTCACGACCCACAGTTTGCACACTACTGCACTGTATGGGTAGCAAGGATGTGCACTATATGAGTATGCACTGATGTGGGTAGCAAGGATGTATTGTATTCATGAGTAAACATATAAGTGTAAGACATACGTATATTTTTTTCGCCAAGAGTTTAAAGTGTGTAACACTCATGGCGTACACATAAAAAACTATTTTTACTTAATCTCATAAATCTGCAAGTTTAACACATTTGTAAGTAAAATAGTTATGCTGTAGTGTATTTTTAGCAAATTGTAAGTGTTGTCGTTGCATTTATCAGATGCGGTCGAACCCCGTTATAACGAACTTCAAGGGACTATAGAATTTGTTCGCTTTATCCGGTGGTTCACTATATCCGAACCGTTTAGAAAAATGCTAGAGTTCACAAAATGTATAACTGTTAGTTTCAATGTGTAATAAATAATTATGTATTAAAAATGATAAAATCTATTAAAAATTATGATTAATGAATTAAATCGACTAAAATCGATTACATTAAACTGACACAATACTAATTAAATTACGTATAACAGGAATACGACGGGACCAAAATTTTCTTCCATTAAATCCGTGAGTTCATTATATACCGGGTTCACTATAACGGGGTTCTGTATATTACAATTTACCCTTTACCAGTGGTGCCCGAACTGAGTTCGGGCAACGAAAATGGGCAATATTTGTAATGCCCGGGCCCAGTTCGGGAAGGAGAAAACTTAGTGATTCTTTTCCGTGATGTACCTTTTCCTTTCGAATGGACATTTAATATGGAGTTTCACTATTTTCACAATAGATGGCGGCAACTGTCCCTCATTTATTTCATTTGCGAGGGTGTGGTCGGTTCTGAAGGCGGGAATTGGCGAGAATGAGTGTTTCGCACTCGGAATTTGTAATAACCGCTCTGTACTTTTTATTGAATTTTATACCAAAGTTTTGTTTTTACAAAAGTTTGATTTGGAATGTCTGATTCAGACTCCGATGAAGAGTACTACTTAGGTTCTTCAGTCAACGACATGAGGTGCGAGTTTATTGTAAAGAGTGTGATGTGGGCTTGTGTGTAGAACCGTGATTTTTTATATACCATACTGTAAAGGATTTGTGAAATTCGCATATTCAAAATAATGTATTGTTTAACATTAGTTTATAATATTTAGTTTTAAAATTATCATGCCGTTTGATTTATTTTGCTATAATTCAAAATTTTTAAATAAAATATCCATTAAATTTTCCCGTGTGTTAAATAATTAAATATTGTAGTTATTTCAATTAAAATTTTGTATTTTTAAAAAATAACCATTGTCTAACATTTCTAACGATATAATGCACAGTATTAAGGAGGAAATTGTTTTCCCCTTTTGGGTGCACTTTTCTAAAATAAATGTCACAAGTAAGGGGTTAATATGAATGTCATAAAAATTCATGCTTTTCTATTCGCTAAATAACGTATTTGAACCAGCATCATTTAGACATTTTCTGTCAATACAAAATGCATTGAATCATCATCAAATGAAAGCTGAAAAGTAAAAAGGTTTTGTACGCATGAAATTAAATTCATCACTATGTTTCACGTCAATTTCTCGTGTATCTCGCTGCGAGTTAAAATGAATGGATACTGATTAAACTGAACGAAAATATTGGGTTTTAATAACAGAATCGTGAATGTTTCAAATTGTTTTCTGGAGTATTCATATTTTAAGACATTTTTAGCTTTGTCATTCCGAGCATTTCTCAAAAATAAACTTCATTTGGATGAAATGTATCCCGCTTTGCCACATTTTAGGAATTTTCTGATATTATGTTAAACAATTTTAAAAATTCGATTACACTGACAGCGAATTTATTTTAAGATATCTAAATAGATCTCGAGTGCAAGTTTTGAAGGGATGAAATTGAAATATATATTATGTTGCAGAATAACAGTGATTAATAATGTGGGAATTTGAATGGATAGTTTTACTAATAATTAATTATTTTTTCTGCATTTGACTAAAGCTTTTATAGTGATAGAAAAGGACATTTAAGTATTAGAGTTTTATGCCAAAAATGGACCACATATTGTGTAACAACAGCAGGAAAATTTCCACGTTGGGAGTGAAAAACATGTTTAATGTTGAATTTAAAGGCACACTGACGAACCTACTATATTCGTGAAACAGTTTCAAGAAACAAGAAACCCAAACCATTCCATTTTAAAACACAAAAGATGCGCTCACTGAGTGAGTTTCCTGAAATTATATTGACGCGAGGTGGCGAAATTATCGTTTCTTGAAACTTGTATGGTTTCAAGCAACTAGAGTTTCGTGTAAAGTGCGTTCTGTCGCTTGTAAGTGGATGAACCCAGTATTTTCGTCTGCATTTCTTATTTCTCCGACACAAAAATGCTTGAATAAATCTTCATCATTCGATGACATCACAGAAACTGAAAACGGGCCCTTTAAATATTGCGTAGTTACAAATTAAAACCGTCTCGACCGTTAGGTATACGGTAGGAATAAACCTGCAGACCAGTCGCTACGCAATAAACCTGAATACGCAACCAAAGATATGCCTGCTGGCTCCAATGATTTAGGGCTTGGCAGACGAGTCAAAAAGTACATACTACCGACTTTCGGCCCACCGTCCGCGTCAAATATTGCGTAAGCACAGCTGAAGGCATTTAAGATCCCTTCCTTCTAGTGAAAGCAAAAATAAGCAGATGTCCAACAACCCCTCCCCCTCCTTTTCGATTACGTAAAATTTGTAAATTTTCTTGTCGCTATTTCGTAGGATCGTCCAAACTATTTCTTTCAATCATTAAATGCTTGCGGAATATTTGATTACCGCAATATTTGCGTACTACCTAGAATGCTTGCGTAATACTTCAAAGACTCCAAACAAGAGTTTACCCAATGTGTGACCTCATATGAAACTTGTTTCAAGCAACAAATTTCGCAAAACCAGTTTCTCAATGTGAAGCCCTTCTAGGCGCTGAATGTACAGAGGCATTCAGCGCCTAGACGGGCATATCACAGTTGCGATTGCCAACAGGGTTTGAGCCCTCGTATCCTGTTGGAAGCTGAGAACGTGTTTTACAATCTGTCCATCGTAAGTTATCATCTTCCCGCCATGCTGACAATCTTTTAATGTTGTCATTCTATGTGGCCAATCAGTTTAATTGGTACAATTCTCCCATAAATCAGGAAAACATTGTTACACAATGCCTTGCACAACATGAACTGACCACTTGGCCAATCTCCGGAATTTCATCTTGAAAATTCATCCCAAAATCCAGATATAAATCCTACTGAACATTTACGAGATATCCAGCAACTTAGACAACTTTACCCATGTACGAGGGATAAATGCATACTGATCCAGTTTCTCTTGAACGAATGGCACCAAAATTCCATCACATGAATTCCACATGAGTTCAGACTGTTTCCCTTAACCCTATGACGAGCGGTGTTTGCACAGTGCAAACGCCTAAATCTAGTCTTTTGTTCCATTGCATTCAATGTATTCCAGTTAAATGAGCAGAAAAATTGTTAGTACTGCCATCTGTTATCATTTTAAATAAGTAAAAACATTTTACAACCTTCAGTTGGAAAATTTTCAAGATTCTTTAGGTTAAAAAAATCGAGAAAAATATCTGCACAGTGCAAACGCTGGAGGTTGTTGCCCCTGAAAGGGTTAAGCAGTGGTTCTCAACCAGTGGGGCCGTGTGGCAGTGAAAAGAAATGGATTGGTTGTTGGGGGTATTATATAATAAATATAATAATATTAATTATGATTTTGAATTCATTGATTAAGATTGGTCAAGATTGTGGTTAGTACATTGATTAATTGTGATTCCCAAATGATGGAAACAACTTTGGTTTGCACTGACAAATTAATTTATTGATTATTAAACACATAGATAATACAATACACTTCTACTGAATACACACACTTCGTAACCTGGTTCAATTTACTGACATGATAATAAATCATAAATATAATTCATATTAACCTGACTCAATTTACTGACATGCTCATAATTCATCAATATCACTCATATTAACCTAGCTCAATTTACTGACATAATAATAATTCATCAATATTACTCATATCCGGTCTCAATTTCCTGACATAATAATTCATCACTATTACTCATAGTATGTAATTTAATGCAGTCGCGCCCTACCAGTTTAATTCTTAGTATTAACCATTCTTAATTGATTGAAGCAGCGATTATATACACAAGTGTGAGAAAAGGGAAAGCACAATACCTAATTGCTGATTCGAGATTGCAGGGGCGTCGATCCTTCGTCTGGAATGGCATAATCTTGAGGCACTAGGAATGTTCATTAAAAATCACTTGTTCGGTGACAAACAACTAACATAGGCTGGCGGGTCCTTCAGAATCTTGAACTTCTCTCTCAACTGGACTCCTCATCCTTTCAGGGAGGAACTATCTTGCGGCACCAGTATTGTTCATATCAATTCATTAGTTCAGTGACGAACAACTAACATCGGCTGGCGGGTCCTTCAGAGTTTTGAATCACTCTCTCCAATGGCAACATCATCCTTTCAGTGTGGAATTCATACGTAACTCTCCATCTATAAGTATTCGATGTGTTTTCTGAGTATTCGCTTCGACTATCAGCCCAACAAACCTCTCACTAAATCGCAATCTCAAATCTGAATCTCTTCCTTCAGTTATATCATCACCATATCTTTCTCCTTCTAATTCTAGGGCCCTCCTACATTGCTTTCCGATTGGCTATATTGTCTCAACAATTTACCATCTGATTGGCCTGTGGTTTATCCTTAATATTTATTCCATCCATTGGGCTTCGTGGGCGTAGCTTCTTGTTACCCCTTTTTCTTCATTCCGCGGACCTGGACCTTTTTACAACCTGGCCCGGGGCTAAAGACTTTTGCGTGTGGGCTCCCCTTTTATTACGGCCATAATTTTACTCCTCTTTTTTTAAACCTTTACATCTTATTCTCTACTCAAACCGCTCTTTTTCATATTTATTTTATGTCCATCTGTTTCTGTAAATGCTACTCTCTTCTCTATCTCCTTCTGTTATCATTATAGCCCTCTTTACAATCGGCGCTTCTTAACTTTCTCACGTTTTTCTCTATTTTCATCCAATTAGTTTTATTCTTTGCACTTCCTTCTTCCAGTTTCTAGTTCCGCGGGCACAAAGTCGTTGTACTCTACGACATTTACCCCCTTTCTTCAACGAAAAAAAAATACTCCACATCTTCCATCCCTCTACTTCGTCTTTCATCTTCTCGTGCATTCCGCATCTCCTGTGCCATTTCTGCTCCTTCATCGTGCCTTTACTTGGTCATCAGATTTGTACCTTCGTGTCCCCTTTCTCACCTGTGTCTATCATTAGCTCCACACTATAACTGATGCAATACCTATCCTCTATATTTACATAATTGCTTATCATATCTACATCGCTTTCATTTAATAAATTATCTACTGAAAGTACACCTTAAGTATTTTCCTCACATTTCATTGGCGCTGAGAATGAGCCACGTTATCAATATTATAATAAACATACATTACTACATCATAATAAACTTCTAATTATCAAAAGCATTCACATAAAAGAAAAAAATTATTAAATCTGCAACTACATATCATCATATCATCACAATAATAATTGCCAAATAACATAACCTACAAAAAAACATCATAATACAGTAGACTCTCTTTAATTCGAACTCAGTTAATTCAAACTAATCCAAACGCCCCAAAAAACTTGTTTTGGAGTAAATGTTAAAAATATTTCATTAATTCGAACTAAATTTTTATCAATTCGGTTAATTCGAACTAAAAATTTGACTAAAACATTTTCTTTTTCCTCAATTAACGGAGAAAATACACGCTGTACTTATTATTCTGTGTATCAAAATCACCTGTATTTTTTTTCTATGTAAAGAGACACACGCCCGCATTCCTAGTCTATTGCATTTCCGTTAAACGTTAGTGGTTATTGTCCTTATCAGTGCTTAACGGACAAAGCGATTTTCCGTTATTTGTATCGATTTTCTTAGAATTTCTGAAAAACCAGTCTTTACTGCAGATTCTAGGGAGCTGCGTCAGTTATGCCTGCAGTGCAGACAAGTTAATGTGATCTAGTTTTTCTTGCTCAGTGTGTGATGTGAAAGTGTAAAAATTTAGGATGTCTACGCGTGGAAAGTACAAAACCCTAATTTTGGAGACAAAGGTAGAAATTTTAAAGATAGTAGAGAATGGAGAATGTAAAGCAAAGTTAGCAGCTGACTATGGAATTAAAAAATATATATTGTCAACTTATTTGAAAAACAAGGAGTCAATTTTAGATTCTTGGGAAAAATCAAAATTTGCTAGAGGAAGGAAACGCATGAGAAATGCATCCCAAGAATATCTAGAAAAAGCTCTACTGCTATGGTTCCAGGATGTTAGATCTCGAAATTTTCTGTTAAATGGACCCCTAATGCTGACGAAGGCTGATGAATAGGCAAGTCAAATGGGTATTGAAGATTTTAAATGCAGTGATGGATGGCTTTCTCGATTTAAGTCAAGGCACAATATTTCTTATCAAACTGTATGTGGCTAAAGCTCTGATGTAAACGAAGATGTATGCATTAATTTCGGTAGGAAACTGCAAGGGCTCTTCTCTACTTATCTGCCGAAAGATATTTTTAATGCGGCTATAATGGACAAAGCCATAATGGACTCTATTAAAACTCTGAAAGCATTTCTTCAGATGGAACCTTCCTCTGAAAATGAATTGAAATATTTACTTCAAATCGAGAATTTGGCTGAACAATGTAGGCATCATAAACAAAACCAAACATCCACTTTACAGTTTTTCCCCAAAGGGCAATTCGTATTTTTAATTAAAGTTTACTTTCTACTGCATATCTTCTGTTGCATCTTATGATTAAGGCAAGTCTGTATTGCTATTTAATATGTTAATTTTAGATAACATATTATAATATATTTTCTGGGGTTATACATACTAGGAGATTTTTCTTCTTCAGTGATACACTTTTAAAGTTATATATTTTCTCTTAACATCAGATAATTCGAACTTTTTTCCGAGAACCTTTGAGTTCGAATTAACGAGCGCCCACTGTAATTCGAAATATACATCATAATACTAGCAATCTAATAATGACGGAAAATTTGACCTAAGAAAAAAAAACATTATCGTAATGATAGCAAACTGTCTTTAAAACAAATCATTTAAACTTCAATTATTGACTCTTTCATCATAATTTTGGAACATTTATCAGCATATCGAATCATATAATCATGTCGTGTACACAGATTGTTCGTAGACTTAGTTCATTGTACTATATATAATATAGTCCTGTTCCTGATTGTCGCAGTATAATTCTCTCGCTTTTCTCATGTCGAGATCCGTCCTTCTACTGAGTTTATCACCGTCCATAACTGTTCATTTGTGATGATTCACAAAGTCTTTATATATATATATATGTGAGAATGAGTATGGCAACACAACTGAACTGTTACTACAACTTCCACTCCTACTACTGCGGCACGAAGGACTTTAAGCGGATGTGTTGTTCTGCAAGCTCCCGATGTTTAGCTCTTTTGATGCTTCTGTGTTTATTTTTTAATTTCATACTAAGTGTTAGTCCTGTCTTGTAAACATCGTCTAGTTTAATTAAATGTTCAAAATAATTAAGTCTAATGATTCACTTCTAAAGGAAGGAGTACTAACTCCTTCCTACATGGGGGCTCGGCCCTCGGACTCGAAAAATACCCCTAGCATGCTGAACTTAAAAAAAAAAAAAAAACTATTTTCTTTCGATGATACGACTTGATTTCGACTTGATTTCGACTTGATTTCGACTGGATTACTGTTGTCTGTCATTTTGGATTTGGATATCGAAAGCGAAAGCCAAAGTGATGTGCCACGGACTCTGATGATACTCTGATGGGATGATGAGAACCAAAACCAGAATTGTAAGTAACTTGGATCATATTAAAATTATTTGATGCATACGTTGACGCTTGTTCAAGAAAATTTTGATGATTAAGGGAATTCTCAACTTATTGATGATTTAAGAAAACTGAAAGATATTTCAACGTTCTTTTGATGCAAGAATTTAATTGATGCTAAATTCATTTTGATGGTCTTTGACGTTGAATTTATCACTTCTGTTTTCTTGAAGAGAATTCTATTTCGATGAAATTATTTGATGATTTGATGAAAATTTCGACATTTAACTTGAAGAATCTTGTTTCCTTGAACAAACCACAACATAATATATATTTTGAAAGATCGCGAATTGAATACTTTTGAAGATTATTATATTATTATTTTGATGCATAATTTTGACGAAGCGAATGTTTATTTGATGACAACTTTGCTTATTTGATGCGCTTTGATGTTGAACTTAATTCTGCTGTTTTCTTGCGAGAATATTTTTTATTTTGCAGAATGCTTTGATGCTTTCGATTTCACAATTTTGATACTTTCGATTTCCCAATTTTGATGCTTTTAACATTAGAACTTTAACTATTATTTTGATGCTGCATTTACATCCTCTATTTTCTTCAACAGTGATTTATTTTGAAGATTAATTTGATGAATATTTTGCTGAAGTAATATCTAACTTGATACATATCTAAATTTACGTCATCTGTTTTCTTCAACCAGAGAAATTATTTTGAAGAACTTATTATTTGATATTTGATGCTTATTTTAGTTCATAATTTTGTTTTCTTGAACAAAACCTGTTTTAAAGATTACTTATTTTGATGCATATTTTGAGAATCAATATTTTATTATTGAATTGGTATTTGCAAAAATTTCGATTTGAAATACTATTTTCTATTTTTGAATTTGAGTACCTACGTATTATAAGTATTGATTTTGGTTTTGAATATTTGTATATTTGTGTACTATAATTGTTTGAACCTAGTATATAGTTATGGCTACTCTCAACGATTACCCCAATATTGCAAAATCATTAAAAATTGGTGGTACGAATCAAATAAAGGTTCTACATCGTTTAATTTTTGGTACAGACGGCGACAGACAAAATCGTACCAGATTACGTAAATTTACAGGTTTTAAACAGCCATTCGTGTTGGAAGCAACGAAACAGAAAGTACTTAAAGAGTTTTCACTTAAAGACTTGATTTCTATTTGTAATCTACTTCATTTAGAATTTTCAACTGACCCAGACAAATGTGCCAATACCATTCTTATGAGTCTTAGTGATTTATCGTTATTAAAAGCAGAATTTTCTGATCTTTCGGAATGCGAAGTGAATGATGACTCACTTCCGGGTGCACGTTCATCCCAAACTAACAGCGTTATAGAGGAAAATAGATCTCCCTTTTCCCCCACCATTGACGCAAAAGAATCTTCGAATAAGCAAAATACACACATTTCCGTTGGTGAATCAGATCAAAATTCATTGCCTTCAGTTGAAACTGCGAATCTCTCTTTCCAGTTGTTTAGTCTGAAAGACGTTGTTGATTTAATACAACCTTTCTCGTCTCGTGATAATTACAGTGTTGAGAATTTTATATCTGACGTTGAAGAACTTTTTTGTTTATATCAGATAAACAATCCAATTCACCAAATTACTTTTGTTAGAAAATGTTTAACTGGTCCCGCTCAAACTTTAATTAGGTCTATTCGTGGAATTACAAATTGGGAACAATTGAAGCACCATTTATTAGACGAATTTTCGGACAAAATTAACGGTATTCAGTTACATAAATTAATGGAATCTCGACGTATGAAACCGTTTGAAACCCTACAAGAATATTTCTTAGCTATGAGAGATTTGGCACACAAAGGTTCTCTCGATGACTCCTCTCTGTTTGAGTATGTCATAAACGGAATTCCTGATTCAACAAACAATAAAGTTATTCTTTACGGTTGTAAATCCGTCCCTGAATTTAAGGAAAAGTTGAAAATTTATGAACAAATCTTTACCAGATCACAAAATTTCAGACAAAATAATCAGAAAAAAATTGATGCTTCCTACCTCAATGTGAAAGTCGATAATACACGTAGCCCAAATACACAGCCAGTATGTTTTTCCTGTGGCTTGAGAGGTCACAAAAGCAACCAATGTTTGAATAAGTCACATGGTAAACAATGCTACGGATGTAAAAGTTTTGGTCATGTTCATGCTAATTGCCCTAAAAGTTATCGAAATTCTAAACCAAAACCTGATTCTCAAAAACCTATTTCTGATAAAACTGTAAATGCACTTTCTCCTGAAACTTCATCGAAAAATCCCATGCATGTTGACATTCAACTTGCAGGAATTCAATTGACAGCACTCTGTGACACTGGGTCACAGGCAACCCTCATCAATGAGAAAACCTATCGAAGAATTGGTTCGCCACCATTGCAGCCCACCAACATTCCCTTTTCAGGAATTGGCAAAAACCAAGTTCACAGCATCGGATTCTTTCAGGATTCCATCGAAATTCAAACCATTACTTTACCTGCTAAAATACATGTTCTAGAGGATGACTTGATTCCTTTTGATGTGATTATCGGAATCGACTTTTTGCAGCAAACCCAATTTACATTTGATGAAGACGGTATTCGTTTTACTCTTGATAATAACATCTTCGTTAATATTGCTAATATTCCTGATGACGAAGCTTTCCCATTTGATCTTTCACACATTTTGAATTCTGAAATTCGTGAGGAAGTTCAAAATATCGTTACTTCCTACAAACCCCATAAAGTTCAAGACACTGAAATTAAAAGGACTATTTTATTACAAGATGAAATCCCCGTAAATCAACGTTCTCGACGACTCCCTTTTGCGGAACAGAAAATTGTAGAAAAACAAATTCAAGATCAGGGCCAAATATGCATGTCTGAAAAACCTCTAACATCTACTCAAGATAAGATTTCTAGGGTAGAGAAAATGGATAATCCAATTGATTTTGAACGTGATGATGATGATGATGATGCCAATGATTTAGATTTGTTTCATGATAATGATGATGGAAAATATTTAGATGATGCTGATGCCAGTGATTTAGATTTGCTTCATGATAACGATGATGATAATGCTTTTGATATTGGAACTATCAAAGCAACTCTTGAACCAAAAATATTTGATGCCGATGATGATGCCCTTGAGAATGAATCCGTCAAAAGTGAAAAGGTTGAACCAAAATTTCAAGTTATTGAAGCTCCCAACCCCCCTGAACAAATAGCAGCTTTTCAACAACAGAAAAACATTCTTTCACAAAATCCAGTTCTTCGTGTTTTTCAACAGGGATACCCATTAGAACTCCACACTGATGCCAGCTCCTTAGGTTTTGGCGCTGTGCTCTTGCAACAATCCGATGATGGACAGTTTCATCCTATTCATTATTTTAGCCGTAAAACTACAGTTCAACAAGAAAAATATCATAGTTATGAACTGGAAGTTCTTGCCGTTATTGAAGCGCTAAAAAAATTTCGAAACTACTTGTTGGGAACAAAATTTAAAATTATCACCGATTGTGATGCTTTCCAAAAAACGATGCACAAAAAAGACCTACCAGCTAAAATTGCTCGATGGGCATTGATGTTAGAAGACTTTGATTATGAAGTTTGTCATCGACCCGGTAGACAGATGAAACATGTTGATGCTTTAAGTCGTAACCCCATTCTTGTAATTACCTAAAATGATATCACTCAAAAGGTGAAAAATGCCCAAGACCAGGATGAATTTATATCTCAAATTAAATCTATGCTTGAATCTACACCTTCTGATGAATTTTTTGTTAAAAACGGAATTCTTTATAAACTTCATCAGGATGCCGAACTTTTAGTAGTACCACAAATGATGCAGAAAGAAATAGTGCTAAACGCCCATTCACAAGGTCATTTTGCTTCACAAAAAACCGAATTAATTGTTTCTCGTGAATTTTTCATTCCTCAACTTAAGAAATTAGTTCAAGAAATTATTTCGAACTGTATTCCTTGCATTTTGTCCTCGCGAAAATCTGGAAAACAAGAAGGATACCTTCACCCCATTCCAAAAGGTGATGCACCCCTTGAATGTTACCATTGCGACTTTTTAGGACCTTTACCATCGACAAAAAAATGTTATAAGTATCTTTTACAGTAGTTGATGCCTTTTCCAAATTTGTATGGATCTATCCCGTGAAGTCCACCTCTACGAAAGATGCCTTAGACAAATTATCCTTGCAACAAACTACATTTGGCAACCCTTCAAAAATCATTACTGACAAAGGTAGCGCATTCACATCTTCAGAATTTCAAAGTTACTGCCAGGAACAGTCAATTGAACACATTTCAATAGCAACAGGTGTGCCACGTGGCAACGGTCAGGTTGAGCGTGTTCATGGCACAATTATTCCCGTTTTAACTAAGTTAGCTCTAGATGAACCTGACAAATGGTTTAAATATGTCCCAAGATTGCAACGTATCTTAAATAGTACCACCACACGCAGTACAAAATTCACACCCTTTCAACTTTTAATTGGTGTTAAAATGAAACAACAAGAGGATCTACAGATTAAAAATCTTCTTGACGAGGAACACCACCAAAGAATTCTTGATGACAAAGAAGCGTTACGTATCGAAGCTAAACGAAATATCCTCCGTTTACAGGAAGAAAACATACGACAATATAACAAACGGCGTAAACCGGCTTGTAAATACAAGATCGGTGACAAAGTGGCAATACAACGAACTCAATTTGGAACCGGATTAAAGCTCCGACCAAAGTTCTTCGGACCATATGAGATCACGAACATCAACCCCAACGATCGTTACGAAGTTCGAAAGTTAGGACATCACGATGGTCCAACCATAACATCAACTGCAGCGGACAAAATGAAACAGTGGTGCAGAAACTGAACACCAATACCACTGTGTTGAACACTGCTTGATTTTTTGAAATATTTTTCCTTTTTCTGCTCTTTTTTTTTATCTTTTCAGAATTATTGTTTACAACCCAGCCGCGGACGTCTGGAAAGTCAGAACGGCCGTGTGAGAATGAGTATGGCAGCACAACTGAACTATTACTACAACTTCCACTCCTACTACTGCGGCACGAAGGACTTTAAGCGGATGTGTTGTTCTGCAAGCTCCCGATGTTTAGCTCTTTTGATGCTTCTGTGTTTATTTTTTAATTTCATACTAAGTGTTAGTCCTGTCTTGTAAACATCGTCTAGTTTAATTAAATGTTCAAAATAATTAAGTCTAATGATTCACTTCTAAAGGAAGGAGTACTAACTCCTTCCTACATATATATATATATATATATATATATATATATATATATATATATATATATATATATATATTTATACATGAGTCTTATTTAACATTAGTTTTTTATCATCAGTGTTTTATTCACATTTACAATTAACATCCACATTTCACACATTTCAATAATCACTGTTTCAACATGTCATTGCCATATCATGCTACTAATTTGTCAAAATACCTCTTAATTTAATTAGTATTTCAAAGACATGCTAGTTGTATTATTCATTTAATTCCTGTGTCTTATTTACCTGTAATGAACAATCCTGGTGCCGCAAGATAGTTCCGCCCTTAAAGGATGAGGAGGCCAGTTGAGAGAGAAGTTCAAGATTCTGAAGGACCCGCCAGCCGATGTTAGTTGTTTGTCACCGAACAAGTGATTTTTAATGAACATTCCTAGTGCCTCAATATTATGCCAATCCAGACGAAGGATCGACGCCCCTGCAATCTCGTATCAGCAATTAGGTATTGTGCTTTCCGTTTTCTCACACTTGTGTATATAATCGCTGTTTCAATCAATTAAGAATGGTTAATACTAAGAATTAAACTGGTAGGGCGCGACTGCATTAAATTACATAATATGAGTAATAGTGATGAATTATCATGTCAGTAAATTGAGACCGGATATCATGAGTAATATTGATGAATTATTATTATGTCCTTAAATTGAGCTAGGTTAATATGAGTGATATTGATAAATTATGAGCATGTCAGTAAATTGAGTCATGTTAATATGAATTATATTTATGATTTATTATCATGTCAGTAAATTGAACCAGGTTGCGAAGTAGAATCCAATTTAGTGACTGGGAATAGTCATTACATATTCAAAAACTTTTTTTATTGTAAGTAAAAATGAAGAAAAGCCTAATGACTGAATTCAATTTTTTTTCTTTGTATTTGTAAGTACAGAAAAACTGTTAATGCATTAACTAAATAAAAATCAAAACTCGAGTATTTAGTTATAGCATAAGAAATTTAAGAGGGATGCAGAATTATTTACATGGATGCTTTTGTAAAAACTCGTTCTTAGCTATATAGGTTTTAATCATTATTTTACCAATCCTTCGTTCATTCACTTTTTTCTGCATTGAAAAAGGGAAACAATGTCTTTAAAAAAATCCTTCCTTTCTTTAAATTAAACGCGAATGAGCAGATGTAAATGATTTTAAATGAAAACTGTTGCAATAAGTGGAAGCAATAAAAATTTGCCATTAAAATGAAAAAAAGTTAAACGAATTCCCATTAGTTAAATGGCGACATAATAAGCTGAATGAAATAGAAGTAAAACACCTAAAGTATTAGAAAAGCAGTGGGAGAACAACATGTTTATAATTAGCATATTTCCGCCTACTCTATGTGCGTGTTTGAATATCGAAACTACTGTAGTCTCTTGAAAGATCTTTTGGGCCAGTAATCTGCACTCATGGATTTCCTATTCAATGATGTTAATTATTACAGTTGAGTTTCATTTTTAAGAGAGATGTAGACTTGTGTGTCTATTCACAGACATTATCACATTTTCAGCTTCGGTTTACTAAACCCGAGTGTGATTGGAAATTCGACACCTCAACGCTTTAAATCAAGGTTTAAAATTCAGTTTCTATTGAATTTAAAATTCTATTCAACACTTCTCTCAGAACTGCTCTCAGTTCATGTTCAATAAGTCAAATGAGTTCTCGTAATTTATGTAGGCGATAGCATAATGCTGTAAATTTTATGGGAATAATTGTCTTTCAGTATAGAATTACTCCTCGAATGCTTAATGGTGGTTTAACTACAATGCATCTAAATTTGCGTCAAATGAATAGTTTTTTGTAAAAATTCCGCTGATCATACACAGGCATTTATTATCAATGGGAATAGTTTGTAGAAATTTATAAACCTTCAAATGCCCCTTATTGATAAAAACTTCGTACAATGCTAAATTTAACCATTTATTCATAGACAGTAATTCCTGTTCGTGGGTTGTTGTTAAGTACTTTAATTGTTTAAAAGTATCTTAATAATCTCGAAATCGTTTATTAAGTGTATTGAAGTTAAAACGAATAAATTCCAGAAACTTTCCATTAAGTAAAATTCATGGAATTTGCTCGTACATGCGCTGAATTATTGATTAGTATTGAACGGATTATCTGTTGCATAACTATCGGTCCTCTGACAATCAAAAAAATTAGAGATACAATGAGAATTAATCCGATTACATTTTCAACGTCGCTCATAAACTAATGAATGTAATGGACATTTTACAGGATATAAAGTAACAATCCTTGTAATTTGATTACTATTTTAAGTAAGCCCTTTTCAGAACAATGTAAGTGGTACAGTTCAAATCGCTAATAGGTCCATTTTTAAGGTAAATAACGAAGGTATTTTTTTATTATCTGCGTTTACCGGTTTTTCATGCGCAATGGTACAGTTCACATTACATTCCGAGCGTTACGTTACGTTGATTAGTTGGTACCGAGATTGTCGACATGATCTGTGTTTGGTTTGAAGCGTCACGTGGTCAATAAATTTGAGTTCTGTGATTGGTTAAAAATTTTAACGCTGACGCTACGCCACGCTCCGGATTCAGTGTGAACGGGCCGTAGGATCTTCTTCACATTGTTACTCCGTTGGATTGATGATAAGACCTGTGATAGGGTTTCACGTATCACGTGTTTGTTGCTTTGAGGTCAGTAATTGGTTATTTTTTTATCACTGACACTACGCTCCGCTCTATACGCAACCGCAGTGTGACCCTGTTGTTGTTGCTAATTCTACCTGGAATTCGGTTCAGATCCTGTGGGTTCTAGTCCCATGTTTGGCATGGATGTTTGTAGCCGTTCGAAATCGGCTTTAAACTGTAGGTCCCAGTCAAATTAGCCCTCGTGTAGCAAAAAGGTGACTGTAGCGTTCCAAACCAAACCAAACCAATCCAGTCTAGGTCCATATAGGCTTTACGGGCTGAGAAGTGCTTCCCCGATTTACAATAGCACCACAAGGGTCAGAGTCCGATTTGGCTAGGTGCCACCTCAATTTCAATGGAACACTCCAGGGGCGACATCCAGGGAAATCCGACATTTTCCCCTCCTCTCTAACCTCATAGAAGGGCTTTCTAGTCTACGGATTGAAAGTACCCATACATGGCCTACACCCGAAGGTATTTAACGGCACTTGTCGGGATTCGAACCGAGCACCCTCGGCGCTGAAAGCCGACGCACTATCCCCAGGCTACCTTGGGCCCAATGTCACACTTTGCTTCCGGAGATGTCACAGAATGCGTTTTTGTTTGCTGAGATGTTTCCGATGCTCGATTTCATGCTCGATCCTATATCGCATTTTTGCTTTTTAAATGCGAGTTTATATGCTTTCTCATTAAAGTGTTCATTTGAAACCGTAAGATTTAGCAGGAAGAGTGAACGCATTAAGTGGCGACTGTCGGGATTCGAACCGAGCATCCTCAGGGTCGAATTCGCAAACCCCTAGGATGCTCCTGGCCATTCTTTTCGTATGGAAGAAGGATAAAAAAATTCGGGTCCCAGACACTACTTGATTTTATTCAACATCAACAAGACATAAGTCTTATAATCATTGTGCAGTTATAGTATCATTTTATTGATCACTAAAATTGTACCTGATTTATGAAATTTATTTTTACATTTTAATAGCCTTAGTTCCCCTGGGGTAATGAAATCCCGCTGAAAAAGAATTTTTAGTAATTCTGGAGGTCACTTCGTTTCTGAATATAGGGTCAATACGGCAGTTTAGATATTGGGAAACACTTACATATTTGTTTGAGATAACTGGGAAGTAGGGCTTGCGTATTTTATTTATTTTCTTTCTTTTACCGAGCTTAATGATATTGATCTCTTTTAAAAGTACTGAAACGATGTGAACAATCCTCTGATAGACATTTTTGATCAAATAATGCTCGTGATTTGATTAAAAATTCCTATACATATTTTTTACAAAAACTGTATTGATTATCTCAAGATGGAATACAACAGTCATTTTACCGTGATACAAAATTTCCAGTTTTCAAATACTACCTGCCTTTGATATGCTTCACTTACTTTGTGGCTGAGGGAAGTACTACTTAATAGAAACATTTTCTTGCTATGCAGAAATGGACTTCAAGACTTTGCACCAAAGTTAAATTAGTAGTCATTCAAAATGCTAATCAATGTCAGAAATTCGTATAGAACGTGATTTCCATAGTCTATTTTTGAGCGACTCGCAAACACGTGTATTTTAATGGAATAAATTAAAGTCGCATTTTAATAATGTTGATGTGTTTGTTCCCTTAGGGAAACTTGTTGAAATACAAAACAGGAAAAAAGGGCCTTTTTAATAACCGCTATCTAATAAAAAAGGTTTGCTACGTGTTTTGAACTAATCGAGTTCATCGTTAGTCAGAGGAGCATTAGGTGTGATTGTAACTATAAACAATTTACGGATGCTCATAGTAAAAATACATGATACCCTCACATACGTGAATGAATTGCTCATATTTGTGATTTGCTCAAATTTTTGTTTGTTTGTTTTTGCTCAAATCTGTGTTTTGTGCATACTTGTGAATTGTTCATAGTGACAATCCCACATTTCTTCTCGGCCTGGCGATGAACTATTAATAAATTCGAAACAGACAGCCATCCTGTTTATTCGATTGTGGTTTTTAAGAAACCTTATTTTTCCTGTTACGATATGTAGTCATATCATTGTGATGTGCAGAATTCAGTCGCCATCACATTTATTTGTCCCGAATGCAGAAGCTCAGCCTTCGCAAAAACAACAGCAATTTAAGGCTACACAGTACCCTAAAAATGACAAAATTATCGAATTTTTTTTAATTGCATTTTTCAATGGTCCATACTATTGTGAATCTTGACTCCAAATTGTAGATCTGAAATCCAAACAGTTTTAAAGATATTTGAACTTTTCTGAGTGTTGTCAGTCGCAAAATATGACAGCTGAGGGGGCGTGGTTAGTTTTGTTTTGATTGTTTTGATTTTGATCATTTTGATTTTGAAGCAAATATTCTTATAATTTATTCTTATAATTATTCTTATAATTAATTAAATAAAAATAATTTGGAATGAATGAACTCCTTGGCTGAATCGGTAATTAATTGCAAATTTTACTACTCAAATCGTTTCAGTTTGTTTACGTTTTGATTCTATTTGAGAGATCATTACTGTCTATCTAATATACATAAAAAGGACTATTTCAAGACCAGTATTAGATTTTACACAAAGTTTTATCAACTTAAAATCTTTGTATTGAAATATTTTGTTGTTTTTATACATTTTTTCATTGAGAAAATACCACGACCAAAACGTTCTTGCATTGCTAAGAAACATGTGTTGAAGAGATGGCAGACAAATGTAAACATTAATTCTAAAACTCATCCTTCTGCAGATAGAAGTGTGAGAATTCAGAATATAAATGTTTTGAAAACAGGTATTGTGGATAACATTCAACATATATCTGCTGCATCAAAATATATTTTTGTTGATAGTGAAAACTTGAATAATTTATTTACAAATTTGCTGTGCAGCTCTTGTTATAGTGCATCTTTGAAACTTTGTAGAAAGCTGGTTATTTTTAATGTGCATTATTTATTATCAATATTTTGTATATGTGTATTGTCTTTACAACTTTTAGGAAAATATTAGCTAAATATCAGCTAATCTGTCATTGTCGTTAACATTGCTATTGATATTGTGCAGAAACATATTTTGAATAAGAAAATTTATATTCTATTATATTGAGTTAAAATTATGTTTTAGTACATCTTATAAGTGGGGAATAACATATAAAAAAAATTAGAGCTCTACAAACATTTTTAGTTTTTGTTTTTTGCATTTACAAACTTTAAATGCATTTTTCTCAGACTTTTATTTTTGTTGATGTTAGTGTTTGCTATTCCCTAAGGATTTTTTTATTTTGAAGATAGAGTCTTGAAATTTTTTGTACGCACTTATATATATATGTACTACAATAATTAGTATTGTATTTAGATCTGAGGGTTATAGTTATTTTTTTTTTTAATGTCGAAGTCAATATTTCCAAATTTTTCGTGTTTTTTTCAGGTTTCGCTACAAAATTTTTTTTTTTAAATTTAAATAAAAGTTACATCTTTAATTCCATACTAACTTTTGTTCCCAATAATCCAATGAATATAAATCACTTAAAATAACTAAAAAATATTGAAAATTAAAAATGTTATAAAAGTTTTAAAAAACTTCAAAATTTTAAAAAAACTTTAAATTTTAAAAATGGTGCTTGCTAAAATGATTTTTTTTTTACCAGAATTAGTTTAATTTTATAATCTCAAACAAAGTCATTAATTATTTTTATTGCAACTGTCTCCAAAAAAATTTTTTGAAAAAGGGTACTGTGTAGCCTTAAAAATTATATGTATTTGATTTTCTTTTGAAATTAAAGGAAGAAATTTAACAATGTGGCTGATAAGCCATCAAATGAGGGGGTTTTAAAGGCTTCATTAATGGCCTTAATGAAAAATAATCAATTTAAACTTGTAATATTGCTGAGGCCAGGAATCTAACACTACCATGATGTCGTGAAAATATAGAGCACTCCCAAGTGACACACATCATTGGCTCAAAATCAAATTTTCGTGACATCGTTGGGGAATGATTGCCGCTGGCAGAACTTCCAGAAACAAATATGGGACATCAATTATCAAATATTGTTGTCCCAAATGCAAATAAGAGTTGAACTGCTCTATTAACGGTTGTGCCAACTAACAGACAGCCATTGGATGAGATGCAATGCCAACCGTTGTTTCAACTTAACCCCAGTTGTCAAATCCAACTGTTGGCCGGTTTTCGGTTTTCTTTTTGCCCTGGCGCTGAAAAGTTGGGTACTGGTGGGTAGGTCACGTATGCAAAGTTTTGGGAAAAACAAAAAATATCTTCTGTTTCCATTTCGCCTGTTCCATTTCGTCGAGATTCTGTAGCTCATCACCTGGGAAGTCAAAAATTTCCTTGCCACACCCAAAGTGCTGAACGTTTCGTGAAACTAGTAACAGAGGTTTCTGCGGCTGTGTGTGGAGAAAATGAGCGTGACGTTTTAGTTAGAACCCGAACGAGTCGAGAAAAGCTATGCTATCATTTGACACCAAATGCTAGTACCGAGTAAAACCGGAATAACTGTAAGGGCAAAGGAGTTAAGTGCCCATATGGTTGGGTGGAACTCGCAATGCAGCCACCTCCCCGTAGTAAGTTCTGGGATTTTTTTTAATTTTATTACAGAAAAAACGAAGAGCTGCCTGCAAATAAAGGAAATACACATTTTTAACTATATGGTAAAAATCTGATAAAAATCACGGACGAAATGGAAACGGAAGATATTTTTTGTTTTTTCCAAAACTTTCTCAAAAATTTTTTCCAAAACGTGACCTACCCACCAGTACCCAACCTTTCCGGACTAGGGCAAAAATAAAATCGAAAACTCATTTTTTACGCTCGCTCCGCCCTAATGTCCACCCCTACATGGGGATTGTTTTTCCTTGACACGGTGGCATCATCCATCAGGACAATGCGACGTGTCATACATCTCGCAGTGTACGTGCGTGGTTTATAGTAGGGGAGCATATGTAGTCCCGTGGCGGTATTAATGATGGGAACATGGGTGGATATTTTTTTCATCAGAAACTACCTGTAGATGAATAATTTCCATGGTGTCACTCTTTGGTGTGTGGCGTATAGTAGTAATGACGTCTTTAAGATGGCCGCCATGGAATTAAAAAATCCACTTTATTTCGGTTATTTATCCGCCGATTTTCTTTTGTAATACCTCATATTGAAGATAAATAAAATGTCTAGATGACAGATGCAGAATCGGGGGAGACGGAGTCGTCATAGAGCACAAAAGGGAGAAAGCGCGTCCTATGAAGCAGATGGTTGGCTCGCGGTTGGAACCTGTGTTATGCTAGGTCAAAGTTACATTGGAGACCCTCCATGAAGGATAAAAAACTTTTGTGCTTGTAATTAAATTAACATTATACATAAAGACAAAACACTTCATGTCGGCTGGCCAGCCATTGAAAAAACAAAGAAAAAAAACACCCCTGTAAATTATACATAGAAAGTGCATTCAAAACACATGGAAAAATAGTAACAAAATAATTACAAAACAACATAAATAGGTAACATACATAAATGAATGCACTATAAGAGTCAACCTTGTGACAAAGAACATGGTTGCATAGTAAAATAAGTGTCATTACTATATAAGGAAGGTTACAAGACACTTCTGCATGAAAAACATAACCCTCAAAACAGTGTATCACACTGTACCATGCATAGAACAAAAAGTAAAAAGGAAATGTGCTTACAAACTTAAAAAAACAAGTGCAAAAATTACATTGGGATACACATGTTAAGATGAGTACATACCCTAGAGCAGGGGTGGGCATTTAGTCGATCGCGATCGACCGGTGGACCACCAAGACATTTTGGGGTGACCGCCTTTACTAAGACCTAAGACGCGCATACTAAAAGAAACATATTTTTGGAACACCGACGCGATTTGCTTTAAACGCGGTTTTAAAAGAGTAAGTTTTTTTTTCTTGTAGTTATGTAGGTAAGTACATATTCCGCATTTATTATTAAGTTATAATAAATATTGAAGACCTTTTTTTAGCTCACCACATCTACGTCACTGGGTGGACCGCAACACCTTGACAAAATTAGAAGTAGCCCGTACCTTGGAAAAGTCTGCCCACCCTTGCCCTAGAGCATTAAAAAAAACTTAACGAATCATAGAAAAAATGCAACAGCATGTTATTCAAAAATGTTACACAGTATAGCAAAATTACATGATGATTTTGTTTGCAAAAAGGACAAGTTAATGATTTATACACTTCACAAAATGGCAGCTGAGATATACAAAAATAAGAAAAAATATAAAAATTTCACAAATATAAAGTTATAAAGGCATGAGTTATAAATGCATAAATTGTGATCTACACATAATACACGAGTGCCTTTACAACAGTTGTTGTTGAACGAAAGACAGTAGAACTTATGTTCGGTTTAAGATTGCCTATATTTTTTTTGGTTTCAAGGGATGGTAAATTTTAACTTAAAATATGCATGGTGTAATTAAATTCGACCGACCGTCTAAGCGAAAGCGAGTGAAGGACATAGACTTTGAATTGTGTATATTGTGCCAACATCTATTGAATGAGGATTTGGTTAAAACCTCAAGTACTCAGCACAAACTGTTTGATGCAGTGAGAGTTCGAAACAAGTGTAAAGACTGATTATCAGCACTTCGAAGAATACGCTCGAAAATTTGCAGTGGAAGGAAATTGGAAGTTAAAACTGAGTGGATTCATTAATCCAGAAGATGTACATACATATGATGTAGCATATCACAAAGAATGTTGCACAAAAAACGTCATTGCGAAGTACTGATGAAGTTGAAACAACACCTAACTTGCCAGAATGTATTAGTGAAGTAGAATCCATAGATCGTTTGCTAGATTCTTTTTTGGAAGGTAATGTTGTCACGATGGCAGATCATGAGAGACACTATAGAGATATCTGTCACTGGAATGGTGTTAAACGGCAAGACATGTTGTCAAGGAAATCTCTTAAAATACTTATTGAGTATGAATTATTTTACATGAATGTAGTATTTAACGACCCTATCTCCAAAAATCAATCACGGCGTATTTCTTTGAAATTTGTCAATGATGTTTTGTTGTCGCGGGTGGAATCCAATTCTGATATGAATGCGAGTATGGAAGTTCTGAATCAAGCAGCTAAATTATTACGTAAAACCATACTGACAGAGGAGAAATGGAAATTTACAAGTTCTATAACGAAGAAAAAAATCATAAATATCATACCGAAAGAAGTTCTATACTTTTTCAAATGGTATATTGGAGGGAACAAAAAAATGGAAAGTTTGCAGATTGATAACAAACATTTGAACCAAAGGGGTGCTGCATTATCAAAAGCTCTTATGTATGAGTGCCAAACTGAAAGACAAACCGTTTATAGTAGCACGGCGTTAGTTTAACACAGACACTCACGGGACCTTCCTCTACAAGTTGCTGTTGGCCTAACGATACATAGTAAAACTCGCAGAAAATTCTTGGTTCAGCTCATGCACGGTTCGGGTTACTCGATTGATTATAATAAAGTTTTTTGCCTTGAGACTGCTATAGCCAATGAAGTTTTGAACCATACGAAAGACAATGACGGATTGTATGTCCCACCCGATATTGTGAAATGGAGATTTATCTTTTGTACAGCAGATAATTTAGACTTCCTTGGAGACACGCCTGATGGACGAGGAACCCTTCACGCAACTGTGATGACTTCTTATCAAGAATATAACGAAGGTGAATTGCAATCTATAACTCTGTCTGATGCTGAAACACAGGTACCCAATCGTTCGCTACAGAAACGATCCAGATACATGACAGACTTTATTCACTACAATGGGCCAAAACTCTTAAAGCCTAACAGTTTTGCTTTTAAGAAATCTGATATATATATACAAAAAATTCAACGTTTAAAACTACATAATGTAGAATATTTAGCGTGGTGTCTGTGCAAAAACAAAATAATACGTGATACAGAAGAAATATCCGATAGTTCCGGAAATCGACCTTCAAGTTCTAATCATGAAAGTAGTTATAATCCAGCATCTGATCCAACTTGGACTGTATTTAATGCAAAGCTGTTAAACGACCAAAAACCAATCACTCACATATGTGCTCTACCAATCATACCAGCTACTCCAACAGATCGTTCCATACAATTGACTTTCTAGACGTACTTTGAAAAATTTACTATATATGTGTGTGGAGTAGATTCAAAACGTGTTCTTCCATTAGATTTGGGTCTTTACCGTCCTGTACAGCAACTTATCAAGGCTCAACAGAATCTTTGAGATCCCTTTGTGCTACAACCTGGAGAGTTACACATATGCATGGCCTTACTACGTGCTATTGGCACATTTATTGATGCACATTTTTATTGGCACATTTTGGGGGGCTCTTCCTCTCTTTTCTAAGAATCACATACAGGTCCCAACCGCGAGCCAACCATCTTCTTCACAGGACACGCTCTCTCCCTTTTGTGCTCTGTGATGACTCCGTCGTCCTTGATTCTGCATCTGTCATCTAGACATTTTATTTATCTTCAATATGAGGTATTACAAAAGAAAATCGGCGGATAAATAACCGAAATAAAGTGGATTTTTTTAATTCCATGGCGGCCATCTTGATGACGTCATTACTACTATACGCCACGCACCAAAGAGTGACACCATGGAAATTATTCATCTACAGGTAGTTTCTGGTGAAAAAAATATCCACCCATGTTCCCATCATTAATACCGCCACGGAGCTCATTTTTTTGACATATGCTCTCCTACTATTAAAGAGCACCAGGATGAGTTTACCGTAGTCCCCTGGTCCCCAAATTCAACAGCTTAAACCCAATCTAGAATCTGTGGGACCACGGGGGGTTCTTGGCGCCATGGATCCTCAACCGCACAACCTAGGGCAGCTGGTCACAGAACTGGAGTCGGCATGGCTTCACATCCCTATGAGTACCTGACAGAACCTCATTGACTCTCTTCCTGTCTGTCTTTTAGCGGAGCACGCTGCGAAAGGTGCTAATTCTGACTTTTGACAAGTGGTCACATTAATGTGACTGGACTGTTTATATTAATATTCATTGCTTATATGTTCTTTTATTAATATTATAAATCTAAAAATATTTTGTATATTTTAGATTTTTACTATTATGCGTCTTCACAAAAGGCTTCGCGGGCCGCATGTGGCCAGCTGGCTGTATGTTATTCAGACCTACTTTATAGCCCTTTTAAAACTTATTATGATACGTTTATTATTGATATATAATGAAGTAAGTAGGTAAATAAAAATCGTACTACTAAAACTTAAAATGGTATTAAATGTACTTAAATTTTTGATATGTTAAAATAATTCCAATAAATCCTACATGAAAAAATTTAAACAATAGCTAAGGAGATTAAAGCATTTCAACTTTTATGTTTTAAATATATCGGATCTTGATTGTTTGCTCAGCATGTCATTTTAAAGTTTGGAAGTCTTGCAGATTTTTACGATTTATCTTTAAAAGTGCATTTAAATTGATTCAGTGTATAATTATTTAAATAATTTATGTAACAGTTTTTAGACTCATTAAAAGCGTTTGCTAGACAAGCACTAAAATATAGATTTTCAGAAAATACTGAGGTATTATTCACTGTAACTTGTATTTGAGTTTGAAATATGGTTCACAAAGTTCTATTTAAAAATTTATATCGTAATCCATTTCTTTTTTTTTCTGTCAATGCATAAAATATGATTGAAAAACCTTTTAGAAAAATCTTGTCTAAAATTAAAAAATAAATTCTTTAAAATCTAGCACTTTCCAACTTTCAATCTTCTGATTGAGAAAAAAAGTTAATATTTAATGTGATCCGTGTATTCCCAATTTTTTTTTGAAAACATTCTAGTAAATATTCTGTCATTATGTTATTAGTATGTTATCTAGTAAATATGTTATCTATTATGTTATCTAGTAAATATTCTGTCATTATTTTATTCATTATGTTAGATAATATTATGCGATTTAATCACTTAACTTGAGAACGAATTCGTTCTTTTCTATTATATTCCAATTATAATATAATTCTCCAAGAAATGTGTTTTGTTAACGATGTCTTAATTTTTTCTCCTAGCGATAAACCAACAACAGTATATTAAGTCTGTTGTGTACTAACCCTATGGGATTCCTTCACCTCAATGTTAACCTATGGAGAAAAAGTGTCCAAGGATTGCCGACTTGGATTGAAAGATTTTTTTAAAAATTGTAATTCATAGTAGAGAAAAAAATTACTCCTTGGGTATTTCTCGTTTAAAAAAATGTAAATAATATTTTTAAATTGAAACTATTCGGGGAAAAATTGTGATATAGTCTTCATCAATTCCTTTGTTTTGCTAAATTTATAAAATGGAACCTGATGCAAGAGGCAGTAAAGTTGGGGCTATCTGAAAATACCATTTTTATTGGATTATTAGCATTTATGTGGCTGTCAATAGTAGACACATTTTCTCCATAGGTTAGCATTGAGGTGAGCGAATCCAATAGGGTTTGTTTACAGCAGCCTTACACTTTGCCTCAGAGAGTAGTTTTTATTTTTTAATGTATCTGTTATGCAGGAATTTCTAGATTTATATATAACAAGTCCTCTAAATCTCTGCCTATTCTTAATTTCCTATTGTAATGTTTTCACGATTTCAGCTCTAAAACGATTAAGAAAATTTCAGGTCGTTTCGCACCACATAAGAGAAGTCTAGTTTTCTTGTCGATATGTTGTTGCAAATTAATATTGTATTTGTTTTTGGCGTACTAGTAGCGCCACCTGGTTGCTTCGCGGTTCGCGCGAAGTGTGTGTATAGTCAGTTGGTGTTGGACTCTTGAAACGAATAAATGCCTTACGCTTGAATCTTGGTTGCATTGATTTACTTGAATTCTTGGATTATATTTCTTCTTGGTGAATTTCTACATGTTGCCGAACTCAGCGACCTGGATTTGGGGTACCTTTAGATATATTGAAACTTCAAGGTAAGGTATTTAGACTTTTGAAATTTAGTGATTTGATTTCGGAATCATCTTGAAATGGAAAAAATTGATAAGCTGAAAAGCAAACGTTCCACAATTAGGTCTGGAACAACTAAATTAATATCGAAAATAGAATCATATTTACAAGCTGACATAGATGAAAGAATAACTGATATTTTATCAGAAAGTCTTGAACAATTAAATGGAAAAGAAATTTCCTTAAAAGAATTGGATTCCGAAATTGAAAATGAAATTGATGATCCTTTAGAGTTTGAAAAAGAATCAAAACTTTGCGAAGAGTATTTAGAAAAAATAATTAGTATCACATTTAAAATTAAAAATCGGCTTAAAAAACGTGAAGCTGCCGAACTTTCTAAAGATGCTTCCGTATCTGAAAACACTTCTGTTCTTGAAAATTTTTCTGTTGGTAAAATCAAAAGTAATGCACCGGCAATTAAACTACCTAAGCTTGAAATAAAACCTTTTAATGGTGAATTAAGTGAATTTCTTGAATTTTTTAATTCATTCAAGGCAGCTATTGAGTCGAATGAGTCACTAACGAAAATAGAAAAATTTGTCTATTTGAGATCCCTTTTAACGGGACCTGCATATAACACAATAGCCGGATTTACGCTAACAGAAGAAAATTATGTTGCTTGTATTAATTTATTAGAAGATCGATTTGGAAAGCCTAGCGATATCATATCATGTAATTTAAACAAAATACTGAATATTGAAAGTGTTAAACATTCTTCTAATGTTAAAAGTTTAAGAAAACTGTATGATGAACTTGAAATTTGTATAAGAAATTTAGATTCTTGAAGCTTAGGTTCAGTTTCGTACGGACATCTCTTGAGTCCGATATTATTAAAGTTATTACCCCATGATTTAGTTCTTGATTATCATAGAAAACGTGATCCTGAAAAGAATAATGAAATAACAGAGTTGGTAAAATTTATAAAGAAAGAAATTGAATGTAGAGAAGACGCTCTACGGCATACAGGAATTCATAATACTAAAATCTTAAGTAATAATAACAATGATCGCTATTATTCAAGTCATAAGTCAAATAACTATCGTGTGAAAAATAGTATTCCGTCATCGGCAGCCTTGAATACTTTTTCTAAAACATATTGTATTTTTTGTAAATCTACTGAACATAATTCTAAAAATTGTCAGTCTGAATCTGATGAAAGAAAACGTTTTAAATTGAGAAAAGAAAGGAGGTGTTATCGGTGTTTTGGAAGGCACCTTTCTTCTCAATGCAGGGTTAAATTGGAACAGTGTCAAAATTGCAATTCAAATGCTCATAATGTGTTATTTTGTACGAAATCGAAAATCCAGAAAACTTGTTGAGAAAAATTAAATATGAGCCTCCGATTAATAATGATAATTCTCCACTTGAAAACGAAGCAGTAGTAGTTTCATTGTGTGAAAAGAAAGTTAAACAAGATTTAAATAGTACTATTTTACAAACTTGTACTGTTGAAGCTTCTGCGAATGGCAAATCAAAAATTATTCGAATACTTTGCGATTCTGGTTCAGAAAAAACATTCTTAGATAGAAACATTGCAGATGCCCTTCACTTACAGACGATTAGAAAAGAGAGGCTATTAATTTATTCCTTCGGTCAGCGAAATGCTTGGGAAAAAGAGTTTGAAGTTGTGTTGTTGAAGTTATCCAGTCTGATAGATCCCAAACAAAATATCGAAGTAGAAGCTTTAGTTACAGATAATATTACCAGCGCCACATTGCCGTGCTATAATTCACAGGACCCGGATGTAAACAAATTTATTTCTGCGGGTAGTTGTTTACTTGCCGATAGCTGTTGACATTTGCCAATTCAGCTCTTGTTAGGAGGAAACTTTTTGTGGGAAATACACTTGGGGGAGACAAAAAAAAATTAAACCTGACTTATTTATTTCCCAAACAATATTCGGCTGCACTGTTCAGGGTCAAGCCGATTTACGGAGGTCAACATCTGTAGCTTGTAACAGAGTTGCTGTGATGAATGTCTCTCACGATCTGAAAAACTTTTGGGATTTAGAATCTCTGGGAATTGTTGAAACAAACGAGAGCTCTAACGAATGACGCGTTTTGCAGGATTTTCAAAATAGCTTAAAGTTTACTGAAGGGCGTTATGAAGCACCATTGTTGTGGAATGAATCAAAAGAAGAATTAGAAAACAATTTTGTGGTCGCAAAAAGAAGATTTTATAACCTAGCAAATAAATTTAATCAAGATAGGCAATTATTTGATAATCACAACTCAGTTATAAAGGAACAATTAACCCATTAATGCCCAACATCGAATTCTTTAATTTTCTTTACCTAATTATGTTCGTACAGGTGCAAAATGAACTGAAAAAATAATAAAAAAATTCCTACATTAAAATTTTAATTTTTATTCAAAATAATGTTACCGTCCTATAAAAAGGACGCTAGGCACGGGAGGGTACAGGTTTTACACAAACACTTCAACCCTTAGATTTTCTAAAACTATTCCTTTTAATGTCGTTTTTAGATACATAAACGCATGAAACCAATGGAACTCTGCGAAAATATGCATAATAAAATAAACACAAGGTTTTTAAATTATATTTTAATCATTTAAAAGAAATCGAAACAATTTAAAAAGCTGAAAATGTCAAAAATGATAGCTTAAAAGGCACAAATTTAATAAATTATGTCTTATGATAAATTTTACACACTTTTATATTTAAATTTACATATAAAAGGGGCTTATTAAAATACAAAATAATGAAAAAAGCTATTCGTAATTTTCTTTTACACAATTTATATACAAGCTATTTTGTGCGGAAGATTTCAAAGCATTTATCATGCAATCCAACTAAACATTTATTGCATTTTCTTGTGGATTTTTTGCCACAGTAGGCGCATCTTATTAGTTTTGGATTCACAACGATTAAATGATCTTTCCGCCATACCGGACATCACCAGACACTCTTTTTGAAAGTTTTTTTTGGTTTCCCTGCAGCCAGACTGTTATTTGGTCTCTTACTGTACTTAGAAAAATATATCTGACAGATTTCTCTTCTAAAGTGGAGGAGATCCATTCTGTTACTGTCATTAGAAGGGCATAATCTGTACAGTAGCCACGTATTTTGGATTGATGCTTCTAAGCTAAAAAAAAACAGAGGCCACCACCATTTTTTAGGCCGTATGGAACACTGGTATTGTGACAGATTTTGATCCATTTGATCTGTGTACCTCCCATAAATTTATTATGTTGAGACACAATATACGGTTGGTCAATCTCTATAAATCTTTTATCAATATTTAACCAGCGTTTGGCCTGAGCTACAGGTTCAATACCATAATGGTTAGACGCCAAAGTAACGACACTATTGTCATTCCACCGAACCATTTTAAAATTTTTGCTGTTCTGAAAATCAAAACTTCCCCTACTCTTCTTTTTAACAGATTTAACATCTCCAAGTGGACATTTTTTAGTTCTATTAACCCGTATAGTGCCAGTCATCGGTAACTTCATTAGATGGTGGGTCCAAATAAATATCCGCTTCATGGAATGTATCATTATCAGATAACTCTGCCATTAAAGCTAATGCCTCTCCACAGTCAAACTTAAAATAAAAACAAAAATATAAATAAGAGCTTTAAAACTTATCGATTGCTCATTTCAGTATATTTAGATCAAATATAATTTGGATTAAAAGACAAAATTCTTAAAATTTATTAAATTATAGACATTTAAAATACACATATTTTTAAAAAATCCAGACAATTACTTATGTACTTCGTAATTTTTCTTTATTTTTTAAAATCACTAAATACAGAACACATCCTTTGATTAAAATTTTTGTATTTAAGAGGCTAAAATTGTTAATACGTTCATTTCATTATCAAGAGGCTAATATTTCTCTTAAATAAGAAATGTTTTTAATCATTCCTTAATCAACAGAACATTTATTTTTAAATTATTTTCATAAATAAGGAATACTCAATAATCTTTATAAAAATAACTTATAACATCATTTTTCTGAAAATAAATAGCATTTCCTTTTCTCTATGGTAATAAAACATCATAAATTGAGAAATAAAGACGCATCCGTATAGCGGAACAGGTCAGAAAAACATGTACCCATTCGTGCCTAGCGTCCTATATATAGAACGCTACGCAAAAGAAAATATAACAGTGTTAAAAAATTATTTTAACAATTTTGAAAAATACATATTTAAGAAAAGAGTATTGACTGTGATAACAGCATAAAATATTTTCGTAACATTGAAAAACAATAAAATAAACTTACTTTTTGTGTGACGCTCTTTTGAAAACCTAAAAAACGACTAACTCTGACTTTAGACCCTCAAAGCAGAAATAGAACATTAATGTAGTGCTACCAACTGATGGATAATAAGAAATACAACACTCTATCATGATATTCTGCTATTTGGATCGAAAAAAATAAAAAATTCAGTGATTTAGAGCTTATTATGTAAGCGTCCTTTTAAAAGGACGCTAGGCACTAATGGGTTAAATACAGGAATAATTGAAAAATGTGAGGATTTAGCTCTAGATGATTCTTACTATATGCCTCATAGACCCGTGATAAAAACTGATCGGGATACTACAAAATTACGTATTGTTTACGATGCTTCTTCAAAATTAAATGGCCCATCTTTGAATGATTGTTTGTTGCCAGGGCCAAACTTGAATCCTAACATTTTGGATATTGTATTAAAATTTCGTGAAAACAAAATAGCTTTCTCTGCGGACATTCAAGGTGCATTTTTGCAAATAAAGGTAAAGAATGAAGACCAGAATTACTTACGCTTTTTATATTTTGATGACTGTGACATTGAGAAAAATATTATACCCTACAAAATGAAAAGAGTGACATTCGGAGTCACTTGTAGTCCCTTCATATTGTCCGCTACGATCAAACACCATATTAAACAATATAAAGAAGGTAAAGGAGAGAGCGTTGAGATGTTGGATACATCATTGTATGTTGATGACTTGTTTTATGGAGCTGAAAGTGTGTCGAAAGCATTTAGTTTGTCCTCGGATGCTGTGTTTATTTTAGGTGATGCTAGATTTAATTTGAGAAAACTGAATACTAACTCCAAAGAGTTGAAAAAATTATGGATTGAAAATGGACTTTGTGATGTTAGTAATGATAGGGAAAATAAGAGTTTTAAGGTGTTAGGTTTGGTATGGAATGTGGTCGAGGATAAATTTGAGTTAGAGGTAGCTAGTTTATTGGACGGTTTAGAAGACTTAAGTGCGTGTAAGAGATCAGTGTTGCATACAGTGGCCAAAATATCCGATCCTGCGGGTTTTGTTTCTCCATTAGTGTTAAGAGTTAAGCATCTTATGCAGGAAATATGGGAAAGAGGATTAAACTGGGACGATGATTTGCCGGAAGATATGTTAGTGAAGTGGAAGGATTGGTGTTCGGAGATACGTCTATTGAAGGAGTTAAGAATTGATAGATATTATTTTTCGAACTGTATGCATGGAATGAGTTCCAATGCGCAGCTACATGTGTTTTGTGATGCGTCTCCTGTAGCGTACGGTGCGGTTGCTTATTTTCCATTCGAGAATGATAGTGGTGAGATATTGACCTCATTCATCATGTCTAAATGTAGAGTTAGTCCTTTGAAAAAGTTAACCTTGCCTAGACTTGAACTCATGGGAGCTTTAATTGCTTCGCGGATTGTTAGTTATTTGAAGAGTATTTTCTCGTTTCAGACTATATTTCTTTGGACTGATTCAAAAATAGTTTTGAGTTGGATAAAAGGGTCTGCTAAGAAATGGAAACCCTTTGTTTGTAATAGGGTAATGGAAATTCAACAGTTTACGAATCCTATATATTGGAGACATTGTAAGGGTAAGAGTAATCCTGCTGATCTTTTAACTAGAGGTTGTAGTGTTAGAGACTTACAGAGATCTTGGAAATGGTGGCATGGTCCTGAATATTTGTCATTGCCTGAAGATAAGTGGCCTAGAAGTGATTGTGTTGTTACTAAAAAAGAAGTGAATAATGTTGCAGAAGAACAAAAATCAAAACCTGAACTAAGTCTGCATTGTGCTATCTAATACACCACTAAAGTGGAATTTATCTTGGATTTGGAAAAGTACAATTCTATTAAAAAAGTTTGTCGTATAACAGCATGGGTAAAAAGATTTATTTCTAACGCTAAAAATAAGAAGGAAGTTCGAAAGTTTGATGAGTTATCAGCAGAAGAATTGGAAGAAGCAGAGAAAATGTGGATTCGACAAATCCAAAGGAAATATTATTTTGATGAACTCAGATATCTTAAAGAAGGAAAACAAGTCCCTAGAGAATCGAGAATTCTTGACTTAAACCCTATGCTTTCTGATGATAATCTGATAGTAGTAAAAGGACGATTGCAAAAGTCTAATCTGGAGTTTTATACTAAACATCCTATAATAATCCCTTCCCAGGACAGGTTTGCTGAACTATTGATTTGGGACGCTCATGAAAACGTTTTCCACGCCGGAGTGTCGAATACTATCCTACAGTTACGAGAAAAATTTTGGCTGACGAAAGGTAGACAAGCCATAAAAAATCAACTTAAAAAATGTATTGTGTGTAAAAGACTTAACTCGGTTCCTGGAACACAGATTACTGCCCTTCTTCCTGCTAATCGCATCGAACAAGCACCACCTTTCTCTGTGGTTGGAATGGATTTCGGTGGTCCCTTATATGTCACAGACAGTGCTGACAAACAGTACATTTTACTTTTTACTTGTGCGGTTACGAGATCTGTGCATTTGGAATTAGTTAGAAACTTAACAACAGAAACTTTTCTGTTAGCTTTTCGGCGATTTGTCGCATGACGTGGACTGTGTTCTACAGTATACTCCGACAATGTACGTATCTTTAAGCGTGCTGAACTCAAGCTGAAATATTGGTCGTCAACAATCGGTGATCCTAAGGTGAAAGACTTCTATTCTACGCATGGAATTACATGGAACTATATAGTTGAAAAGGCGTCGTGGTGGTGCGGATTTTACGAGAGACTGATCCGTTCTGTAAAAGTTGCCCTAAGAAAAATTCTTGGAAAACCATCGTTGACACGAGAGCAGCTGGAGACTGTCATTGCGGAAATTGAAGGTGTATTAAACTCAAGACCACTCACTTATGTTTACACCACTAGTGACGAGCCGATTCCTTTAACACCGGCTCATTTTCTTTTAGGTAGAAGAGTTACGAATCTACCAGCACTAAATTTACACTGTGAAGGTCAGTTCTCTACCAGGAAATTATTAGTTAAAACATTTAATTATAGAGAAAGGTTAATGCAATCATTTTGGAATAGGTGGAAAAAAGATTATTTAGAGAATTTAAGATCTACACATTTGGTAAGTAAAAATAAGATTCGCGAATTTAAAATCGATGATATTGTTTTGATTCATCAAGAACATTTGCCCAGAAACTTTTGGAAACTAGGAAGGATTGTTGATGTATTTCCCGGTAGAGATGGCAAAATAAGATCTTGTAGCATAAAAACAGAAACAGGTGTAGTAAAACGACCTGTACAATTATTATATAATCTTGAGTTAAACGATTAAAATTAAACTGTATATATGTACATATTTTAAACTAAATTGAATACTGTATATAATGTAAATATTTTCTTCATACATTTATGTTTTAAAAAAAATAGAAAAATTTGAGCGTTATGCTTTTATTTAAGGATTGTGTTGACTGTTGGAGGTATGTTTAAATTGAAATTTCTTTGTGTATTAATTCATTATAATTTTCTAGATATAATTTGAAGTTACTTGGTTAATCGTGTTTTGTGTATTTTCTTATATATTATAATTGAATTACTTGATTTCATGTTTAAAATGATTCTTTACGTGATTACTTGAGATATATGATTATTTGATATACCTGATTTATGCATGAAAAACTGATTTAAAATGTTTGATGAACCCCCTGTTCATCGGGGGGCAAGATGATGCAAATTAATATTGTATTTGTTTTTGGCGTACTAGTAGCGCCACCTGGTTGCTTCGCAGTTCGCGCGAAGTGTGTGTATAGTCATTTGGTGTTGGACTCTTGAAACGTATAAATGCCTTACGCTTGAATCTTGGTTGCATTGATTTACTTGAATTCTTGGATTATATTTCTTCTTGGTGAATTTCTACATATGTGTTTTAAATTTGTCGATACGTTTGCTGTTATATTTCTTGATTCCTGTATAGCATGGACTAAACGAGACCGGGATATAAAGTTTGACAATAAAACACATTTTAACTGACTTAAAACACAATATAAAACATTTAGAATCTGTTGACACATCCATTAACAAGGTGTTACTTAACATCCCTGTTAAGGGATCTCAGGGGTTTTAAACTTTCAAAAAATCGAATTTTTTTTTGTATGTATTCTTTTTCTGCATTTAATTCTCAATCTATTGAAAAAAACCGCATTGAAAAATTCCAAATAGAACGCGAGTTATATACCAAACAATCTTCATATACACGACGTATCTGGTGTTTGTTTACGTTTTGGGATATCAGCTGGCGCCAGACACGTCATCTGACTTGCTGACATCAGTTTGTTTTGATATCGAAATTGTTCAGAATAAAGCTGCAAAGAGCTCGCACGTTAACTCAGTGAATTATTTATTTTCCCTTTTTGTTAGAGAAGAAGAAAACCAGGATAGTAACTGATACTTCAACTTTGTTTTGATCAAAACTAGCGAGAATCACGTTGTGCGATATCTTTAGTACATGTGTTCTAAATTTACTTACAAATTATTGAGTCATTTTTTTGATTTTTTATCAGGTATTTGTTACTGAATATTATTTCAATTTATTTTACTTAAGTTTTAAAAGGAAACTTGCCTTGATTTTCAATGGGGAAAGCATATAATCGCTCAGTTGGCTATAGAAGTAAAAAGCGAAAATATCATGGTCACAAAAGTCACTCGGTGTTTCAGAGGAAATCAGCCTCTGCTAAAAAGCTGAAAATTGAAAACAGCTCATTTTCAGAAATACCAGATCATCTAAATTCTGGTATATTGTAAGGTTATAGAATAATTGAAATAGGAATATTATTCAATGAACTGAGTAACTTCTTATGCTGTAAAGTTTGTCATTGCAAAGTAAACTTTCTTGAAGGATCAGTCCGCGGTTCTGCATCAGTGTTTGCAGTGAAATGTGACATGTGTGAAGACTCCAAAACCATAAACAGCTGCCCAATGGTTGGTTTTAGGAAAAATATTCCAGAAGTTAACCAGCGTTTGATATATAGTATGCGGTGCATTGGTAAAGGTTTGTCTGGTCTTCAAACTTTTTGTGCTGTTATGGATATGCCACCACCAGTTACACAAAAATGCTACGATAATGCTGTGAAGAAAATTGCTTCTGCTACTAAAACCGTTGCTGAAGAATCTATGAAGATAGCTGCAGGTGAGGAAGAAGTATTAACTGGAAGTTCTGACATCTGCGTGAGTGGGGACGGGACTTGGAAGACCCGTGGCCATACTTGAAAAATAGGAGTGTGTAGTGTCATTGGGGTAGAGAGCGGAAAAATTATTGATGTAGAAGTGCTTTCTTCTTTCTGTAAAGCTTGCGAAAATGCTGCATCTGATATTGAGCATAATTGTAAAAAAAATCATTCTGGAAGTGATGGAATTATGGAAGTGATTGGAATGACGAGAATATTTCAGCGCTCAGAATGCAACAGAAAAGTTCGGTACACAAAGTACCTAGGTGATGGTGATACTAAAACTTTTAACGAAATTGCCAAAGCTAAACCCTACGAGTGTGATATTGAAAAACTGGAATGCATAGGTCATATTCAGAAACGAATGGGCAATCGCTTGCGAAAACTTAAACAGCAGATGCGCGGGGAGAAATTGTCTGACGGAAAACCACTTAGTGGTAAAGGGCGTTTAACAGACAAGTGTAAAGAGTCGGAATGTGAAAACAACAGAAACCTAAATTGTTAGGGGGCCACCCAGCTTGCGTGGACAAGCAAATTTACAGTCCCGACATTTTTATAACGCCAGATTTACGGTACCATAAAAAACGTAGAAATTAAGTTGTCAACGGCCGTATATCTGAGGTCGGAGGTCGAGCAGGTGGGGCCGTCTGATGGGAAGTTTTACCAGACACAATCGGCGCCAGAACTTATGTAATTGCGAAAGGCAAGAGGCAAGAATAACCTATGAGAGCTAATCTCATCCGCCCCCTCTATAAAGAAGGGAGTGGCGAGCGAATAGGGACCGAGGAAGCGAGAACCAATGAGACGAGGATGGAGAAGAATATATACAAGATGATGAGACATTAGTAGAGAGAGCGCCATTAAAAAAAAGATGATAAAACAGTAAGCTGCCAACGGGCCGACGAGAGCCGTAACTTACGAAACTCAACATAAAATAAGCTGCCACAGGGCTGAAAAGAGACCCACTGTATACTATTAGAAGAAAGACACCGGTCCTACGCAACTACATAATACGTACGGATTGAACAGCGTTAGCTCCGGACGCGAAATAGAATAATCAGCGACGAGAAGTTGCAGAAGTAGCGATTGCCCATAGATGTCTACGTAGTGCCGAGGGAGAAGAGACGACACTACCATTAAGTTTACGCCGATACCAGAGAGATACGCACCGTCGCTGAGCGAGTTGGACACCCAGACGACCACCCATCAGTGCTGATCGACCCGCATATCGGAAGAGAAAGCACCTATGCTGAGCAACATTGACCGCCCACCAATGCCGACCGACCCGCATAGTGTAAGAGAAGCTACCTGTGCTGAGCAACGTCCGAGGAGTCTTCATAAGTGATCTTCGACATAAAAGGACACCGAACTCTTCAGTCCCAATAGAGTGAACTGGATTAATAGGACGATGATACACCGCGACGCTACAGTGAACAAACTGTATCCACGAACTCTGTGAACACTGTGTGAACTTTGTGTACTACTATGGACCAGCGTTATCGGTGAATTCGATGTAGACGGCTGCGACAAATGGGTGAGCATTTTGTATAATATCAATTCACATACCGCCTCTTTACATAATCGCCTCTAACCCGCCAGGGCCGGCGACATCGTATGATTTAAAATATAGTGATCGGATAAGACTGTATATATATATATGTAAATTCCTAGTATTACTAATGTCATGACTCAGTGATGACACGTTTAGTCATCACTCAGTGATGACTAAACGTGTCATCACTGAGCGTTATGCTCAGTGTTACAAGTTTGAATGTATATAGATATGTATAAATAAAGTGTATATATGTATATTCAGTATCATTCTTGAGAGTTGGGCCCATCTATTTAATTAATTAATTACCGCCCTATTGGCGAACTTACAACCAGTGTACGAGATACGATTTCAGCCGTAGTTAATAACAACAGGTCACGACCCTGTGTTATTACAACAAGTTAATTGATAAGTTCACTGTCTACTATGGAAACGCCATTCGGTCCAATACGCATTCTCTGCGCAGTATGAGAGAATCAGTATGGGCAACATATTGCCACATGTGCTCCACAGACGATGAACCAATGCATATGTTCTGCCCGAAAGGTGAGATGTCTTGGTGCAAGTACCAAAAACATGTTGCAAGTGCGAGTAATCAGTCAGCATATCACCATATCCCTTCTGTACCTCTTCCAGTTATGAAAATCATTAAAAAGATATATACTGATTTATCATCACCAGATTTGTTGCAACGGTGCTGGAGCGGCAAAACTCAAAACTCGAATGAGTCGTTCAACTCGGTGATTTGGACATTTTGCCCCAAGACATCTGGTTGTGGGAGAACTGTTGCAGAATCTTCTGTCTATGAAGCTGTGATAGTCTTCAATGAGGGTAGTGCAGGCCGCCTTAATACCCTAAAGGAAATGGGCATGAATTGTGGCATTTATGCAACGACAGCAGCTGTGAAATCCGACGTAGCGAGAGTGAAAACTGCTGAGAAACGAGCGGATCTTTGCACTTTACAGGCTAGACGAGCTAAACGTAGGAAAAACAAACAAAAAAATGAAAATTTAGAGTTAGCTGAAGGCAGTTGTTACATACCTGGAGGATTTTAAATTGGGTAAATATTAATTTATCATTATTTTAACTTTACGGGCTTTTTACTCAAAACTATATTTTTCACCACTATCCGTAAGATTTAAAAAAATCTAATGAATGAATCTGTTTGAAATTTTCCATATTTCAATATATGATAGTTATCTATAGAATGAATTAATACAATGAGAATATTGTAGTATTTTCAATATTTTTTAAAATTAAAATTGAATTAAAAAATTAATTTTTTAATTTTTTCAATTTCAAGTGAATGTTTTAAATATATATTGGTGTCTCATTTCTTTGTAGTTAATTCATTCTATATAACTTACATTTCTGATCATTTTGACATAAAAATAGAGTTTATATGTTAATTAGAACTTGAGTTACTTTACGGATAGCAAATGATAGTTCAAAATAATTTCTGAAAATGTTGTTATATCAAATGTATTATATAATTTTTACTTTAATAACTAAAGTATTTATTTTATGAAAGTATTAATTTTGAATATGTTCTAAATGGTACCAACAAATTTTGTTTATATATAATAATATCATGTTGAGTTATTGGAAATCGAAATCAGAACACATTTACAGTGTAATGAAGGAGTTTAAAACCCCTGAGACCCCTTAATGGATGAAGGGGATGTTACTTAACATCCTCCCTGTTAATGAATGAAAGGAATGTTACTTAACTAACTAACACGCACACACACACACACACACACACACACACACATATATATATATATATATACTCGTATAGTCAATAAGTTCGGGGACTACTCTCCCCCTTCATGCCCGATGTGTGGGGGAACAGAAATAAAGATGTGGTTTGCAAGTCTTGTTATCTGCGTACGCGTGATCCAGAAAGTCCGCAAGGTCCAGAAAGGACAAGCTGCGCCAAATACAAGGTAACATCGTTAACAAATGGTATGTACACGTTCTTCGTCATCTCCGGGAGGCAATCCGTGGTAAGCGGCCACATGTTTGGAAATTCAACATGTGGATGTTGTTGCATGACAATGTCCCGGCGCACCGATCCCTGATGGTGCAACAAGCCCTTGCTAAACACGGCACCACAGTTCTGCCACATCCCCCGTATTCCCCATACCTCGCTCCTTGCGATTTCTACCTGTTCCCGAAACTGAAAGATCGCATCAAGGGCAAGCGGTTTGCAAATGCCGAAGAAGTGATGGCAACAGCTACAACCGCTTTACGAGAGCTCTCACGCAACAGTTTCCAGGACTGTTTCCAGAAGCTGTATCAACGCTGGCAGAAGTGTATAGTTGCGGAAGGACATTATTTTGAAGGTGATTGTGGTCAGAAGACTTTGTAAATGTATTCGTTGTTGTAGTAAATAATGTCTCCGAATTTATTGACTGTACGAGTATATATATATATATATATATATATATATATATATATATATAACTTCTACGAAACGGAAAGATGTCTGACAGTTAAAGACTTAATTCTTAGAAAGAAGATAGTATGATGATGTTAATGCGATTGTAATGCGAAGATTTTGCTTCTGATGATAAGAAATGTACGTGTTCATTACAAATGTATGGATTTCATTTGTGAAAAAAATGCACTTTTTAGCGAAAAAGACGTACCTTGGAAACAATCAGTATAAAGGATGTTTCAAAAGTTCAATCTATATTCTGAATTATAATCATGAGTCGTAATAATCGTCAGTGTGAATTTATTACGATTTAGTCACTTACTTACATATAATGCACATATGTACTTTTTCATTTGAGTATAATCATCAGCAATCTATCGTAAATTTTTCAACTTTATTTCATGTTATGTAACACATAAGATTCTTCCCTAAGAAGCAATTTTTATGTATAAAACTAAAAAGGATTGTCTGATAAAAATATTTTTACTTTTGAAAAATGAACTTGGACTATAAACTGTTGTCACTACTGTCATAGACAAACAAAGCGTGAATTTTGCTCTTGAGCTGAAGGGTGCATTAGCTCACTTTCAGATGCGAGTTACTTTCGATTTTAAAACGAAGCCATATACTCCCACTTGGATGGCAACTAATTGTTTTACAGTTAACCATTAAAGAGTAGATCAGCTGTCAAGGAAAGAGTCACCAGTAGAAAATATGAACATCATAACAAAAAAGTAAACTCTAAATCAGTCATACTCAAACTTTTTTCTCTCGAGACATATGTTATGGACATTTACTACATTACGCGAGTCGCAACATAATAAACTACACCTCAGAATACATAGGATGGAACTTAAATAGTGGCAACTATGTATGTATTGTGAAGAATCCATTGATTCTCACAATTTAGAGCAAAACCCTCTCATTCAATTCACGTCCCAACAGAAGGGAACCATGTAATCCCGAGGCGACGCAGCTAGACAACAGAGCGGCGGAAAAAAGCGCTTCTCGACAATGCAAACCTGGACGCGAGTCGACAGTATGTCTGAGATTTAGACATAAAGTTGAAAGGACATTAGTTCTGGTCAGCCCCTTGATCGATGATGATCGGGGAAAATTAAGCGACGTAAAGCAATCAGCTGATGTGATGACGATGGAAGTGGCTCACCAATCGGATCTCCGACAAGTGATGTCACTTTAAAGGCGCCAATTAAAACCTTTTTAAATATCGAGCGATCGCAGAGCTAGAATTACGAGTTCCGCCACTGCGAACTAAAAAAAACTCAGATAGCTCCTAGACCTGCGTCTAGAAGGCAGGTACACCGGCATGCAGCCGTGATTAAGAGTTGTTCTAAGTCCTTGTCATAGGTGCCGTTAACCGACATCCTGTCGATCACTTCCAGATGAAGATAATCTCTTGAATAAGAGTTTTCATAAGTCCTTGTGTTAGACAAAGCTTTTCGACTTCCTGTCGACCGCTTCCAGACGAAGCGAATTTATTGAAATAATATTCTAAGTCCTTGTGATAGGCAAAGATTTTCTCGATTCCCTGTCGACTTGTTTCCAGAAGGAACTGTTATAGCTATTGGAGATAGCTCGTTTCTTTAGATCCCAGACGGTTCTGTTCGATAGATTGTCAGCGGTGTAAGATACTTCTAGCAGAAGTAATTGCTGCGCGTTAGACTGAGATTCCGTGTACGAAGAAATAGAACTCTAGTGTTTAGACTCTGAGTGCCTATAATATATACTGACGTTATGAAGCTGAACTTGTTTCCCGCACGTCATTTAGAGTGTATAATCTACTGTATTGATAATAACCTTTCATAGAATTCATATCATCTGTAAATAAACGTCAAGTTAATATGATACTTGATTGTATCGTCGTTTACACGCTACCATTCGGCGAATTCTTAGCAGTACATAGTATACAGAAGACATGCAGGGGCGAAGCAGTTATAGTCCTTCAAATTAGTAACCAACATTGTTTAGCACCCGTTGCCAACGTCCTGGAAGCTGCAGGATTCTGTTAGCAGCACCTGATCTGTTGATCCTTCGAATGAAGCGGTCTACAGCCTGCAGAATCTCTGGTGGAATCCACGTAACGGTTCTTTCATCTTGGATATGAGATCAAAGTCACAAGGACTTAAGTCCGCGAAATATGAGGGATGGTAGAGCACTTCCCAGCTCCAGCGAGCAAACACATCAGCCACAGTGTGAGAACAAGTATTTTCCTTCTATCAGTACGATGCAACAAATTATTCCGTGCGATAGACCGGTAACTAAAACATCGCTGTGTTCATCCTGTCACTGTGCAGGCCTTGATGCTTATGGAGAGACATTCACTCTGAGGTAAGTAGGTATATGACGTACGTGTAGTGTAAGCTGCTTTCCAGGGTGCTACTGCGTGGGGGCTCTACAACAGTGTTGCCACTATTAAAGGATCCATCCCTCGTATAATAATCTAAAATTAAAACCCAAAACCTAATTGGGTTCAAACGCTTATTTAAAAATTATTTGGAGTTATTTTTTTCATGTTTATAGACAAACTTTTAACTGTTTTAGATAAATAAGTTTTATTCTTGCTACACGCTACTCTCGATACATCATCAAGGTCCTGATTCACACCAATACATCATCAATGTGAATCAGGAAGCCAATTTCTATGTACACTCTTCGCACATGTCATTTAAAAGTTGGATGATTCATAAAGATACATTGATGTGAACAACATGAGAAGCAAGTGGCACATTTTTGAACAGTTTTGTATTTTTTAGACACTCATTTTTAAAATTGTTTCTACAAAAGCACCTGACTGATAATGGATGTTTCGGCCCGCATATAAAAGCTCGGTGTGCCGCAGTTTGAGTACCCCCGAGCTCCAAATGAAACACTCTATGTGCTCTCCCAATTCATCTACTTTCTTCCGAATTCATAACCGTTTTACATTTTCAATATGTGACTCAATTTTTCTTTATACCAGCCGGGTGAATGAAACTGAAGGAGCCTGAAGGAAGCACGTCACTAGTATTTACATTTTGGAAAAATCTAGTTGAAAGTCTTAAAAAATTTAAAACATTCTGTAGATCTAAAAATGAGTGAGTTGGTATAGAGGTTTAGAATTGTCATACTCTTTTGCAAAATCTGTCATAAAGTTTCTTTATCTGATTAATAAATTCAGAGATTAATTAAAATTTCAATCAGTGCCGCCAAATGTTATACCGAAGGTCTTAAACTCCTAACAACAAGTGCATATTTGTATGCATAAAACAAGCTAAAACATTATTTTATGCATAAAACAAGCCTTTCTGAGAGTCAAAGAGGAAGCAAACGTTATATCGCTAATTAGATCGAATTATTTATAGTTTTACTGAACTTTTTATATCCATCGAAATTCAGATGTTTGTGTTTCTTACTTGGATAGTAATGACTTTTATCTCTCTAAAAAAGTTGAGATATGGATGAAATAAAAATAAATAATATAAGCGAAGAATTAAAAAAAAATAAGGAAACATTATGCTTTTGTAACATTCATGAATTTTTATATAAAGCTTTAGTTTAAAATTACATGCAAAGTTTTCTTATAAAAGTATGATTAGATTACAAAAATTGCAGTAAGACATGATACATAAGAAAGAAATAAAACTCTTTATTATAATGAATATTTTATAAGTTTGATTCTTCTGTGGGAAATTTTTTAATACCAATATAAAATCCCCAAATATATCTTTATTACATGAAAACAGCATGATGTTTCCAGTAAACTATGAATATGCATAATTTATATTCCACAGTAATACAAAAAAATTAATGAAGATTAAAGTTCCCAATTCCTAAATTTCTACATGAATCATGAACAAATCTAAAATCAGAAAAATATTGACACCACTATGGTTTTATTAATACTTTACAGATACGCAATATTCTACTTAATCGAATGATCACTAGTCATTCGAAATGCTGCTAGAACAGATTATCTTGACATCTGTCACCTTCATTTCATGAACCTTCCACTGCGTATTTAATCAGCAGGAGCAGCAACTCGTATCGTGTAAATCCGAGGAAACCGTTTTGCAGCCCCGAAGAATTAATTCAAATAGTTTAACTAATCTGGGAACACTTATCACCCTAGCAATGCCGATGCCCACCCTTATAATTTGGGCAAAACATTTCTGAGTAAGGAATGATAGATGGCCAACAAGAGCTGTTGCGATTTACACTATTGAAAAAAAAAAGGTTTGAAATTCAATTTGATACAAAGTTTAAGGCCTGGAGAAGAAAAAAAAGGATTTTCTTAATTAAAAAAACTGACGTTATAAGCAAAGTATGCTTGAAGCATCCTGAAAGTATTGTAGCATAATCTTTGTTTGTAGTTATATTGAACCTAACTTCCAATTATCCACATTGCAAAAAAAAATGTTTTTATGTGCAAACCCAATAATCCGAAAGAATTTTCAGACTTTTACGAAACAGAAAATAAATCGGTGTAGGTTCTAATTAAACTCTAATTATTTCAGTTAAAGGTCTTATTTAATTAAGTATATATCGCTTGTTAAAAGACTCTTTTAACAAGCACAATTACTTCACAATTTACAGCAGTGTTGCGGTAACTGTGGGTCGCGAAAAAAAATGGAATGTATACTGTTATATAAGGTAAAAAAATATTACATAAGGTCTAGGCTGACATCTTTATCGTTCATTTTTTTACGATTTTTGTTTGATAAAATAAACGAAGTTCATAGTTTTCCATGTTTTAATAAGAAGTTTAGGATTTTGAAATCCCGCTTTTCTTCAATTTCAATGATCGTTAATTTTTACCTAAATGAAAAAACAAAAACAAATATATCTTCTATATCTATAAAAATGGATGTATGTGTATATGTTCCAGCATTACTCTGGAATGCCTGGAGCAATTTCAACCAAACTTGGTACACATATGACTTACAAATCTAGGAAAAAACACAGGGGGTAAGACACCCCTAGCAACCCTAGGGGGACGTGGAGGAAGGGGAGACATGTAAAAATGATCGAAAACGACTGATGTTAGTGTCGATTCCATAATTTTCGAGGTCGCTGAGATGAATAGTATTACTTCCGATGCCGTTTAAGGGCAAGCTTAGCCTCTCCGTCAGAATTAAGGGAGGAGAGGGGAAAAAAGTACAAAAAATAAAATGTTCAAAATGACCGAGAGTAGTGTCGAATCCACAGTTTTCGCGGTCGCTCAGATGAATTGTGACACTCCCGATGCCGTTCAAGTGCAAGTTCAGCCCCCTCCCCAATCCGCATTAGGAGGAAAGGGGAAAGTAGGGGTTGTAATGTTTACATAAGATTCGATTCACAATAATCGAACTTTTAAGTGAATAAAGTTAAAAAAGCCGCTTAAAGTATGGTAGTTGTGGCATACGCGGTTGGTATAAATACCAAGCAGCTAGATTAAAGAAAGTGAGAGGAAGTGAAAGGTTGAGGAGTGTGGCGAACCGAAGTATCGAGCTGGAGCTAGGTTTAGAGTCTGGTTTAATAATAGTTGAGTTTTGCGAGCAGCCGCTGGAGGCATATCTAGATTGCTTCAAACCTACGCGAGTTCTTGTTAGGCCCAAAGTTTACGTGGCAGCACTGCTGGTTGACATTCAAAGTATCTGTGAGTATTGCAAACTGTATTTTTCTTGAATGAATAGTTATACGAGTGAAAATATTGAAGTGTATTTCCCTTGCATGAATGCTAGCGGGTGTCCCAAAAATGACGGATTTGAAAAATCAATTAAAGAGAAACGGTGATAGAAATGCACGGTTTGCTGCATACTGCTTAGGTAACCAGGGAATTTATTCTCACCAATTTTCAAAATTAGTTACAAATGCTGTCAACAGATGGCGCTGCTGACTGGGAAAACTATAAAACAATATTTTCAAAGCAAGAAGCAAACGAAAAGTGGCATGGATTGGCCTCCCTATTCGCCAGATTTGACGCCATGCGATTTTTTCTTTGGGGGTACTTGAAAGTTCAGGTGTATCGTCACAATCCAGAAACTGTAGATGTACTGGAACAATACATCTCTGCTGCTTGTCAGAACATTCAAACTGAAATGTTTGCACGGGCGTCAGAGAATTTTGACCTCAGACTGCGCCACGCTGTTGCTGCAAACAGTGGTTATTTTGAAAACATTGTTTTATAGTTTTTCCCAGTCAGCAGCGCCATCTGTTGACGAACTTTTAACTAATTTTGAAAATTGGTGAGAATAAATTCCCTGGTTACCTAAGCAGAAAGCAGCAAACCGTACATTTCTATCGCCTTCCGTTTTTCTTTAATTGATTTTTCAAATCGTCGGTTAATTTTGGGACAACCGGTATAGATATCTCGTACTAGTAGTACGTATGCTTTATGTTGAAAAGCGAATTCACATATGCAAATATTTGAATAAACAGTGTTATTAAAATTGGAACTGTGTTTGAATCTAATTCATTAGAGTATTCAACTATATATATATATACAGATGGAGTACAAAATAATGTGAAAACCTGTGAAAAAGTATGACTTATATCACACCTGCAGTACAGCCGGTACCTGCAGTACCTGCAACAGAAGTCTGCCACCTAGTGAGCGTGAAGAGGAAGGTATCTGTCTCTCAACAGCAGTCACCTACGTTGTATGCTTCTATCGAACTGTCTGTGATAAGTTGAAATGTCAGACCTGTCAGAGTTCCAAAGAGGAATGATAGTTGGAGCGCGTTTAAGTGGAGCATCGGTTACGGAAACAGCAAACCTTTTGGGGTTTGCAAGGAGTACGGTATCAGCCGTTATGATAGCGTACACGAAAGAGGGTAAGACGACGTCTTCAAAGCACAACAGTGGCCGGAAGTCCAAGCTTGCTGATAGGGATAGACGGGTCTTGAAGCGCATAGTAGCCCGAAAGCACAAGCAATCGTTATCCGAGATAACATCCGAAATGAACAGTCATCTCCACGACCCCGTTTCAACAAAAACTGTCAAAAGGGAACTTCATGCTGCGAACATTTATGGCAGAGTGGCAATTCAGCAACTAATGCTTTCAAGCGACGCCAATGGTGCAGAGATCACAAAGACTGGTCCCCACAGCAGTGGCAACAGGTAATATGGTCAGATGAATCGTCATTCACCCTATTTCAGACGACCGGACGCGTTTATGTCTGGAGAACGCCCAAAGAAGTGCTTCATTCTGAATGCCTCTTGCCGACTGTGAATCATGGGGGTGGCTCCATGATGGTCTGGGGTGCGATATCTTGGCGCGGTCTTGGGCCACTTGTTATTCTGCATGGGAGGATCAAATCCAATCACTATCTAAGCTTTCTAGGGGATCATGGCCATCCTTTTGTCCAGACTATATTCCCTGGAGAGCGACCGCTTTTTCAAGACGACAACGCCCCTATCCACACTGCTAGGTGTGTTCAAGAATGGTTCGAAGAGCATGACGATGCAGTTGAACATCTCGCCTGGCACCCTCAGTCTCCGGACTTGAATATTATTGAACATTTATGGCAATATTTGAAGTCCAAACTTCGTTCCCGATTTCCACCTCCATCCGGACATTCGGAATTAGAGACAGGTCTGCAGGAGGAATGGGATTAAATCTGTACTTCAGTCAAAGGGTGGTCCAACCCCCTATTAATAAAGATTTTCCATTATTTCACAGGTGTTCGTATTATTTTGTCCACCATCTGTATATATATATATATATATATATATATATACACAGATAAGCTTTAGCTTAGAAAGCTCTATGCTGGCACCCTCAAAGTTGCTATTCTCTATAGGGTGATAAATTAAATGTCCGAAATGACCGGGAGTAGTATCGAATTCATCATACAGATGAGCTTTAGTTTAGAAAGCTCTATGCTGGTACCCTCAAAGTTGCTATTTTCTATAGGGTGAAAATTAAATGTCCGAAATGACCGCGAGTAGTATCGAATTCATCATACAGATGAGCTTTAGTTTAGAAAGCTCTATGCTGGCACCCTCAAAGTTGCTATTCTCTATAGGGTGAAAATTAAATGTCCGAAAAGACTTCGAGTAGTATCGAATTCATATTTTTTCGGGGTCGCTGACATTAATAGTGACACTCCCAAGGTTGTTTAAGAGCAAGTTCAGCCCCATCATAATTGGGGATAGAGGAGGGGTGAGAAAGGGGGAAAAATAAAATGTAAAAAATGACCAGGATTAGTGTCTAATCCATAGTTTTCGGGGTCGCTGATATTAATTGTGACACTCCCGATGCCGTTTAAGTTCAAGTTTAGCGACCATCAGCATTGGGAGGAGGGGGAGCGAGAAATAAAATTACTTTGATTTTACATCATAGGTAGAATTTATTCCTTTTTCTGCCTAATAAAAAATTGGTACAAATATATACCTGGGCAAAGTCGGGTAAACAGCTAGTTTTTAAATATGAATTTTTTGTCACACGAGATTTTGTATGCACAAGTGTGGAGAGAGTGACCAAGATATTTTTAAACTGTAATTTTGCAGAGCGCATATATACCCCAAAATCTACAATTCATCGATTTTAAAAATAGTTTGTTAAAATTTGCTTATTTTTTGTTTCTAACATTTTCCTAATTCTTAAAAAAAAATTGCTACAACCAAAATATTTTTCTGGCATCAAGAGATTTTTTACTTGAAGATAGTGGGGTCAATGTCGAAAATTGTTTGCGCGTCACTGTTTTACAGCATTCTAGGCCATTTTAGAGTTATTCACTTTTACTGGTTTTCCATGTATTAATTAAGCTGGAAAATCGACATTTGAATTTAAACTTAATAAATATATTGCTGAATTTATTATGTGAGAGTATGCTATATTATTATGTAATTTAAAATTGTAGTGTAATTATATTTGATATTCTGTTCAATTGCAATTTTCGACTGCGATAATTGTCATATGAGATGATATGTATTTTATTAAAAATAATTATTAAATTTTTTTTAAAAATAATAGAGCATTTCCTTTTTTGGCAATCATTGCTTATTTCGTAAAAAAAGAGATTCAAGATATCTTCGAATGCGGAAACACATTATTTCAGTTGTATATTTCAAGTGATCGTAATTCTTAGAAATAAGAAAATAACAATTTTCGTGGAAATACGCAATTTTCACTCAATTAAGCCCATTCAAGAACAAATTTTAGGCATTGATTTGTCAGATGTTTTAAAATTACATGTATATGAAGAGTTAATAAAATAATAATAATATCAATAAAATGAAATTTTAAAAAATCACAAAAATTAAAATTTTGGTATTAAAAATTATGTAACTGAGAACATTAATCCACGTGTGTTCGTAAAAAAATGTATATTTCAAATTTATAAGGAACAGTTCTGTACTTGCTATTTACCTTTTTTGGAGACATTTTCAAACGCAAAATCTTAAGAGTGGTTGGTAGAAAATATTGGTAGTTGGTAGAAAAAATGTCCCCAAAACGATTTTTTTTTCTTTCAGAAAATGATTCTGCAACTTATCAGCTTTAGATTAAAAAAAAGTATGTTGATCCGATCATTATTAACCGAGTTATAAGTATTTTTTTCAAACGTAAACAATGGAAATGTTAGTCAAATTAAAACTTTAAATGCTATTTTCTCAAAACAAGTTTTCATGTTGTTTCGGTAAGTTCAAAACGTTCCATGCGTCATAATTTTTCTTGAATTTTCATAAAATTTCATAAAATGATTAATTATATATTTTAGAATAAAACTTACTAATAAATTAATTATGCTATTTTAAAACAACTTAAAATTTCTACAATCAAAAAATTTTTTGATAACATTTTGCATAAAATAACCTATTGTAATCGATTTCTTTTCTAGTTTTCATAAATATAACTGTAAATGAAATATTGCTAGTAAATTTTATTATAACTATATAAAGCAAGCATAAGAGAGAAAATTAGATATGAGACAAAAATTGATGCGCATGGAGCATTTTTAAAAGGAGTAATTAAAAAACTGATTTTAATTAATATCTTAATTAATTATAGTCTGATTGTTTTTTTATATTTAGAATTATCATCTCTAAACAACACTGTATAAGTGTACAAAATAGTAATTGGTTGATAAATGAAATAAAAGTTTTTCATGGTCCTTTGCCGCCTTAACTGAGTAACATGTTTCATTAAGGCAAGTAAGTCTAGAGCAGTCATTCCCAAAGTCGTCTATATCGACCCCTGGGGGTCGATATAGACCTGCAAGGGGTCCATGCCAGTGAAAAAGAAAATTGGGGGTGCATGAGATGTAAATAGAGGTCCACGAGTTAGACAGGCCGCCACTAAAATTGTGGCTTCCCATAAATATGATAATCCACCGAACACAGATAGCACCTATGGAGGTATTTACGTTATACGAGTACTTTCGTATAATAGATAGATACAGTTCCTAATCATATATATATATAATAAAATTGTGTAAGAAATCTATTCACTTTTCGGTCGCAGTACGTGTCACTTGTATTGCGACATCATGGACTTTTGAACTGGAATGGTTACAGTGAGGGTCAGCAGGTGGCCGTTATATTGAACTTGCCAGTTTTCCAATTTGGCACAGATAAACTGCCAGTATGATGACCTTTCAGCCTACGTTCAGCATTTAAATGTCCTTCACAAAAACTTTGAAATTAGGTTTGAAGATGTATTGACTATGGAAGTACTACAGTGGATTATCAATCCATACGGTGACATTGAAGAAACGGATGTCATGTTACAAGAACTAATCGGTATAATCACCAATGAAGAACTTAAGGTGCACTTTAAAAAGGTATATCAACAATTCTGGCTTCAAAGAGACATACCTGTTACATATCCTACATATGAACTATCGCGAGAAAGTTTTTAACAGCTTTTCCATTTTCATACCTTGTGGAAAGGGGTTTCAGCGCGGTTGTCAATCTCCTTAACAAACAAACAAAAACAAAAAAAACAGAATGGAAATCACTTGCCGAGGAGATTTAAGGTTAAACCTAACTAAATTGAAGCCGAATATTGAAATTTTGCTATCAAAGCATCAGGTTCATCCCTCCATTTAAAAGCATTGATTTTGTTGTGTATATATTCTATGTAAAAATGTTACTAGATTTGCATTTTGTGTCGTTTTAATTAATAAATGTATAATTATAAAACTGCTGCATTAAAACTAAATGTCTTTTAACTCTTCGCATACCTTACTTTTAAATAGCTATTAAAATTCTCACCTGACATATAAGCTCCGTTGCTGTGATTTTGCATCTGATTTGAACGTTTTTTCCTGTTGAGAGTTTGAAATTACCACAATGTTTTTGGAATAACATATTACTTAGTTGTCCTAAAAATTCAAGATAAAACATTACTTTTCACGGATATTCCCTGTCTGCAAAATAAGAGAAAATATGCTTTCATTTATACATATTCCCCATAAAAGACACTGAACATTCACGAGAAGCTCAATACAGAAAATATGCAGTCATTTACCCTATCACCTTCGAGTATTAACAGTTTATATTTGTTCAGCTGGGACCGAGGTAGACAAATGGTAGCGCGTTGGGCTTGGGGGGCTTGGAACTTGGCGGAGGGGGGCGATGCTCTGTTTGAAACAACGACGAACGCCATTTCTCGTGCCTAAACCTGATATGGGTATGTTAAATCCGTATAACGGAAAATCGTTCTATGAGGTCAGAGAGGGTGGGAGAAGGTACGATCCCTCAAGATGTCGCTCCGGATTGTGTTGAGTCAAAATTGAGGTGGCACCACGGGGTGGTGTTAGCGAGAATCGTTGGACCCATTGAAAGCAGCTAACGGTTCTCGCGGATCATGTGTGAATATCATCATTGACAAGTACCCCGCACTGCCGAACAACATGTCTATTCACCTCAAACAATCGTATTTTTATACGATGCAGATACTTTTTTATGAAAACTTTGTCATTTTACTCCTTCCTAAGCTTGTGGTTATATATATATATATATATATATATATATATATATATATATATATATATATATATATATATATATTAATATATACCCAACAAACACAGAGGCATCGGGCCGGGGTCGGAAGGTTCCGGCCAGCCGATTTCTCCACTGCCGGGCCGGCGCATTAGGTCAGTATCGTTTCCGTCACGGGCGTGTCCTCTCGCCCGCGACTACCCCGTCGAGTGCCGGGCCGCTTCCGGTAGGAATGGATCTATCGTGCATCCGACTGCGAACCGCGAGGCAGCCGCGCGTAACCCGGCAATGCGGACAGAAAGCTGCCGCGTAACCGGAGGTTGACGGGTCGGTTACGGGAGCAATAATTCGTGTCGACATACCGTCATCCAGCCATCTTGTAACCAACAATGTACCGGCGATCTTGGCGACGTGCCGCCACTCAACCGCAATCGGAGTAGTGACACTATTTCAAAGTTTTGCTTAGAATCCTTTTTGTTCATATGCTTATTATTCAGGTTTTTTTATAATCTTGATGAATAACATCTACCTTCACACTTTATTCTGGCCTTTATATTACTAGTATTAATACCGTCTAATTTTACCTTATTCTCACGTATTGTTGTTGTTGTTTCTCATCCCCATGACCAGCAGAGCTAGATCAGGTCCATAAGCTCGTTCACTCTGAGAAAGGCCAGCACCAAGAGAGGATCTTGAGCCAGGTCCTGCCTGGTGAGTCCCAGACAGGATAAAATGTGGTCAGGGGAGGCTTGAGCAGTAGAAAACTTCGTGCAGAATTCGAAATGCATACTAATTCTCACGTATTTTTAGTCAGTACCAAATATTGATCCTTGTTATTACCTAAAAAAATTTACATGAATCACGAGTTTCCATCTATTTTTGCGATATTACGTTGTTTTGTTCCTTCATATTTACCCAAAACTGGAAGTCAATATATTAAAACCAATCTTTAAAGTTAAATCTATCTTTTCATTTGATCTTAGGTTCCCCACTTTTTCTTTTAAATGTAGAATAAGATATAGTATGGAAAAGGATACTATGTTTTTCTTTCCATTCATATTGTTTTTTAATTTCATCCAAAGAAATGTAACATAAATCCATGTTTTTAATAACTAACCCCAAAATTTTTGTATTCTCCCCAGTAAAATTGAATGATAACAAATTTGATACATTTATTGGAGTAATTTATGTTTAGCGATATGATGAGACCCACAATCAAACCTTAGTTTTAGCTTATCAAAATTTGCAAGTAGAGTTGGTAAATGTTCTTCAGATAAGCAAATTATATTTTCTATAGTTAACTTTGAGAAATTTCATTCCATTCTGTAGTTATAAGGAGTAATCTATGTGTGAAAAATATGAGTTAACTATAGGATTTCTTTCAAAATGATTAAAAATGAAAAATGCATGCAGTTTACTTTTGCATTTTCATTACTTTTGCGTTTTTATGAAAACTGCATGCAGTTTTCTTGCCAAGTCATTTTTTTTCATAGTTGAAAACTATGACTTAGTTCAAGAAACACTTTGACACATCTGATAAGTCAAAAAAATTATTTTTTATAGAAACACATGCTTTTAAATACAGAAAAAGAGAGATGATTTAAAATAAAAGTTTATTTAGAAGTACATAACATTTTACATTTTCTAATAAAAACTTGGTCAATTCGTTGTACCTCTGTTCCATCTTTACAGCATCTGAAAAAAAAGAAAGAAAAAAATTAGTCCATAAATTTAAATGTAAGGAAAATTACTCCCATCCCCTGATATAATTTTTGGATCAAAGCAATGTTTTTATTTAATACATTCCTTGAGAACCTGAAATGACTCTTTAGGTAATCTCATGTAACCTGTATATACTTTAAAGAACACTGTATATCTTTTACACATCCAAAAAATAGAACAAGAAGAATAAAGAATTTATTGAAACATGCATAGGAGTTGCCTATGTTAGTAAGGCAAAATCTTCTCCATGCATAAAATGCATAATGCATAAAAGGCATAAAATGCATTCCAAAATGCATAAAGTATTTGGATTCTGGGAACTCTTCCCAGAATGCATAAAGTATTCCTAATTGAATTCATTAAATTCAATTAGGAAATTAAAATTCTGAGACAGAAGTTTTAAAAAAAACTTGATGTAAAACAGCACCCAAACATGGGTGCAGTTTTAAATCTGTCATTTTATTGATAACTACTTGCATGAAGTAACTTCCTACCACATTTTTTGTAAAACCAATTAAATACTGTAAAAGCTATGTCATGTAAAAATGTTTACATGATTCATTAATATAGTGATAGAAAATAGTTGAAAATGAGTATTCCCCTTTTCACCAAATTCTCTCTCCGTACTATAGAAAATTCAACCCTGTAAAAATGTCAAGAAACACAAGAATAAAGATTGAATGCTAAATAAAACATTAGCATTCAAAATCTTAAATTTCTAAATCTGACCCAACATCTGTATTAATGCTGTCTATGGCTGTCATGGATTCTGAAAATAAATATTCATAAGAACTTTCATTTTTCTTCAATAATTTGCCCTTTTTTTCTTCTTTTTGCAAACGCACTTTGTTTTACGCTATTGGTCTAATATATCACAAAGAACGATTCATAACAAACAAAAATTTAACCTTGAAAATCACAAAACCAAACTTGGAGAGTATGCAAAATGTCCAATTGCTTTATGTCTTTATGAAAGATTTAAAAGTCACAGACATATTAAGCAATACTTTAAATCAGCAACCAGACTATCCCAGAGCACACACACATACACTAAGAACAAACAAACAAAAATAAACTTATAAATCAGAAAAATATTTCATCGTTAATTTCTTTGTTTCCTCTAGTGCAGGTAGGCGGTTTCTAGATAGTTACACATTTAGTTCAAGAACTTAATACTGTATATATATTTCTTATGTGCTGGTCTAACATAGGATTTTAAAACAGTAAGCTATAGGCTTTCAATGATAAATCATACCTGATGTGACTTAACCCTTAACTGGTAACATACATATTTTGTTCATTGCAAGTAACATGTGTCTCTGAGACGTGTACATAACAAAAATTTATTTTAGATGTGGAAATTTAATAAAACTACATATAAATTAGCTAAATATGTTTTATTTGATTGTTCACAATACAATTAAAATTGAATTATACATAGAGTTAAAATAAAACAACTAAAATACAATTAAAATCGGCATCACGTAAACAAAAACTACTTTTTTACTCCAAGGGCACAAGAATTGCCCACTTTTTTCGAGCACTCTAGGCAACACGGATTTTCACATTTTATTTTTTTGTTAGCAGTTTGCATCCTATTTTGATAAGGACAATATTGCCACGTTTTTATCTTGGGAACCTTATCAGAAATTTCTTGAGAGGCGCTACGCGTTTCTTTAGGTTCTCGAAGAATGTCTCGTGCTATTTTTTTAGTTCATCTGGAAAGTTTGGGATGGAAAACCGACGTTGCACTTGATTTTCTAACAAACTGTTTGCTAATGAATTTATAAAGGCAAAACGTGTCATTACAGGTGTCAAGACTACCACTTTATTGTAAAATATTGTCTGGGGCCACCGTCTCGACCTTCTATTCGGCGAATAGTTCACGATAATTTTGTCTAGATTATCCACTCCTGATTTTCTTGAATTGTAAAAACTTATTATTTCTGGTTTGTTACTGGATTGGTTGGTAAATTTTGTGTTATACATGGAGGATATCAAATTGACGGATTTATTTTGTTTTGCCATTGAAGACCCATCACCAGAGGGACCAGGAACAACCTCTTTCTCTGAATTTCCATCGACCCTTTCATTTGTCTCATCCTCCCTGTCTTGCTCATCTAATTCAGACTCAGTGTCATGTTTAGAATGTTCTATTTCATCCTCGGCATTATAGGAATCAACAGAATCAAATTCTTCATCACTCGGCTCACCTTCTTCTTCAGCAAGAGCATCCATTGACATTTTTTTCTCTTAGCAGAAAATATACCTACCATGCTGAAAAAAAACTTGACATATACCAAATTAAATAAATAAATAAATACATGCTGGCGCAAAATTATGTTCAAGAATCTGTAACTTTTTTTTCTGCAAACACATATCTCGGAGATGGAGAGAAAAGAGAAAGGAAAAAAATGCATGCAATCAATGAAATATTTCAAAAACTTTTGAATATAATTACATTGATCTTGAATGTAATCTATCAAGAACATAAATCAATAAATTAGTTAAAAGTTTAATTGACAGTAGGAAACATTTTGTAATAATTTTTTTTGAGAACATGAAGGATTTAGAACTCTCCAAGGTATTTAGGAGAGTAAATAAAAATATGTATAAAAATAAATTGAGAAGAACAACGTGCTGAGCAAACACATTCAAACATAAAACTTGTCATTATTGGTTAGGTACGTACCTCACGTGCAGTAGAAAAGAACGTTACAGGTAATACACATCTGTTAGACGTCGTACGTTATAGTTATTACCTTACTGAAACCATAAAACACAACTGATTGGCTTGAAACTTCACAAGCGTTGTTTAGACTATCTACCATGAGCATACACTGAAGGTTTCATTTGAAAAATAGCGCAAAGTATGAAATACGAGATATTAGCAAACCTAAGCGTCTTTGAGACGTATATTACCAGTTAAGGGTTAAAAAATTATGATCAGTAAAATATTTAGCTATTCCCAACCAATTCCTAAAGATATTTGATTAGATATGATTAAACTCCTCTTTTACAGACATACATGGGATGAAAAGGGATGATTAAAAAAGGGAAAATGATCCAAAACTTTGTTTAGAATAATTGAATTTAAGTATTAAGACTTAAAATGGAATAAACATGTTTATCAGAGAGAAAAAATTATGATATGCATAAAATTAAATTTTACCAAAATTTATAATTCTTAGCCCATTAACTAATGATCCAATACATCCAAAAGCAATTTCCTTTTTACTACTTCTGTAATGAATTATCAACGAACCTCTAACAACTTATCAGGAAATTCTAAAAATATTTTTAAAATTTTAATGTTAACCATTAAGAATAAATAAAGCTTGGCACTTCACATTTTCATAATATTGTCGCGTAGATGGTAGTCGTATGGATTGAACACACACGTAGAGGGAATACAACGCTGTTTATTAGCACACAACACTTAGCTGATAGAACTCAGAACTGAACTCACAGGTTGAGCTACTTGCTCTTTTATCCATCAACAGAATATTCTGGAACGCCGTTCCAGGAAATTAAAGAATGTTCTAGCAACTTCTAGAACTAACAGAAATAGAATTAGAATTAAATTAAATTAAAATAATGTAGAGCTTCCAACCGGGGACCTCTTGCTCAGCAGTCCGGTGCGTTGACCATTCAGCAACAGAGTCTTTGACGGTACAGGCTTTAAGCGGCAATATAAATATCATTTTTCTGTTATTATAAAAGACTCTGTAAACCAGGCGTTTTGCTTTTTGGAACTGTATCTTGTATCCGTGAATTCGTTGATTATACAGGAGTTCTATTCCATTATTAAGAAAGGGTTATTTCATTCACTTATCAAACACACATTTTGATATAATAAACCACAACTCACAGTGGATGTCTTAGCTACAGTTTTATAAACAAACTTTGTCCATGAACAGATTTTATATTTTCTAAATAAACCTTGGGATTTTATACTTTTATAATATAAACCTCTTTTTCGGCAAGAGTTAAAAAGACTTTCACAAGAGTCATGTTAACTGAAATCCCTGGACTGCACTTTTTCACTCAACTAAGACATTAACAACAAGCTTCACAGTTAAAAAAGAGTAAATAAAGGAAATCAATATTCAATCCACAAATTATTGAGACCAACGTTTATGAGAAAGTTGAGATTAGTTAAAAAAAAAGTAATTTGAAATATAAGTTAAAAAAAATAAGTTAAAAAAAATTAATTTGAAATTTTTAGTTCTTTAATAAATATTTTTATAGTTTTTTCATAGAAAAATTTAAATTAAAGTTCAAAATAAATCTAAAAAAAATATTAAAAACAGTGATTTTAGCCACGAGTCTACTGCTGAAAACAAAAGTATATGTCGAGAAAAAAAAAGTTACACAAACTTACGCAGGTAATGAATCCAAGTGAGCTATGGTGAATCCAAGTCAGCTTTGGTCTTCCAAAACGACTGTGATCTGAAGCTAGATTCCACTTTCAAAATTGTGTAAAGAAACCAATATTTTCTTATAATACCATAATAAATATTGAACGATTTATCAAACCAAGAAGTATTGAAAAGTAGAGTTCTTTATAAACTTGCTTATCACTAAAATAAAAAGGGGAATATGACCCCTTTACATATAACTTTGGGCTAAGTTCTTATTTATTTTGAACAGAATGATACCTAAAGACTTTCTTAAAGTCTTTTGAAAACAAAGAGCTTATATAGTCAGTTATTGAGAACATTATCACTTTTTTAATAAAGATTTTACCAATGACACACACAGAATGCAAATGTTTACCTAAAGTTTTAATAACAATCTAAGATACATGATGTTATCTAAATAAAAGTTCTCATCCTTGTCGGGTTCTTCAAGATTTTAAAGCTGAAACTGAGAAATAAAATTATATAAATGCACAATGACCAACAATATAATAACTTAGGGATGAAAAATGGAATAACCTTTTGCATCTATATATGATTAAGCAATAACAAAAATAAAGACAATTATAATCATTAATATTCACATTTATACTGATATGTGCATGAGTATTTTGCATCTTTTACGTACTCATGCATACCGCATGATGGGGCATAAATCAGAATTATATGGTTTGTTGTGTTAAAAGTATGCATGATCTATAAGTATAAAATCAATAAAGTTCTGTTAGAATTTATAAAAATTATAGCATGAAATTGAACCTTCTTAGTTGGTATTGTGAAGTGTATATAAATATCCATAATATGCTAAATTTTGTGTTCCTTAATATAAAGCTCAAGTTAACATACAGGCAAAATGCTGTCTATATTACCATTAAAAACATGAAAAATGTACACTGCTGGCCACCCAAATTGCAACACCAAGAAAGACAAGAGATATCACAACAAAATTTATTTTGTAGATAACATGTTGACCAAGTATCAAATGATTAAATTTATAGACTTATGTGAAGTGTGGTTCCTGCCAAAATCAGTAGCCAGAGTAGCCGCCATTGTTGGAGGTCACCGCTGCCACACGCCTTGGCACTGATTCAAAGAGACTTTGGATGAGTTCTTGGGGTACAGCAGACCAAGCAGCTCCCACACGTTGCCAAAGTTGATCTGCTGTGGCAGCTGGGGATGGAATCTGGGTCAATCATAGAGCAACCATAGACCACATGTTTTCTATCGGCGAAAGATCCGGAGAGCGAGGCGGTCAGGGAAGCAATTCAATCTGGCGATTGAGGAAGAACCGTTGGACAATGCGTGCCACGTGTGGTCGAGCATTATCCTGTTGAAATATGGCTGTGGGCAAGCCCTGAAGGTAAGGAAGGACAACTGGCTCCAACACCTCGGAGATGTAGCGCTGGCTGTTTAAAGTACCGGCAATGCGTACCAGAGGTGTGCGAGAGTGATATCCAATATCGCCCCATAGCATAATACCCGGTGCAGGACCAGTGTGGCGGTGCATAACTCAACTGTTCAGCATTCTCTTTTCACGGTGTTTCCAGACTCGAATGCGACCATCGTGGTGTTGCAGACAGAAGCGTGACTCGTCAGTAAAGACAATTTCATTCCATTCTGCCGTCCACATCCTTCTGTCATCGCACTATTGGCGGCGGAGACGTCTGTGGTTCTGCGTCAAGGGTAGACAAAGCAATGGACGTCTTGCGGACAGACCACTCTGCTGTAAACGGCGTCGAATGGTACGCGCAGACACTGGATGATGCGTTACAGACTGCATGTGCTGTGCTATGGTTCGTGATGTGACTGAGCGATCCGTCACTGCCATGCGCACAATTTGCCTGTCATCACGTGAAGTGGTGCGCTGAGGTGGATGCGATCGAACACGCCGGTCCGTCGTACCCTTCTGCATCCAACGATCACACATCCGCTTTACAGTTGTTTGGTTTCGTCCAACACGACTACCGATTTCCCTGAAAGATAATCCACAATCTCGGTAGGCCACTATCCTTCCTCTATCGAACTCGGATACTTGATCAAAAGATGATCGCTGTTTTCGAAGAGGCATAATTGATCGTTTTTTTGAAAAAAACCACAAGAAAAACACAATTGCCGAACTTGAAATCGTCGAAATCTCCAAGTCTTAAATAGCGCTTTGAAGTGGCGCCACAGGCGCGCGTGATGTGCGTCTGCGCTGAAATTCTAATCATTTGCATATCTCACCTCCGCTATTGCATGTTGTAAATTTCACGTTATTTGCATGTTTCCTTCAGGGTGTTGCATTTTCAGTGGCCAGCAGTGTAATATAACCACAAGTAATATTGGTTGCTTTTGACATTTTTTAGATGACTTTAATTATAATTATTCCTAAAAAATATATTATCTGTTATAAAAAACCTTCTAGAGAAAACTGGAATTCCTAAACAAGTTAACCTGATTCAATTACGGCTTTCCAAACAAATTATTGCTTAAAAAGGTACTTATGTGTGCATGTTACTATGAGATAGCTGTTAATGTGATTATAATCATGGATTATGCTTTTACATTTTGCTTTAGTATATTTATTATTATTCTCAATCTCTTCTTTCTCTGTGAATATGCTTTGTCTGAATTTCAAAGGGGGAGTTTTTAATTTGAGTTGGGATGTTTGTTTATAGGCTTATCAGCAATCTAATTCAGTGAATGAATAAATTTTGGAGTAAAATATCATAGAAACAAATGTCAATTACATTAAATAACATATTATACATGGATCATAATTATATTGTGCAATAATTTAATAATTATTAAAATTTAGATATCAAACTAATATTTCATTGATTTATCATACAATACATTGAACAAGAAGAAAACTATCAAAGAAAATTTATAATGATGAACAAACCCTTTACTTCCTTTGTCCATCTAAAATATTAACTGAAACACGAATCTTAAATTTTTCCAAAACAAAATGTTTTTATTTATACATACGAAAGTGCTCGTAAGTGCCATAAGTATTGCTAATATATAAGTATAAGTATTGCTAATTCAATAGACACTCAGTTTAGTAGAATTTGATCTGAAATACGGTCAATTCATATTATAACTTGGATTAAAACACTATCTTATAACAGTAATAGAATAATGTTCACTATGTAAGGGTGCTAAATGAAATCTAAAGGCAATAATTTAAGACTAACGAATGAAACTTACTTGTGGATTAATTTCAGCCAACTTGTAAGCAATCTTTAATGGCGCCTTTTCAATCACGTGCAACTGAACGTCCAATTACTTAACTGACACATTGAATTGCTTTCTGTTTCAAATTTTGGCATTATCTTATGAGAATGTATTTTTGACTCGCTAACTAGTTTAGCAATCCTCTCAACTGCTTGTCTGTGACATGAGAAAATTATTGAAGTCAATACATCGACTCTCGTGATCAGATTCTTTTGCTTCCTTTATAAACTGCTTTAGTTTGTCATCAGAAATATGCCTCTTCATAGGAAGTCCTGTTACTTTAACATCATTCCATTCAATCATATCAATATAATCCTTGGTATCAAAGTTTATACGTTGAAATAAAATTTTTTTATGCCACCTTCATTTTCAGCCCTTGCTTTTAGAATCCGGGGTAATCCAAGCTCTCTCATACATGACTGCGGTCATCTGATGTCATACAAAGTACGAGATTTTCAGAAGCAGATTTCTGGCACTGGAAAATGTATATAAGATAGCATAATAGCATTTTTCAATGGCAGCAACCAGCATTTAAACATTACTGTAATTGGAATGGATGGAACTGCCGTGAACACTGGATTGAATAATGGTGTGGTTCCATTATTGGAAAAGGAATTAAGAAGGCCACTGCAGTGGTTGATTTGTCTATTTCATTGAAATGAACTGCGCCTACGTCCTAATTTGGAGGAGAAATAGGTAAACAACTAGAAAACTGCTATGAACTTCCAGTAATTGAATTTTCACCTACTGAAAATGGCATTCCATTACTAGAAATTAAGGATGATTTAAGTGTGGACCCAAAATATTTGTTAGAAATGTCTAATGCAATCTCTGTTGGCAGGTACTCTTCTGATTTGTCTATGAGAAAACCAGGAAAACTTTGCTATTCATGATAGCTTACATTAGCAAACCGAATACTTCACTTGTATGTGGGAACAGAATGTACTGCAAAAAAAATCTCCGAATACTGACTGCGTACATTTTGTAAGTATATGTCCCTGTTTCGTTTCACATAAAGCTGAAACTATCTTATATCCAAAATCGAAGCACTTATGGAAACTTGTAAGCTATTCACGTTACCTCCATCAGACTCTTAAAAATGTAATTGACTCAGTCATTCAAAGAAATTCGTACTTTGCTGCTTCTGAAAATCTCCTCCTATGTATGATATCAGTTGATTGCAGCCACGTAAGAGAGCTTGGATTACGCCGGATTCTAAAAGCAAGGACTGAAAAATGAAGGGGGCATTAGAAAGTTTTAAATTGAACGTATAAACTTTGATGCCAAGGATTATATTGATATGATTGTACGTAAAGATATTAAAGTAACAGAACGAGATATATTTCTGATTACAAACTAAAGCAGTTTATAAAGGAAACAAAATAATCTGATCAGGAGAGTCAACGTAAGGACTTCAGCAATTTTCCATATCACACACAAGCAGTAGAAAGGTTTGTTAAATTCGTTACTGAGTCACCCTTACCCGTCCGTGGCACTTCTGCAGGAGTTGCATTGATAAAAACGAAAATACATTCTCAAAAGATAATGCCAAAATTTAATAATAAAAAACAAAACAAAACACAATTCAATGTGTCAGTGAAATAAATAATGGAAACCATGTGTGATTACTATGGATTTTGAAAAACATGGATTTTTTTTTTCAAAATAACGTTTTACATCCCCAATCTCAAAGAACTTGTTAATCTTATGCACAGTAAGTGTGCGTTTAAATTTTCTTCTACACCCACTTTTGATTATATTCCTAAATCTGAAAAAGTTAAACCTCTGAATCAGGCAGATGAGCTTAAAGCAGGGTGTTTAACCTTTTGCAGCACATGGTAAATTTTTCAAGGCAGGCGGGCCGCATAAAAAAGTCAACTACATTCAAAAGTTTAGATTATTATGAAAATGAAAAATACATTGTATATGTAATGTATAATGTAAATATTATAATCTTGGTATGCAATGTGATGTGGTAATTTTGAACGAAATCGAACATAATGTGATTTTTGAAATTGGTGTTTTTTTAATATGTATGCTATATTAACTATGAAAAATATTATTATTTGATGAAATTATACCTTTTGCAAATAAATGTGAATTTGAATTAATTTTAATTGCATTAGGATTAGGATAATGGTGAAACACAACATCAACATTGGAATGATTTATATTTGTTATATCATGCGCGGGCCGCAAAATATGGTGTGTCGGGCCGCAGATTAAACACCCTTGGCCTAAAGCGAATTGCTCGCGACTCCAACTTAACTAGCATTAATGATTGAATCCCTCTCTCAAACCAATTTTCTATCCTAGGAAACTGTCGTAATCCGGAGGAAAGAAATTCCCGCTGCTAATGATGAATTTCCTGTTAGGCGGGAAACCAAACCTGAGCCATGTTTTTTTTTTAAATGGCGGAAGGGTACAAAGATACCCTCAACAAAATGTACAACCTAGTCAAAATTCAATATCCCATATCAATTTCATGAAACTTTGTCAAAATCTTATCTGAAAACATTACTGCAATTGAATTAATATCGGACCTTTCAAAATTACTTAATTAACTTACTCATTGAATTTTTTTGGAAAAAAATCCCAAAACCGAACGGCCACTTAAAATCCTTTTTAAGGAATCCTTACCGACACTTTGGCTGCGGAAGTCGAAGGCGAATTAATTATTTTAGGCTTTAGTGTCTCCTTTGCCGGCAATTATACTCACAATTTTTAACGTCACTGTAAATACTGGTAACCAGTTTGGTACCAATCAAACTTCCAATACTCTTTCATACAGCTAAGATCTTAAAAATAATTTAAATCTCTCATCTAGCAAACCTATTCAAAATTTACAACCCAACAATGTTTCATCTTTGGGAAACCTAGATGTACACTAAATAAATTTATCAAAATCAGCGATGTGTTAGCTGAAATTAAAAATTTATGTTCCAACCTTAATATTTCAAATCTTACCCAGTCCATTAATTGTTCACAGATTAATTCATTGGTTTCTGATAGTGCTTAACATTTTTCATTTGTTTTTCTGTTCCATGCCAGGCAGTTTCCTCTTACTGAAGTTCCACACTTAAACATTTGTCAGTGAATGCTTGTGTGTGGCGTCCGTTTTTGCTTCCCATGCTTCCGTCCTGAGTTCGATCCCGAAAGGTGCATTTGTGTTTTCTGTACTCGCGGATGTTCAGACCTGCCAATTTAATTTATTAAATATAACTTACTTATTATTTTAAACTTAATTGCCTTATTTTTTATTTCTAACATTTATTTAAACTAATTTTTTGGCCTTTTTTTCTTATTGTAAATATTATTTCTCGTATCCTGACTCAATTACAAAAAAACAATGTAATATATTCTTCAATGTACGTACTGAGGATAAAGGGTCTTATTTTGTGATCTTATTTGGTGTCTCATGACATCTACTGTCTATGTCTCTGAGATTACATTACATTAATATTTTTCTAAATATGTGTGATTTGTTTATTTTAACTAAGGTCTGTTAATTTAAAATTCTTTTTCTTTCATTCAAATGTGTATAAGAATATGTTACTGTAAAATTAATACGATGAAATTCGAGAAAAAATTCTACAAAATCAGTTGTTTTATAATGGCATCTAACAATTATAAATACTTAGAATATGTAAGTTTCGTGAAAAATATATTTTGAATATTTTATCTACAAAAATATATATTATTATTTTAATATACTATAAAAGAAATTTTAAAAAATACAAATTTTATCACTATTTCCTCTCTTATAAATAAAGAGTGGTGCAACAAGGACCCATTTTTAAGTAGATATTTAATTTCTCCAGTAATATATAAATATAAACAAGGAAACTAATTTTCATCTGTTTTTATAAGCTTCCAGGGAGTAAAATACATACACACAGAATACAATCTTTACATAGAAGGAAAATTATGTGAATTTTCACATAATACAATTATACAATTTCACATAATACTTCTCACGTAATACAATCTTTACATACAGGGAAAATTATGGGAAATTTCCGCGTAAAAGAAGTTTTACAACAATGAAATAAATATTTTTGAAAAGTCTGTTAAATTTAATCTTCGCCTTCCCTTTCAAATCCATAATTCTGATGCAGATTTCTGTTACTTGTGGTTACGAATCGGAGATCCAGTTCCGGGACGATAGACGAAAAACGGTTTCGGGCCGATTCCCATCCAACCGTCACTGGCCCTCAAAAGGGTACACACTACGAGATCCCCCGTCGGAGATTCGTAAGTCTCCCGGCAAAGGTACGGATTATTTCCCCCGAGCCTATCGTTCTGTCGGTGCCTCCAGCACCAGTCAATGAAGTTGCCGTCAGTCTTGTGTTTGTTGGGTATATATACGAGGGTTATTCGGAAACTAAGGTCCGTTTACTTATAAAACAGAAAACATTACAGATTTTTTGAAAAAACTTTATTTTTTATATTCCTTACATGTGTCTCTATTTTTCTACATAGTTTCCATATTTTTTTAAACATTTGTCATAACGTTCTACAAGCTTCTGCATGCTTAAGTCGTAGACGTCTGCCGCCTGTGAGGATAACCAGTCTTGAACTGCTTCTTTCACCTCGTCATCGGTGGCGAATCTCTTGCCGCCGAGAAACTCTTTTAGGTAGCGGAATAAGTGAAAATCACTCGGCGACAAGTCTGGACTGTACGGTGGGTGGTCAATCTGTTCCCATCCAAAAGATCTGAACATAGCTTTCAAGGTGAGTGGGTGAGAGCTTTCAAGGACGGACGGGAAAATGCTCATGATGAACATCGTTCAGGTCGACCATCAGTGATCACAGATGATTTGGTCAATGCCGTGGATGAAAAGATTCGTGAATACCGGCTATTCACAATTTCAACTTTAGCATTGGAATTTCCGAATGTGGGTAGAACAACTTTGCACAAAATCGCTTCCGAAAAGTTGAAATTTCGCAAATTGTGCGCACGTTGGGTTCCCAGTCTGCTTACTGAGGAACACAAACTGAAAAGAATGGCTTGTGCTCTTGATTTTTTGGATCGATATCATAAAGAAGGTGATCAATTTTTAGAGAAGATTGTCACAGGGGACGATACGTGGGTTTCTCACAGAACCCCAGACTATATATATATATATATATATATATATATATATATATATATATATATATATACACACACATAAATGTATATTATTTATATGTGTGCGCGCGCGTGTGTGTGTGTGTGTCTGTGTGTAAACTATCTCGATGATTTAGTATCAGAGCATACATTCTGTTATAGGTATTTACAAAAGTGGAAGTATAACTTTATAGAAGGGTGCGAAAGAACGTTTGTGATTCAAATATGGGATACCAAAAAGAGGTAAATTCGCCACCCACAATCATTACACCCTGAAGAAAGTGAAATATTGATTTTTTTTTTAGTTTAATTACAATGCAAGAACTTTTACTATTAAAAATGAACGCTGAAGAGAAAGTAACTTTGCTATGGAAATAAATAACGCACGTATAAGAATTAAAAACTCCAAACAGATTTTCATTGAAGATGACAATGCTTTATTTAACACGGATAAATACCGCAATACATAAAAAAACTCCATCTAAAGTTCGAAATATGGAATTCTCGATGCACCTTCTTAATTAATTTCATGCTTCAGGCATACCTTGAAGAGAGGCTGTCTAAAGATTTATTTTCCCGATTCTGGAATCGAAAAAATATGAGGCAGCAACCGAACCTGTTCTTAAACTCGGAATTGAAACGTTCCTAAAGAAGAAAGGATAAAAAAATTACTAAAGTGCAGCTTCATTTCATATTCATATATATATTTATCAGTAGCATGCGAATATATAAAAAAAGCAGAAACAGTTTCTGAAATAATTGTATTCAATATATATATATATATATATATATACAGTGGACGCTCGTTAATTCGAACTCAAAGGTTCTCGGAAAAAAGTTCGAATTATCCGAAGTTCGAATTATCCGATGTTAAGAGAAAATATATAACTTTAAAAGTGTATCACTGAAGAAGAAAAATCTCCTAGTATGTATAACCCCAGAAAATATATTATACTATGTTATCTAAAATTAACATATTATAAAGCAATACAGACTTGCCTTAATCATAAGATGAAACAGAAGATATGCAGTAGAAAGTAAACTTTAATTAAAAATACGAATTATACTTTAGGGAAAAACTGTAAAGAAGATGTTTGGATTTGTTTATGATGCCTACATAGTTCAGCCAACTTCTCGATTTGAAGTAAACATTTCAATTCATTTTCAGAGGAAGGTTCCATCTGAATAAATGCTTTCAGAGTTTTAATAGAGTCCATTCTGGCTTTGTCCATTATGGCCGCATTAAAAATATCTTTCGGCAGGTAAGTAGAGAAAAGCTCTGGCAGTTTCCTACCGAAATTAGTGCATACGTCTTCGTTTACATCAGAGCTTTGGCCACATACAGTTTGATAAGAAATATCGTGCCTTGACTTAAATCGAGAAAGCCATCCATCACTGCATTTAAAATCTTCAATGCACATTCGACTTGCCAATTCATCAGCCTTCGTCAGAACTAGGGGTCCATTTATCGGAAAATTTCGTGATCTAACATCCTGGAACCATAGCAGTAGAGCTTTTTCTAGATATTCTTGCGATGCATTTTTCATGCGTTTCCTTCCTCTAGCAAATTTTGATTTTTTCCATGAATCTACAATTGACTTCTTGTTTTTCAAATAAGTTGACAAGATATTTTTTTAATTCCATAGTCAGCTGCTAACTTTGTTTTACATTCGCCATTCTCTACTCTCTTTAAATTTTCTACCTTTGTCTCCAAAATTAGGGTTTTGTACTTTCCACGCGTAGACATCCTGAATTTTTACACTTTCACATCACACACTGAGGAAGAAAAACTAGATCACATTAACTTGTCTGCATTGCAGGCACAACTGACGCAGCTCCCTAGAATCTGTAGTAAAGACTGGTTTTTCTGAAATTCTAAGAAAATCTATACAAATAACGGAAAATCGCTTTGTCCGTTAAGCACTGATAAGGACAATAGCCACTAACGTTTTGCGGATATACAATAGTCTAGCAATGCGAGCATGTGCCTCTTTACATAGGAAAAAAACACAGGGGATTTTGACACTCAAAATAATAAATACAGCGTGCATTTTCTCCGTTAATTGAGGAAAAAGAAAATTTTTTCGTCAAATTTTTAGTTCGAATTAACCGAATTGATAAAAATTTTGTTCGAATTACTGAGATATTTTAAACATTAAATCGAATACAAGTTTTTTGGGGCCTTTGGATTAGTTCGAATTAACCGAAAGTTGGAATTAACCGAGTTCGAATTATCCAGCGTCTACTGTATATATATATATATACACTCAAGAGCCAAAACATTATGACCGCCCCTACATTTTGCAATGAATTCGCCTGGATGACGTGGAAGGCACGTGATCAGGTGGAAGTGGTATTTAACTGTTGCTGGAGAGTCTGAAGAATCATTCTTTCACTTACTTCTGTGTGTGATGGGAAAGGCTGAGGATCTAAGCGACTTTGATACAGGGCAGAATGTAATGGCTCGAAGGCTCGGAACAGGTATTTTCGAAACTGCACGACTCGTTGGTTGTTCGCGACCTACAGTTGTTAGTACTTATGCAAAGGGGATGAATGACGGTGAAACCAGCAGTAGACGACATGGTGTTGGACGTCAACACACTATCAAAGAAAAGGTCATCGGAGACTGTCTCGCATGGTGAAGCAAAACCGGAGCCAAACAGTGGCTCAGCTGACAGCCCAATACAATGCAGGGCCAAGTAGAATAGTATCGCAGCACACTGTTCAGCGGACACTGTGGGATATGGGGCTACGCAGCAAACGTCTCACTCGTGTGCTTTTGCTGACCAAGCGTCATCGTCAACTGCGCCTGCGCTGGGCCCGGGAACATCGCGACTGGTACATGGATCAGTGGGAGAGACTTGCCTGGTCAGAGGAATCACGGTTTGTCATTCATCACGCCGATGGCCGTGTCAGGATACGCCGTCTTCTAGGCGAACTGTTGCTCCCTCAATGTACAGTAGGTCCTACACAGGCCGGTGGTGGCAGTATTATGCTTTACGGGATGTTCCCTTCGGCGTCTTTGGGACCCGTGGTTGTGGTAGAGCAGACCATGAATGCTACAGGGTATCTGAACATTATTGCGGACCAGTTGTACCCTTACATGGCCTCTGTTTTTCCAGCTGGAAATGGAATGTTCCAACAGGACAACGCCCCGTGTCACAAGGCTAAAATTGTGTTGGAGTGGTTCCAAGAACATGATGCTGAATTCCAGTTAATGTCCTGGCCGCCTAAGTCACCGGATCTGAATCCGATAGAACACGTTTGGGATGTCATGGGACGGCATCTCAGAGTTCCAAGACCACCAATTCGCAATATCTCGGATTTGCGTGACCGTTGCTAAAACATCTGGTACAATCTGTCTCCGGTCATCTACCAAGGACTTGTGCCATTCATACCAAGGCGGGTTGAAGCTGTGTTGCGCGTCAAAGGTGGGCCAACTCGTTATTGACAGGTGGTCATAATGTTTTGGCTCTTGAGTGTATATATACCGGGTGTGTCATAAATTCGGGCAAACTTCAAAAATTCATAATAAAAGAAATAATGCTCGGAAGATTTTTCTGTTTGCGCCAATATGATCAGAGGGATGTTGGATTTTTTTTTCATGTTAAAAAAAAAAGTTTCCAAAAGTAACCGAAAGAGGGCGCTCACACGTCCTACTGAGACGTTTTATGCAAATAAGGCTATCAATATAACACCTGGTTGGAAATGGATCCGTCATTCGAAGCCAGCAGCATGCTTTCTTTACAAGATCGAGTTTTGGTTGTTAAACTTTTCTACAAGAATGGTGAATCCCCAACTGCTGCATTGCGAAAGTTTCGCACGGAGAAAGGACTGAAGGCACGAAAACGGCCTATTTCATTGAATGGGATACTGAATTTAGTACGACGTTTTGAGGAAGCGGGGAGTTTGGAGGATCGCCCATGAATTGGCAGACCATCCTTGAGCGCGGACCGCGTCCATGCTGTACAAAGGTCCATGTAAAATTTGGCAGCCTTGACATCAACGGGAAGTAGCAGTGCTCGTGAAGCTGGGAGAAAAATAGGGATTCGGGAACCGTCGATTCGACGTATTCTGCACGGAATGTTGAATCTGTATCCGTACAAAATCCATGAACTTCACCAGTTATTACCGGCAATTCAGATGCAAGACAAATCTTTGCTACATGGGCTCTGGCACAAATAGAAAGTAACCCACAATGGTTGCTGAATGTCATGTGGACGGATGATGCCCACTTTTCACTGCATTGTGACGTTAATACGCAAAACAGTCGTCTCTGGGCGTCTTCAAACCCTCGTGAGTATCTGAACCGGCCACTACATTCTACTCGTGTGACTATTTGGTGCGGTTTCACCGCGTCTTTTATTCAGGGCCCTTTTTTTTTGAAGAGCCTCGTCGTGTATTCGGGTGGAAAACCTGTACTGTCACTGCAGCACGGTTTCTTACGCTTTTGCGTGACCACGTTAAGCCTGCATTGCAGGAAAGACATGCGTTACCTGTTGTCACATTCACGCAAGATGGTGCGCCGCCGCACATTTTACGTGATGTCAAGACATTCCTGTTGGAATCTTTCACTGATGACCGAGTGATAAGTCGAGGTTGTATGGTTCAGTGGCCCTCACGATCACCAGACATGGAAAAAAAATCCAAATTCCAATCCATTTCGAGTGCCCCTTTCCTTCCATACCAAAACACCTCGGATGTCACACTCCAGACTGAATCGGAACTCGTCTATAACGAGCACTTGGCTGCAATCATGTTGCTCCCAAGCTCGATGTTCAGCAGCCCATCTTGTTCGGGCCGCACGGTGGTGTGAGGTCAACGGAATGAAGACCATTGGCCTACGTGCACAGAGTCCTCCATGATGAAGCCTATTACGTACTTTTTGGCTGGACACCCTTCGTCCTGTTGCCAAGAGCAACTGTGTTTGCAGCTGAGTAGCATTGTCTGTTCTGTTTCGACTAGCTGTTAACAGTATATACCGGTCATCAGTTGCTGTAGTGGCACGTGGCCGACCTTGCCCTGGTGGACGTCTAACATTCCCTGTTTCTTGGAATCGATTCCACAGCCTTGCAACGACACTTCTAGTGACTCCAACAGCGTCCGCGACACTACGTTGTGTTTGCCCGGATTCAAGTCTGCCTATAATACGCCATGCCATGGATTCCGGTAAATCACGTTGTTGAGACATTTTCGAGTCACCTTTTCTCAAAAAGAATTACTGAGCAATCGAATTTCACAGTTAAGGCAGTGAAACAGACGTTTCTGCAACATCTGGATTTCCGCCCTTATGTTCTTTTTCTGGTTTTTGACGTCATGAACTTTGATTTGCATATGAAGTTATCTTTTTCTGTTTCCTGCTAGGCTTTAAATTATGGATGATTTATTTTTTATGTTACTTATCGATGTAAGTATTTGCGTAATTTCGTTAAAACCATGTTCTCCCCTTCCATTCCACCTTGGTTCCTCGTCCCGCGTCCGACGCATTACACATATATATAACATTAAAGTTCGTTTACCTTGGACTTCGTGAAGAGAGAATACTGCTGAATATTTTTTTGTTTAGTTAAGGTAACTTTTAACGATAACATTAAACTTTACTCTTTAGTATATCTCGAAGATACTGAATTTTATTTAATTAATTAAAAATTATAAATTTCACTTTCTTACTGTATGTTGGATGTATTACTACTTAAAAATTTTAAGACTTCCCGAGTAGCTTCATAAAATATCCTTTAGTTGACATGAAACGAACTTTTTTACTATAGTGATAAGCACATTTTATAGTTAATAAATTCTAAATTATCTTATATTGTTTATTTTGTCGAAAATTAATTTTAGTTCATTAAATTTAGCCCGATGAAAAAGTAATTATCTCTTCATTCCACGTACAGTGCTCATTTTTGTTTTTACAATTTTTAAAAAATGTACCAGTTAATTGAAAATAACGACTCAGCTATTCCTTATCCGTTAAAAACTCATTTATTATTATGGAAACGATTTCCGACATTTTTACCTTTTTCAGGAGGTATGCGAAATTTAGATAAGAGAAGAAAACTATTATTTGTATTATATTCGTACCTTTAATCTCGTTTTTGATTGAGTTTTGTTTTGTTGACTTAAATTCTGAACTGTAGTTAAATAGTTCTGATCGTTAATATTTTAAAGTTCAATAGCGAAGATTTACTTTTATGCTATTTCTTCAATATAGTTATATCTAAAGATAATATTAAGATTCATTTTTAATTAAATTAATGTTTAATCTTCATTATTAAACGATGTATATTATTTAAAAAAAACTGAATAGAAAATTAAAGTAAAATTTACATTAAGAAATAAGTATTTTTGTGTTTAATGTTTTTCAGTTTGAATGTGAAAATGTATCAAAAACATCATTGTGTTACTATATTTTAGGTAATTAATCAAATTTTAACTGTGGCCGTTATTCGTAATCAGTAATTTAATTCTGCTAGCTAGAAACTATATTAGATTCGGTCAGTCCTGAGTTAACCTGTGGCTAAAGATTTTCCAGTAATTGTCTACTTGGATTTGAAGATTTTTAATTGCACTCCGTAAACATGGCCCTATGTGTGCTTTGAGGTAAAAATCCTTGAGGTAAAAAGTCTGTAGGATTTCCATGAGGTTCTCCTGAACTGAGCCCTCGCGGACACAAGTGAAATGTTTTCCAATCGGGATTTCGGGGACTGTACAGTCCGCCACCAGTCTCAAGGCTTCCTTACACACTACGAAGAAATCCTCAAGGTTTGGACTGTGCTGTAGGACGGTGGCGAACCATGAAGTCCCCGAAATCCTCATTGGAAAATATTTCTTTCTCTACCGTGAACCTGCAGTTCAAACCTGCAGTTTGTGAGCTGTTGAATAAAGACAAGGTACAAAGAAAATCCTGTAGGATTTCCTGCTCGTGTGTGCACGAGGTTCAATTGAGGAAATCCTGCAGAGTTATTCCTTGAGGATTTCCTGCATGTGTATGGCCACCTTAATAGAGTAATTGTTACTCGGGTACATTTTGCCAAACTTCAAGAGAAACGCAAATAATATTTTTAAATTTGAATTATTCGGAGGAAAAAGATAGGGTGTATTGTGTTTCAAATACACATCACTTCGTTGGGTGTACAAAATTTCTAAAATGAGTAAGATAGGGAAATAAAAATATTCTATCTCTTTGGAGTAGAGTTTAGAAAAAAAAAACTTTAAATCCGAATCGACAATCATTGGAAAACTTTTCGCCGTTGGTTACCGAGCTGACCTAATCCGATATGGCTATTACACGCCAGCCTGAACAAAGAAATTTTCAAAAATAAAGAACTGTAGGTAGTTTTTAGTTCTTAAAGTATAGCTTCGGATTTTTGGATTTAAAAAAGTATACATATGAGATATAACTGAAAGAAATAGGATTACTTACGTTATATATAGCATATATAAATGGATTGTAGCAGGAATTGCTCATCGCCAACCAATGACAGCAGAACCAAATTATGTTTATATATTTGTAGCTGAAAATAAAATAGTTGTTAAAGAATACAGTCTTGGCATTTAAATAAATGTGCATGTTAATTTAAAGCAGGGGTGGTAAACCTGGATCCTACAGTCCACTAGTGGGCGATGGTTGTTCATGGTGGACAGTGGGGGGATTGTCTCCGTTGTTACAAATTGTTCTTTTCCTCCATATATTGGACATATTACTACTAATTTCGCATGGTCGACTTTTTAAATATCGCTGTTGCATTTTACTTTTGAATTCAATCTCTAAATATTGGTATTATTTCATATTCTCGAAGTAAATTAGTGGTCTAGGGAGAAACAAATGAGCTCCGTATGTATAAAACCCACATAAAGTATAAATTAAAAGATAAATTTAAGCACATATTTTTTACACCCCTCCCCTCTAAAAATTTCTGCGCACTTGCGCTAAATTGAGTTACTGCGGTACCGGTGGGAAGTTTTACCAGCAACAAAGATGCAAAAGTGGACGGTAGGTATTGGCAGGCTGACGACCCTTGATTTCTAGGTAAAGACTTTTTCATTTAAAATTTCATATTAAGACTGCTGTATACTAACCCTATTGGATTCGCTCCCCTCCATGTCAACCTATGAAGAAAATGTGTCCAAGGATTGCCGACTTGGATTGAAATTTTTTTTTAAATTGTACTCCGTAAAAGAGAAAGAAATTTTACACTTTGGGGCATTTTTCGTGAAAAAATGCAAATAATATTTTAAAATTTAAATTATTCATAGACAAATTCTCTTATGGTGCGTTTTAAATGCTCCTCAATTTCTTTGGTTGACGTAATTTGTAAAATGAAACCCGTTGCAAGGTGCAGAAAAGTTCGGGCTATCTGAAAAAACCACTTTTATAGGATTATCAGCATTTATATAGCTGTCAATAGTAAACACATTTCTGTGGTGTTATGGCAGATGTTAATATGTCAAAATTCAGTTTTATGATTTAAGTTGATATGTCACAATTAAAATTGGTTCTTTAATGTCGCAAAAGCTGATAGTGGAATCTATATATTTAAGTTGCTAAGCCGACTTTTTGGGCAGTCCGTGAGTAAAAACTATTGCATCGATTTACTTCATTTTGGTGTTAAACGAAAGATTGTAATCTGCAGATTTGTCAAATTAGGTTTTTGTAACCGCAATTTCTATCAATTAGTGATAATTTACAGTTAAAAATTTATTTCTGCGCATGCTCAGTGGTATGTTTAAATCTGGCTTTAGATGCTCATAAACACGAGGCCGCATACACACAATTTGTTTCTGCGCATATTCAGTGACATGTTTTAATGATAAACACGTTTATTCCGAGGAGTCTTGCTAGATCTCTCTCTGCCATTTTTATTTTTATGATAATTATGTTTGTGAAATATAAGATTAAACCTCATGTAAATTGTTTATTTCGCGCTGTTTAATTAGCGATAATTTACAATTTTAAAAAAAAATGCTCTCTGTGCATGCTCAGTGACATTTTTAAATCTGGCATTAGATACTCACTAAGCACGAGGCCGCTTAAACACATTAATTTGTTTCTGCGCATTATTATGATTTTCAACATTGGGCAATAATGTGTTGAGTATAATTTGTGTATTAGTACATTTATTTACTATCTAGCCGTCATGTTTTGACGGTTATCAACTAGTAATTCTAAGTAATTCGTATTGACAAATGCTGTTATGTATAAAAGATGTAATACTTGGTCCCTAATTAAATATTTCAGTTCCTGTTTATGCCAAGTCAGAGCTTATTGGTGTAATCTGAACTCTTGGCAGTCGCCTTTCAAGGCAATCGTATTATAACCCTTCTGTGGCTGAGAGGTTTTTTGTAATACACAGACGAGTCTGCTAACTCGGTTCCCATATCGTTGGGATTCGACATCAATCAATATTTATTGGGAAATATCGTTGGGATATTTCTCAATAAAATCGAATAAAATTTCATTTTTTGTTTACAGTCCACAATTTTAATCTTACATAGAATATTACTCAACAGTCCTTAATTGAAAGTTTTCATTGAAGACCATCCATATCCTTGAGATGGGATATAAATATTAAATAAAGAATATTTGGATTGAAAAAATTAATTGCGTGATTTTATATTTCCCAACAAAAGTTACTTTTTAATTTGTCGAAAGCATGAAAAATTGACATATCAACATCTGCCATAATGCCACGGACTTTCTCCATAGTAACATTGAGTTGAGCGAATACCATAGGGTTAGTACAAAGCAGTCTTAAGAATACGAACTTAAATCAGCACCCACAACTTTCTATACTCTATAGCAGGGTGGACAACTCAAAACAATTCGGGGGTCACTTGAGAAAAATTGAAATGACAGCGGGCTAACTGTCATTTCTGAGCGAATTTTGATGTCTGCTATGCAGAAGGCAAAATTCTCTTCATGAAATATCAAATTTTAACTTTAAGATAAATTTAAATATTAAAATTTAAATTATTTAAAATACATATAAATAAATACAGGGTCCTCAAAAAAGACCGCTTTATAAGTATACGAAAAATTGTATTATTTAGTTTTCAGGAAATTGCATGCTTGATAAAAATGTTTGCTTGGTTAAAAAATAAAGTTTGGCGATATAAAAATGTGCATATGGTTTTGCAAAAAATTACGATAATTACAAATCAAAACTTTGTAAAATCAAATATTTTTGCAGTCAATAACTCCAAAGAAAAAGTTTTGAAAAGCATTTTTTTTAATCCCTGTACAAATAATAAGAATACATTTGATTTTTGGAAAATTAAAAATATATTTCCGAAAACCATACTAAATCGGTTTTCTTTACAAAATGAAAGCAAGTTTGATTCCCAAAATACGTATATGTAACAATATGAAACAAAACCTAAAATCGTTTTTTTTAATAATCAAAAAGTAGAAAAAATTTAACGAGATGCTTGTCGGATGGGCACTTAATGCGGCAAGGGCAGTAAAATCAACGCCGATTCCAGATGACTAAACACGAAAGAGGTGAGATAAAAAATTTATCTCCTATACTACTTCCTTATATGTACTCAGTGATTTCGCACAAAAGTGATGCCGAACGTGGAAACATGGAATAGGCGAATGAAATATTTTAACAATAGTATAACATTTACCAATTCCTGTTCTATAAGAATCTGTTAAAAAATGAATTTATCAAAAGGATATTAATAAATGCATTGATTTATTGTAATGGAATATCTTGTAACAAATTTTGATACCGTAAATTCTTATACGGGCGTAATATAATAATTTCTTCAAGAATAAGAAAGAATTTCCATAAATTTACTTAAAAGTAAAAAGAAAAAATATTTTTAAGACCGCATTTTAAAGAAAAATTATAGCTTAGATAGAAAAAAACTGAACCGAATAAAGTTTAAATTTACATAATTTGGGCCCGGAGCAACCTAGTGGTTAGCTCGTTGGTATTCGGTGATGAAGACGTTCGGATCGAATCCTGATAACTGCTAGTGAATTTCCTCGTGTCTACGCCGGGTTTGGAAGACGTTGCGTATGTAGACTGAAAAGTTCTCTCCTGTGGTTTGCAGGGGTAAGAGGAGGGTGCCATCTCCCCCCAATGCTCCACGGGGTGTTCAGTATTAACTGAGGTAGCACTAGAGAGGGGGTGGTTTGTTCGTCTATACGGTGCTCCCATCACGAGAAACTAGCAACTTGCACGGGGCTCAGGGGATGAATGTCGGTAGAAAAATTTGCCAGTCGCGTTGAAAAAAAATTAATAATTAATTTTCAGAAATATTTAAAGTTTATGATTGTTAAAAATCAAGCTGCTAAATAATTCCTTATGTCGTAATTCCACAGTTTTTCTTAAAGGTATTTTCTTCTTTATTGAACGGTTTTGTTTTCATTTCTGTCATACAAATAATTGATTTCCTGTACGAAATTTTAACATCTGCAACATGATACTAGATGCATGAAACGCATTTGTTCAGGAACATTGTTATATAAATAATTGTAAGATAGTCTTGTGCCTGATTTAATATGATCACATCTTAATGCGGTTCAAAAAAAATTTTCATCGACCGTTGTAAAACCAATGAATTTCGAAACTTCCTACGAAACACTATAATCACAATAAAAAAAAGTTTCCTTTAAAATTTTTTTTCAAAATCACTAAACAGGTTTTCATATCCTTACAGTGCTGTCAGGATATGTGCATTTAATAATACTATTACCTAAACAGTACAATATGCGCTGCTTTTTATTTTGGCCTTAAATTACAAGCCATTAGACTCATATTACCCACAGAAAAAATAATAATGAAAGAAAAATTCTATCCGTATTTCGTGACAAATTTTCTAGGTTTTAATAATACATCAATATTTATAAAAGAGTTTTCCTATGTATTATCCAAGGGAAAAAAATTTCGTTCTTTCACAAAAACACTGCCATTAATTATGATATTTTTATCTTTCTTGAAAGTTAATTTTTTTGCAACCTAAAGTCTTTTACGTATTTCGTACCCCATAAACCGTAACTAAAAGAAAATTTTACTCAGCAGGTAAGAGCGATAAAAAAGCTCTTAATTATGCGTTAATATTATTCTTTATATTTAAAATATCTTTCCTCATATATTAATGTACTGTATATTTTAAACCAAATTATGTAATAAATTTGCATGTAACTAATTGAGGAAACTTTATAATTAAGCTAATGTGCCGTTAAACAAAACCGCGATAGATAAAATATTTGATTATGGACACAAAGCTGCATAATTAGACAAAAAATGAGTTTACCTAAATTATTTGGAACAGCATTTGTCCTTACACAAATTTAAGAAAAGAAACGTTTTTTAAAGATTTTCTCCTAAACAAAATTTACAGAGGGTTCATTTGATGCTACTAAACCCACTTAGCATAAACAACATAAAATTAAATTTATCAACATTTTTAAATCGTCACTAAACCTAAGTGCAAATTAAGGAATCATAAAAGAATAAATGAAATTTATGGGAAATAGATATTTTTACAATACCTGTAATCAGAGAATTACATAATAATTGATAGTAACAGGCAAAATTATACAAGTAGCAGAAGTAATAGCAAGTAATAATAGCGATAGCATAGTGATATAACATATATATATCGTTATCTCGTAATGGTATATGCATCAATAATAAATAATAATTTTACGAAATACACTCTATAACAAAAAAAATCGACGCACGAAGAAGGAATTGTCCGATTGCAACAAAAATTGATGCTGTGACAGTTGATTTGACATTCGGCCTATCTTCTCGTTCTGTTGTGGTCCACAAAAGTCGACCGCTGCTGTCCTGGCGCTTAAATCTGCCGTTGATGACCCACACTTGTCACCATCGTCTAATCGCTGCATCGCTTCGACGCAGATGTCAAGCGATTCTTCGATGTGCCCAACGAGCTTCTTTCAATCCGATAACACGATCTCTTTCAAACTCTCAAATATGGTCGAAATGCGCACGAATCCTTCGGCGAGGCATTGATACAATCTAACGAACTTTTGCAGTAGGTGAGATATTGTTAGCCCGTCTGCACACGGAGCAACTCAAAAGAAACTGATAACCGACTCAAATCACTAACCAGTCCGTGATGAGTCGCAACCTATGCAACTGAATGGAGCCACGCACACGGCGCAACTGGTTACAAACCCGTCCGACGGGTTTGTAACCAGTTGCGCCGTGTGCGTGGCTCCATTCAGTTGCATAGGTTGCGACTCATCACGGACTGGTTAGTGATTTGAGTCGGTTATCAGTTTCTTTTGAGTTGCTCCGTGTGCAGACAGCCTTACAGTACCAACGAATGAATAGCGGGCCGCTATTTATACGTTGGACACCAAATTTTAAACACTTGTATGTTCGGTCGAAACATCTTTTCATGCGAAATTTCATTACAATCAGACAACTCCTTCTTGGTGCGTCAATATTTTTTGTTATAGAGCAGGGGTTCCCAACCTTTTTCTAGTACCGTACCTGTACGTTGTAAACAATTTGATGACGTACCGGTAGACAAAAAAATTTGAAATGGTGAATAAAATGCAATGGAGAACATTTGTAATAATGACAAGTAACTTGGGATATAATTTTATTGCTCAACATATACATAAAATATAATAATCACTTTAAAAATATCTAATTAGTGAGAAGGTTGGGCCTGTTTATTATTAACTAAAGAAGTAATATCGGGCTAAATGTTTGTCAGTTTAAGGCGAAGATCCGATTCAATGTCCAGCAAAGCTCTATATTTGGTTTTCATCGCAGTCATTGCAAAAAATTCTTTTTCACATAAATATGTGGTCGCAAATGGCATTAAAAATTTTACAGCTTGGCAAGAAACTTCTCAGACACAGTTATAATTCGCAAACACAGTTATAGACACAGTTATAATTCACAGGCGAGTGCCAAATTTTTATGGGGTGGTCATAGATAACACATTCAGGTGTAGACGGCATCTTTGAGATTAGGTAAATCTCAAAAAAGTATTACAATACAAACAATGGATAAGAAATTCCATTGTTATCCATTGACTATAATATTAAAACGTATCTATTATTAGTTATTATAGTCATTTTTTTTCTTTTTTTGTAATACAGATTTTTAATATATTTTCGTTTTAAATTTTAAAATCATTCGCGTACCGGCAGCTGCTTGTCTGCGTACCGGTACTGGTACGCGTTCCCAAGGTTGGGAACCACTGTTATAGAGGATAGATATTCTTGCACTGCCCGAAATTATTAATGACAAAAGGTATTTTGAAAAGGTGTTTTATTGAGTAGGTAAAGGTAAACTAAAGGAACATGGTTTTACAGCCATCATGTAACGTGAAGTTTGCAAAATTATATTCTTTATTACTTCGTGTATGCACATGTAAATGAACGGTTATTGTATAAAATATGTAAAATGAACTATGTAAGATTTGTAGCTTCGTCATCAAGTTAAATACCTAGTTATTTAGAACAGTAAAGTATAAATAGTTTATGACATTTTAACTGAACTTTATGAACCTTGATGAAAGGTGTAGATAGAAGTTTATTAAGACAATTTTACAATATTTTATAGGAACTTTTTAAATCGAAATTATACCTAAATCATAAAGACAAATTTCCTGTTCTCAGTGGGGAGAACGCAAACCTTTTTATAAAGATGTGTTAAACTAATAACTCGAAACTTATTATTTAACTTATTATTATTAACTTATTATATTATTTATTTCAAATGTGTTATTCAGCTGGTAAAACAAATTCAATTTTACGCATTAAAATACAAAAAAAAACCATTTGCTGATTCTTTGAAAATTTTAGGGGAATTTTTGCGACTTTTCAACTAGCATAATATGAATGAGAAACACTCTGAAATGAAAAAAATTAAAGAATGATTACGAAGTTATTGACATTAAACATATGCGTGGCTGCTCATTCATTATGTTCGAGGAAGGTAAAAGGGAAAATTTGACACTTGATGGAAAACAGAATTTTTATGATGTTATGAATGCCTCAAATTTCAATATTCTGTCAAAAGTTTCAACTCCATCAAAGTTGTTAAGAGCACATATAAAAATTCTCGTATTTACAGAAACACGCTTGTTCAATGCAGCTTAAATAAGAGAAATATTTTAAATATAAAATACATCTCAGTACATGAAGGAAATCCAGTAATTTAACTCACTTGTTTATTTCTGGTATGATTTCTTGTAGTATATTGTAGGTCTGAAGAGGTAGCCAGCACAATGCGAATAACGTGACCACTATATACAACATATGAATTACCTAAAAGTAAAAAAAAATCTAGTGAACAAAAAAAATCATTTAGCAATTTAATTAACCTAAAATATTAATTACAAAATATCCAAATTAGATATTTAATACACATATTAGTTGATAAGAGAAAATTGTTTCGCTCACTGGATCTCATATTTTGAAAAAAAATGCTGTCCACTGTACTGTAAGTTATCTAAAGATATAAAATATGAGTAGAAATTTGCGAATAACAGAAATCCCCCTTTTGAATATCTTAAAGTATTCCTCTAAAGACAGAACATAAATCATTTTCTAAGAATAATTTTTCCGTATATCTTTAGAGAAAACTGAAATTTTTTACATTTAATCACAAAATGATGTCATTCTATACAGTAGGTCTGCCACAATAAGACATTTCCCGTGCGACCAGAAGCTATAGACCATGGTTTTCTGACCATCGTGAATTCCTTAGAATTCCATAGCCTATGAATAGGTTATGGTCCAAGACATCCTAGTGGTTAGCATGTCGGCTTTCGGCTCTAAGGGTTCTCGGGTCAAATCCCAACAAACACCAGAATGCCTTTGGGTCTACGGCCGGTATGGATGCATTGGATTTGCAGGCTGAAAAGTCCTTCCGTTTGGTGCTAGGGACTTGGAGGAGATTACGGGACCACCAGGTAGGAGGCCCCTGAGGGTACCCGATCTTAATTGTAGTGGCAGCATAATCCCCACCAGAGACTCGACCCCAGATGGCTTTAGTTGCTACGTCGGGTTCTGTCTGGTGCATTGGAAGCCTATGAGTACGTAAAGGATTTTAAATGGTGACTGATATAATCCAGACTTTAAATTAGATAGTTGCTTGGTGAAACAGAACAGGGGTTTCGGCTGAATCTGGACACAGAATCGTATAATGAAATTCGCATTAAAACTTAGTGATATATTAGGAAATAGATTATGGTAATGAACACATTAAAGCAAGGGTTACCAACCTGTGGATCGCGAAGTATTTTCTGGTGGGTCGTCACGGTTTTATTCAATCAAAATTAACTTTTTAGTGAATTTACCCGAATTATTTTTCAATATATATTTACCACTAAACTGTAGGGACGCAGTGATGTTTTTAAGGGAAAAAGTCTCATTCAAAGCGCAAATTCAGTTAATTATAAATATGTCGCCTTTATTTGATGGTAAATGAAAATCCCCGTTACTTACTACGTACAGTATACCAATTCTAACCGGCAGTTTAACTTTCATCAGTTTCTGATGTCCCTTTTGACATTACTACTGTAGTTTCCCTTAAGGAATAAAGCTTTTTTTCATATAGGTAAGAACTTTACAATTCTGAATCAATACGGTAGGTGCATTATTTTTATTGAGATTCTGTTCTGTTCTTAGTTCTAGCACACCTTTGACTAGGAATGTATCTTAATGTTCTGAATTTCTTACAAACTTCTTAGGTTTAATTGGAATTAAATTATTGGAAATACATTTTAATGTATTTCTTCGTGACTTAAAAGGCTTTTGTAAATAAAATATGCAAGGCGGGTATGAGGGGCGTCGCAGCATGTGCGAAAACCATTGAAGGGAGTCCCGACTCGAAAAAGATTAGAAAACACTGCTGTATCTAATTTTTTTCACTTTTAGTCTTACTAGTTCTTTCAGGATTTGCGTGTTACATAAGTGATTAATTTTTTATATGTATGTGAATACGTTAAAACTTGTTGAAAAGTTTCATAAATTTATTTTCTTTAACTCTTTGTGTTTAGGACTTTAAAGTGCATCCATGCGTTAATGCAGATGTTTCATAACGAAGTAAATATTTTTATCGAAAAGAAATCAGCCTGACAGAGATGAAGATTTCAACATTACCTTTGAATATAGTTTTAGGGGAAAAGAAAATGTTTAGCATAAATAACTACAAACCTAGAAGAATTTGTGAATACTTCTGTATCCCTGCGGCTATGAAAATTCTCTTTTTATGAACCAAACATATTCATAAAGCCTTTCCTGTTGGAAACAGCTTCCTTTAAAGCAATTCCTACTTTTATCATTTCTTTTATAAAACTGATAATTTGTCTCAAAATATTTGTAGGGGAAATATATCAGTTTATGATAGAGCGATGCCTTAATTATCAGACAAGGTTTAAAATATAAATATTTAAGGGATATTAATATTTCGGTTTAGGAGCTCAAAATATTAAGTCTGCAATTATTTTCCCGTATACTGCACATGCATTATTTTTGAGTTCAGTAGTTTACACCGAGTGTTAAATAATAAATACACATCCTCAATTTTCACCCTTTAAGCCCTTGAGGTATTAAAGTACTTAAGTTTAAGTTGATTTTAATCTGACAAGAGGATCTGAACATTGAGACATTTCTACCAATTTAATTTTATACCGTAAAACACATTAAAATTTTTACCTGTATATATATATATATATATATATATATATATATATATATATATACTAGCTGAAAACCCGCACTTCGCTACGGAGTACATTCAAATTAAATACAATGTTCAATGTATGCAATGAATGCCAAAAAATAAATAAATATATATATTCATAATAAATGTGACGATCAATGTATACATCTGATGTAAAAAAAAATATATATATATTTATAAAAAAAATCGTAAGAGATATTTTTATAGACAAAATAATGTAGAAGGAAATATTCAAATTATATCTAATAGGACATACTAAACAATATAGTACAATTAATATAGTACAGTTTGAGGAACATATCTTTTACTGTATTTTAATATTTTTTTGGATATGTCCAATCATCTGACACATTAGCAAAGGAAAAAATATTTTTTTGTCTATTTCATTGTTATGGACGTGACGATAAATTTATTTAAAGTACCAGAAAAAGAAATCACGTGATCAGCATTTAATAAATTAAATTCTAAAATTTAATCTTTAAAAAATCACCCAAAATCGGAAAATGGACGTAAAGATTCGAAAAAGATTTCATTTTAAAGGAATTTTCATGGTCTTTCTCGTGATATAAATTTCATAACCCTCAAGTTATTATTTTAAATGCAAACTTAAAGAAAGTTACTAAAACAGCTTAAAAATTTAATTTTCAAAAATCTAAGAAGAAATTTTCAAAAATCTTTCTTAGTGCACCCCTACATTATAAGAAGAATCCCCACGCAAAATTTCAGTGCTTTAGGTCCAGCGGTTTGGTCTGTGCGTTATATGTCAGTCAGTCAGTTACGGAAATGTTATATATATATATATATATATATGTATGTATGTATGTAAAGTGAGCTACATTTCCCCTCCTCATTATTCATAATTTACTCGCCCGTGACGTCATGCTGATGGGAAGCTTTCGCTCCATTTAAGAAGAGGGAGCAGCGAGAAGAAGCAGGGGCGGCGGAACGAAGACAGATCGTGAGCAAAGCGAGCCGAACAGCCAGAACCAGCGGACTGAGTGCAGAACGAATGCTGATAAGACGGACTTAGCTGTAATGTCAGGTGCAGGTTTAAACGACGGCTTTTACTGTTTTAAAAGAGGCAAGCTTTAATACATAATGCTATATTGACCTATTTTATAAATGTAAATGTGTACATGTGTCGTCCAAGAACTTTTAAATAAATGTTGTGATTTTTGTATTATCCTGCTTAGCCAGCTGATTCCTGACCTACAATTATATTAGAAGTGGGATGGATTTGTAGTTCCACAATTATATCAGAATAGAAATAGATTTCTAGCCCTACAGTTGCTTTCAAGTGTTGAAAGAAGTTCGAAGAAGTTGAATAAAGATTAATAGCACTTGAATTGTGACGCTGTGTATTCAGGTTTTACAGTGTGAATTTTTAAATTGATGACGACTTGATGAACTGTGCATATATAGTTGTATCCAAATGTGGAGAAGCTGAATTTTGTTTTCTGACGAAACTAGAAGTGCTTAAATGCGTTCGAAGAAGTTGAATGAAGATTGATTTTATAATTCAGCGTTGTGTTCCATAGGATTATAGTGCTCCCGAATTTGCTGATTTTAAACGTGAGTAACTCTGTTTTATTAACTAATTTTTACTTGGGATTTTAAGATGGCTACGTTCGGCGAAGTGCCACGTATGAAGAACAATTTAGCTTTATTTTCTGCCGATACCATAAAATTATTGCATAGAATTGTTTTTGAGAATGATCCGTGTGACAGAAAGAATAGTGAAAGACTTTCAGGATTTAATTACAAGGTTAATTCAAAAGAGTTTAAAGATAAAATTAAATATGTAACTAATAATTTTACTGTGAATAACCTCATTACCGTTTGTAATTTACTAAATTTAAAAGATGAAGGCAAACCAAACGAACTTGTTGAGCGTATTGTTACAAATTTAAATAATTTAGGACTGCTAAGCTCTAGTTCTGTTGACCTTATCGAAACTGCCGAAGAAGCCACTGGTGAAACAGAAATTACTGGTGAATTAAATTTTTCAAACGTTGGGTTAGTTCCAAACTTTAAAGAAGTCATGGTTAGTTTCCGTGATGTAGAAGGTACAATTAAACATTTTGGTGCTGATGATAATTACTCCGTAGAAAATTGGGTTTCTGATTTTGAGGAAACCACTACATTATTATCTTGGAATGATATTCAGAAACTCATTTTTGCTAAAAAATCTTTAAGTGGCATTGCAAAATTATTTTTACAGAGTGAACGTAATGTTAACTCATGGGATAAATTAAAAGTACTGTTAATAGAAGAGTTTGGAAATAAAAATAATAGTGCGGATATACATATGATGTTAAATAACAGAAAGATGAAATTCAATGTATCGTTTCAAGAATATTTTTATGTTATGAAAGAAATCGCGATTAAAGGTAACGTCGGAGATGCAGCTTTAATTCATTATATAATAAATGGTATTCAGGATTCACCAACAAATAAGTACGTGCTCTATAAATCTAGAAATTTAGCTGAATTTAAAGAAAATTTAACTTTGTATCAGAAAGTGTGTGAGGATAGACAGCGAATTAAAAGCCGCTCAGAATTTAATGAAAGTACAAGGACAAATGTTGGTTTTATGCAAAATAGAAGTAATTTTGAAAAAACGAGAACAAAATTTTATAAACATCATGTTATTTCCCCTGTTATGTCTGATTTTGAGAGAGTTAAGCTGAAATATGATAATGTTAAGGAAGTGAATTTTAATTCTGATCATCCTCAATTTCGCAAGCGTAAAACTTGTTTTAACTGTGGATCTGGAAATCATATTACAAAGTTTATCATATACAAAGTTTTGTGAACACAGATTTAAGGAGCTACAGTGCTTTAGGTGTTCTCTGTTTGGGCATCGGGTGTCAGAATGGACATCAGAAATTAAACCCAGAAACAAAATCACGTCAGAAACTAAACCTAAAGTAAACTCTGTATGTGTTGGCGTCGTTTCGAACATGAACCAAACCGTTGAAATCAATAATACAAAAGTAGATGGCTTGATTGACACTGGAAGTCAGGTTACATTAATTCGAAAGTAGATTTATGAAGAATTAAAAGTTAAGAAATTATATCCGGTAAATTCAACTTTAACTAGTCTTGGGAAATGTTTAGTTAAACCTTTGGGATCTATTTCTCGTGAAATAGTTATTGATGATTTTAAGTGTACAGCTGATATATGTGTAGTAAATGGTTATTGTCTACCTTATGATGTAATAATTGGTTTAAATGTGCTCATGCAGGGTGAAGTTTTAATTAATGAAAATGGAGTTATAGTTCAAAATAGACCTCAAAATAATGTACCTGTAAATATCATATCTGTTCTACCAATCTTAAATGACGATGTTTTTGAAATTGAGATTGAACGAAAAGTTCCTATAGTCTTCAGGGTTACGGTACGCAAATTAGTTCTCAATTATGTGCCAAGTAAAACTAAATCAACGAATATTGACCTGAAAATTTTAGTTAAGAATCAGAAGCTCGTATTCCACCACCCACATAGACTCCCTTTTTCGGAAAAGAAGGTAGTTGAAACACAAGTGGCCGAGTGGTTGACGCAGGAAATAGTAGAACGAAGCTCCTCGGAATATGCTATTCCAATAGTTATTGTTAAGAAGAAGGATGGATCGCTGCGTATTTGTATAGACTACCGGAAATTAAATAAAGTTGTTGTTGTCTACCTTTGATCGAGGACGTCCTATACCGCTTGCAGGAACCCCGTGTGTTCAGTACTATCGATCTGAAGAACGGATTTTTTCACGTTGACGTGCATCGGGATAGTAAAAAGTACACATCATTTGTGACCCACGAGGGTCAGTATCAATTCTCAAAGGTACCCTTTCGCTTTTGTAACTCACCAGCAGTATTTCAGAGATTTATTAACACTATTTTCCAACCCTTAGTTAATGACGGCATTGTTTTGCCCTACATGGATGACGTGATCATTCTATCTGCCAACGAAGAAGAAGGAACCGAACGGTTGAAACAAGTTTTGAATTTGGCTAAAGAATACGGTTTAGAGATAAACTTCAAGAAGTCTCAGTTTTTAAAACGACGGATCGGATTCCTGGGCCATGTGATAGAGGGAGGTACAATTTCCCCATCTCCTAAGAAAACCAAGGCTGTCATAAATTTTCCAGAGCCTAGAAACTTAAAACAAATTCAGAATTTCCTCGGACTCACGGGATACTTTAGAAAATATATAAACAAATACTCCATAATAGCTAGACCTCTAAGCGACATTTTGGGAAAGGACGGTAAATTTAGATTTAATGAAAACGAACGAAACGCTTTTAATCAACTTAAAATTGTATTATCGGAGAACCCTGTCCTAAGAATTTATAACCCCAATTATGAAACAGAAGTCCATACGGACGCTAGCCTTGAGGGATACGGCGCAATTCTTCTGCAAAAGGCACCGGACAATAAAGATTTTCATCCGACGTATTACATGAGCCGCAAAACTACCGAAGCAGAAAAAAATACTCCAGTTATGAGCTCGAAGTCTTTGCCGTGATTCAAGCATTAAAGAAATTCCGAATTTACTTACTTGGTATTCCATTTTAGATCGTCACCGATTGCGCATCATTTAAGAAAATGATGGACAAGCGTGACCTTTGCACGTGAGTAGCTCGGTGGATATTATTGTTAGAAGAATTTAATTATGTTGTGGAACACCGTGCAGGGTCTAAAATGCCTCACGTGGACGTCTTGAGTAGAGCTCCGATAAGCTCGATGTGCGTTTTATCTGAAAATGTTTCCCCAAAATACGGAAATCAAAGCAATAAAGGAAATACTTAAAACTTCTAATTACGAGGAATACATTCAGCGAAACGGAATTTTGTACAAATTTATTGACGGAAAGGAAGTTATTGTAGTACCTGACAGTATGCAGACAGAAATAATCAGACATACACATGAGAAAGGCCACAAGGGAGTGAACTACGTAGAGAAATACCTAGAAAAATACTATTTCATTCCAAGAATAAAGCAGAAAGTCGAGAAAATTATAGCTAATTGTGTCCATTGCATTTTCGTTAACCTTAAAAAAGTATCGAAAGAGAGGCTCCTACGCCCGTTGCGTAAAGACGACCTTCCGCTATATACATATCATATAGATCACCTAGGACCTTTAGAAAACACACCAAAAAACAGATCTTTAAAATTCAGGAAGAAAACAAAAAGTCTACCACCTGTGCTGAATTCATCAAACCATGGCTACCTGGAGACAACGTAAACTTTTTATTTCGTTTGACCTTAAAGACAGAAGAGAGAAAGAAAAAAACTGTACCAGCTGCGTTTTGGGATCATCAAGGACAATCTATGATTATATTGGCATTCATTTGTGTTCTTTATTTGCTTTGGTTTGTTTCTTTTTGTTATTGGATATCACTCTCGCACACCACTAGTACGCATTGCCGGTACTTTAAACAGCCAGCGCTACATCTCCGAGGTGTTGGAGCCAGTTGTCCTTCCTTACCTTCAGGGCTTGCCCACAGCCATATTTCAACAGGATAATGCGCGACCACACGTGGCACGCACTGTCCAACGGTTCTTCTGTCAATCGCCAGATTGAATTGCTTCCCTGGCCGCCTCGCTCTCCGTATCTTTCGCCGATAGAAAACATGTGGTCCATGGTTGCTGTACGATTGACCCAGATTTCATCCCCATCTGCCACAGCTGCATCAACTTTGGCAACGTGTGGAAGCTGCTTGGTCTGCTGTACCCCAAGAACTCATCCAAAGTCTCTTTGAATCAATGCCGAGGCGTGTGGCAGCGGTGATCTCCAACAACGGCGGCTACTCTGGCTACTGGTTTTGGCAGGAACCCCACTTCACAGAAGTCTATAAATTTAATCATTTGATACTTGGTCAACATGTTATCTATAAAATAAATTTTGTTGTGATATCTCTTGTCTTTCTTGGTGTTGCAATTTGGGTGGCCAGCAGTGTATGTATGTATATATATATGTATATATATATATATATATATATATATATATATATATATATATATATATATATATATATATATATATATATATATATATATATATGTGTGTGTGTGTGTGTGTGTGTGTGTTTGTTTGTGTGTGCGTACGTGTGTGCCTGCGTGAGTGCGTAAAGTGGCCAGAAAGGTACGGGCCCATTGAGTACATCATGAAGTAGTTGCTCAAACGTATGAATTTGTTGATGTTCTAGACGGATAGGTTATTTGTTGAAATGGACCTCACTAAAAAGATAATAATTTGATTTAACTACCCAAAATCTGAGCTCGCACATGGATCAAAAGGGATGTGGTGCCTAGATGCACAGCAGAAACTTATCAGGGTTTCCTGAAAGATCGTAGGAACGAGACATTTTCATAATTTATTCTATCATCTGCGCCGAGTCGTTAGGGAAAATCCAAGTTCATAGTGCCCGTCCACGATAATATTCAACGTAACGGAATTTAATATTTAGGTGGCAGTGGGAAAGTGAACATCCGTCATTTCGTTGGACAGATGCCCTTGCAACTTTAATATATTTGATAAAATGAAAGAACGAATGCACAATAAATGGCATTCTCGAAACAATTCGGCACTCGTAAATAATAAAAATAGCTCCGCAGATGGCAATAAACGTCTGCCATATGTGGGGGAGGAAAGTTATAACTATAAGAAATGGCTGTTTTGATGGCATGCAAATCTTATTTCGATATGTGATTATTTCTGTTCTTTATCCTCTTCCCTTGAAATATATCGAATCCGCTGACATATATATATATATATATATATATATATATATATATACTACTGGCCAAAAGTATTGCAAGTTTGAGAAATCTAATATTTTTTTCAAGAATAAGCCCCCCAAAATAATATATTTTCAATGCAACTGATATTTTTTAATGTCAATATGTTAAATTAGTTTAAAGACAAAATATGATTTAGTTATTGAACAAAAATAATTATTTAATTTTTTAAAAAATAGCATACAAAAAATGTACAGGTTATCAGAAATCGGCAGTCATTTTGGTTCCCTGGAATAAAATGAGATAAAGAAACAATTTCAAGTTCTTCTGAGCAGAAAAGATAATAAATGAGTCCTATTGAACCGAAAAGCATTTAATATGTTGTTGGGCTGCCTCTCGCTTTGAATACAACAGCCACTCTTTTAGGCATGGAATCCACAAGGTTTTGCAACACCATGTTTTGCATGAGTTCAGAATGCCTAGTTCGTACAGCAAAACACCCAGAAAGCCAAATGACGTGGGGCTGCATGTCAAGTCAAATGGACGACTCCATTTTGTACAGGGAACTATGAAGAGTGACCAGTATATTAGTGTGCTGAAGGATCCATTGCTTTCCAGTGCTCATGACATGTTCCCAAGGCAGAAATGGGTATTTTAGCAAGACCTAGCACCCTGCAATACATCGAAAAAGGCAAGAAAATCTTTGAAATTAAATTAAATTTCATTAGAGTTAAATTTTGAACTCTAAATCGAAACATTCCTTTTTTTAGGTTAAGGCTTAATTTGCAAAACATGGTATTAAGATCTTTGCAAAATTTTATTCTGTAATCAAAACTTTAATAGTTATTTCAATATTAATTTTAATTCTTGAACTAAATTCAGTCCTGCAGGTTAACTCTTAATTCCTTAGCCTTTAACAGTTTAATTTTTACATCTGCCCTCAATTTCGTGGGAGGTCTTAAATTGCTGCTAGGGTCTCCTTCTTAGTTCGAACACCTATTGATGTTAAACATCTGGACGGAACGTTAAACCGTCGTAAAAATTCCTCTTACTTTTCATGTGCCTAGTTTAATTGCCTGCTGTTGTGTCCAGAAAATTGAAACCTTATCTCTCCCCTTCGACCGTATTGTGCACGGAATGCATAGTCGGCGCTCTAATTGCTTGGACTTAGCTCAGAGGCGTGGCCTATCTCAAGATAAAAACATTTCCCTATATCCCCTACTGCGTGGGAAGAATATTTTCTTACTCTCCAGGCAATTTGAGTTTCCGAGAACCATGGGAAATTTTCTCTCCTAGGTTGAAGTTCGCTCCTGATAGCGGTTCTCTGATTGGTCAGCATTAGCCAATCAAGGTCCTGTTTGACTTCTATACGACTTCTACGTGATCAAGTTGGCAATGTTGAGGCTTCCTTTTTGTCAATGTTTACGCGTTTTTATTTTAGGGGCACAAATTCGTTGGCGTGGTTTAGGTATTGTAGCTCTCTTCTCTCTCCACGCGTTTGGCGGGTTTATAATAATACTGCAACCCTTGTCTCTCCTCGCGCTGTCCAGGGCTTAAAAAATATACGCAGATATATTTCGAATTTTTTTGCTGCCTGTTGGTTGGTATTTTTGCTGGTCCAGAACCAGGGGTGCGGCCTTCGGGTCAGTACTTGGTGCAGGGAACTGATTATCTTTTTCTTCATTCTGTGTGTATGTGTAAGCTCGTATTTGATTATGCTACCAGCTTCCGACCTGAATGGTCATGTCAACCTTTAGCTCCTGATATGAATTGAGCTAGACTTCAAATGCTTGTATGTATATTGCTTCATTATGATATTCCAGATTAACCTTTTTGAACCATGTTTAGAAAATAAAATTAGATCTAATTCAACAAGTCTAGTTTGTCATCTATTTGTGTGAAGCATTGATTTTTTTATCCAGTGAGTGATAGCAGTAATCGTGAACCAAGTTGTATTGCGGCACAACGATTTAGTGTCAACCTTTCGCCAAGACATTCTTCGGACTGTATTTCTGGGTGAATCTTCAACTTGAGTGCTGTGGAAAATTTGAATTCTTAGCATGGGTGAAATGAACCTTTATGCTCCACTTCAGATCGCTGCCATTATCGCTAACCTGTAAATGAAACGAACATCTATTCGTCAACTTCGATTCTTAAGAACGCCTTTTTTTCATACAGTTTGGTTTAAAATTATACAAAATCTTCAGTACAGAACATTTCTCCAGTACAAAGACTATTGTACAGCCTTCCTGTATTTGCAACGGCCATCAAGTTCTTCACGATAGTAGAACACATCTTCCTATGATTAACTTTTACAAACTTCTTGCGGCGTGCGAACTTTTTCCTTTACAAACTTTGTTGCCGCCTTGTAAATAATCAACTCTACAGAATATAGTGCCGTATTTTAAATAATCTTCTACTATAGAAAATAGTGCAGTGTTGCTCCAATGAACATTTTCTCCAATACAGGCCCAACAACATATTAAATGCTCTTCGGTGCAATTGTATTAATTTATTATCTTTTCTGCTCAGAAGAACTTGAAATTGTTTATTTATTTCATTTTATTTCAGGGAACCAAAATGGCTGTCGATTTCTGATAACCTGTACATTTTTGTATGCTATTTCTTATAAAATTAAATAATTGTTTTTGTTCAACTACTACTACAACCACTACACCTATTGATGCAATGTTATTGCTTACTGGAATTAAACCCCTGAGAGTTTTTTTCGAGGTAAAAGCCATTCTTCTTTACAATAAACTGATTCAGACTGATACTTTTTGGTCTGATTACCAACATTCCCCTCGAAATTTAAAAACACAGCTTGGATTCCTCCAATTCGTTGAAGAAAGGGTGTCGAGGCTGGACCTCCACCTTCAACTTGAAAAACATGTTATATCAACAAACCCCCTTAACTGCTTCAGACTAAATGTAAGACTGAGTCTTGAACAAGAGCTTGTGAAGCAGGACACTCCCACCACTATTCTGCATTAGGGTGCTTCGAAAAAAACTTTTTTTTTATTTCAGATCGCTAGAGTGCACAAAAGTTGCCATTGGTATAGACGTGAAAAAAGCACTAATTATTATTTTTTTATTAATTTGTCTTCCTGTCGCGCAATGCCATCGAAGTTAGCAAAAAATTGTGAAAAACCTTAATTTTTCATAATTTTTTTAAGCACGCCAGATGGTTTTAATTGCATTCCTATACCATGAATTAACTACTAAAAGTTTGTAAAATCAATATATATGCACTTATACATTTGTTTCATATCTTCCGGTCGCGCAGCATAGTACTAAATGAGTAAAATTAGTAGTTTTTGCAAAATTTCAAAGTTTGACTGTTTAGTACATTTCAATCATATGACTTTTAGAGATGCTATAGTTTAATTCTATTGCAATAATACATTTAAAATCCAAGCATATAAGAAAAACTTTGATATTCAAGTGGAATTCTGTCGCGCAGCTTCGTCAAAAACAGCAGAGTAGCCAACTACCGAGAGTCGAGACGTACGTGAATCAGATACTTCTTATGTTGTAAACAAGAGTAAAGTCCGAAGAGAAAAAACTTGTGTGATAGCTAGTTTGCAAAGTGATATAAGTTTAGAAATTTATGGTCTTTACTTTGATGGACGAAAAGACAATAAATTGTCAACTGAAAAAAACTGGCAGAAAATACTTTCGCAGAACCTATAAGGAGGAGCATTACTCTAATTCAGGAGTGAGGCTCCACTTACATAGGACACACTTGTCCTTCTTCAAGCTCAGCAACCGACAGAGCCAAAAGCATCACGTCTTATTTATCAGAAAATGGCTTTTTACTTGACAAATTGGAAGTTGTTGGATGTGACGGTACTGCTATTAATACGGGCTTAAGAAATGGTGTAATTCAACAAATAGAGATACATGTGGGAAGACCTCTACAATGGAGTATTTGTCTTCTCCATTACAACGAACTGCCATTCCGCCACCTTTCCCAACACTTAGATGGAAATATAACAGGCCCAATAGGATATTCCGGACCGATTGGAAAGGCCCTACCTGATTGTGAAAGACTACCAGTTGTTGATTTTAATCCTATTGATTGTGAGATTCCAAAAGTTGACAAGCGTATTCTTAGCAAGGACCAATTGTACTTGCTTGAGGTATCAGAAGTCATCAAGTCAGAACATTTTTCAGAAGACTTTGTAGTACGTGATCCTGTCCCAATGTCACATTCAAGATGGCTGACTACTGCAAACCGAGTTTTGCGCCTCTACATCAGTGTGTCAAGCCCTTCTGAAAATCTGAGAGAGATTGTCACATTCATTCTCAAATGTTATATGACTATGTGGTTTGCAATAAAAATAAACCACAAATTCACAGATGGGCCTAGACATGTTTACAAAACTATTGAATCTACAAGGTACTTACCAGAAGAGCTGCTTCAAGTTGTTGATCCCGTTTGACCACGGAATGCTTACTTTGCCCATCCCGAAAATTTACTTTTGGCTATGGTAACTGATGAAAGAAACCATATCCGAGAGCTGGACTTTAAGCGTATCATGAAGGCAAAGCAAGCAATATCTGAAAGTGACTCTATCAGAATTTTTAAACCACCAAACCTAAACTTTGAAGCTAAAGACTATAACGAAATTATCAAATGGAACACCAGTACACTGACTCCTCCTCCACTGTTAAGAGCATTGACTAATGAAGAGATAAAACAGTATGTGAGCAATGACTTCAAGCCTGTTATGAGTATAGATGCTTTCCCATGCCATACACAGGCAGTTGAAAGATGCGTTAAGCTAGTGACCGAAGCTTCAAGTAAAGTGCGTGGACACAGTTCTAGAGACGCTATATTAGAACCACATTACTGTCAAGCTCAACGATGCCAACTTTTTCACACAAATCCGAATTTCGATATTTATCGAGAGATAAAGACTAGAAAGGAAACATAAAGAGAGAGAAAACGAAATAAATTTGTACATATTGTAAATAACACACCCTACATTGGATGGTTGGTTGGGTAGGGTGTGGGTGGAACTCGAAGTGCAGCCACCTCCCCGTTGTGAGTTCTGGGTCGTTTTGTAAACAAAATGAGAATTGAATATTGAAACAAAAATAATACCAAATATTTACTATTAGAAAATTTCTAATTTATCTGAAAGAAAACATTGTCAAATAACATAAATGTCAGACAACGATAATGGCTGCTACCGGCTGCGAGCGCATCGCTGGCATTCGTCACGTACGCCTCGCCTCTCTGTCCAGGTAGGCTACTCTGCTGTTTTTGACGAAGCTGCGCGAACGAATTCCGCTTGAATATCAAAGTTTATCTTATATGCTTGTATTTTAAATATATTGTTGTAATAGAATTAAACTATAGCATCTCTAAAAGTCGTATGATTAAAATGTACTAAACAGTCAAACTTTGAAATTTTGCTTATTTTGTACTATGCTGCGCGACCGGAAGATATGAAACAAATGTATAATAAGTGCATATATATTGATTTTACAAACTTTTAGTAGTTAATTAATGGTATAAGAACGCAATTAAAACCCTCTGGCGTTCTTAAAAAATTATGAAAAATTAAGGTTTTTCACAATTTTTTGCTAACTTTGATGGCATTGCGCGACCGGAAGACAAATTAATAAAAAAATAATAATTAGTGCATTTTTCACGTCTATACCAATGGCAACTTTTGTGTACTCTAGCGATCTGAAATTTAAAAAAAAGTTTTTTTCGAACCACCCTATTCTGCATTTACTTGCGTTAGAAACAATGAATACTCGTTACCCTGAACCCCACTGGTTGAGAGTTTTTACTGACGGGTTCTTCACACCGGACCATCCCAACGCCGGTGCTGGAGTTTTCAGCAACCTTTTCGCCTTCTACATTCCTGTGGGTACCTTAAGAACAGTCTTTGATGGCGAAATTAAGGCGATTTGTGTTGCTTTGGAACAACTTCTATGTTTTGTTGACAGATTTGCCAATGTCGTCATCCTTTCTGATTCAAGAGCGGCTCTCTGTTCAATTGACTCTTTAGAAAACCCGTCATCTGGAGATGTCCTAAATTGCCAAATTTCCATCCGTAAGTTATATCATTTGGGTAAAAATGTCGCCTTTCAGTGGATTCCCAGTCATTGTGGAATTGCTGGAAATGAGACAGCTGACGAGTTGGCAATAAAAGGAACCACAGTTCAACTAACCAACAATAACCACAGTTCAACAAACCAACAATAACCCGGTTCTTTTCTCAACTGTAAAATGACTTATTAAAAGAAAAGTCTCCACTAATTTCCATTCAGAGGTAATGGAAAGGACATCTGGTAAGCAGTGGAAAAATCTTACGCCAAACACTATCCCTGACTGGCCACGCCGTAAGGCTGTGGCGCGTTTCCGTCTTTTCACCTCCCCTTAAATATATATATATATATATATATATATATTTTGTGACGAATTTTACGAGTTTATGGTAATTTCGCAAAATATTAGTGTTATCGTCAAATTTGGTGATATATTGCCAAATTTGGCGATATGGTGAAAAATGTTCGCCAAACTTCAGGGCCTTTCTGGAATCTCCTAGTGATAGCTAGCTGGTTGACCGATAGAGGGCGCTTTGGAAGTCTATAAATATACCTGACATTGCCATTGGAACTCAGTGTGTTCTTTTCTGTTGAGAATTGAATGTACTGAAAGTTCGTTAAGCGTGTATTATATTGAAGACTCTGCTATCCTGACTTGTTTTTTTTAGTTTTCTGCTGTATAGATGACAGTTGTTACTGGTATTCTGTTTGAATTTGTATATGCGCCTGAAGAATTTACAGAATAATAAATTTTATTTTGTGTGCCCTTTCTGAACAGATTTTATTCAATCCTATCGAACCCAGGAAAATGGAACATTTTGGTGTAAGAAGTGGGGTGTAGGGATTGGATATTGCCTATTACAAGATCAATGGCTTATCAGACTGGTACGGCTCAAGTTTTTGGAAGATAAATTCCAACAGACTATTGCTGCGATGAAGTCTATGCAAAACAACATTGCGACAGAGATAAAATAAATGTCTGTAGGTAAAGAAGAGGTATAGAAGGAAATGTTGGCTGGTGGGGAAGAATAAAATTGTGAAATTATAACTACCGTAAATGAAAGTGTCAGAAATGGAAGAAAAATTCCAGAATGTGGAACACAAGTTTATTATTTTCGAAGCAAATATTGGCGTTATAAAAGAAAAGTTAGAAGAAAAATTTGATAAAATTGTCAACAAATTTGAAAATTCGGAGGAAAATATTGGCAACAAATTTGAAACTATAAAGGGAAAATTTACCGACATTTCATGAAAAGTAAAGATTTTAGAACAGAAATTGTCAAATACTTATATTATGACAGTTGTTATGACAGTTGTTACGTGTATTCTGTTTGAATTTGTGTTTGCGCCTGAAGAATTTATAGAATAATAAATTTCATTATATATATATATATATATATATATATATACACACACACATATATATATATATATATATATATGTGTGTGTGTGTGAGAGAGTAAATGTAAGTGTAAGTAAACATATTTGTCATATTTCCCGAAACAAGACCCACTCGCCAATTTGACTTTCACCTCCAATTCTGAAGTTCTGTCATTATACTCGTACACAAAAAAATCAAGAAGGTATTAAAAAAATTAATCCTTTCGGTGGGGATGCTATGTGGAGGGGATGTAAGAACTGAATGAAAATGGTTCGCAGATCTTTAACTTATAAAGCTCATTAACCCTTGTGTTACTCCTTTTCATCACAAATACATTTTCACTACCAATTCTAGGAATACGAATAAGTGCTAAGAATACAAACAATAAATGAACATGATTTCATATGTATCTTAAGAAAAATGTGCAATTTACTTGTTTCATGTTCATTCTTCGCGCTCTCGTTGATTGCATTCGAAATAAAGGATCAAAGATCTATCACATCATGTCCTGCTCTGCATTCACTGGGACGGTATTGGAAGGCTTCTGATCGCTTGGTAATTTTACCTTAGTTGCTTTTCTTGTTTATGTATTTTCTATTTTTTGTTCTCCTTTGCAGTCTTGTCTATTTTCTTTCCTTTTTTTCCTGCATACCTAAGGACTTTGTTCATAGGTTTCTGCATTAGAAATTAAAAAAAAAATTTCCTTTAAATTTTATGATGAAATTATCATTATTAAATTTTATATCAAACTCGCTGAATACCCGTCCTTCGCTACGGAGTACATACATTCCAATTAAATACAATGGTCAATGATGCAATTAATGCAAAAAAATATATATATTTATTTTAAATACAACGGTCAATGCATGCAAGTAATGCCAAAAAATAAAAAATATATTTATAAAATATCGTAACGGATATTTTTATAGACAAAATAATGTAGAAGAAATATTCAAATTAAATACAACAGTCAATGTATGCAATTAATTTGTATGTTTATTAATATCCATAAAACATAATAATTTGAATTAAATTTTTCAGAATCTTCCATCTCAATTAGTCTAGTGGTTAAATTTTATCTTTTACTGTATTTTAATATTTTTTGTCAATTTATTTCGTTGTTATGCACGTGACGATAAATTAATTTAAAGTACCACAAAAAGAAAAGAAACCCCATGAACAACATTTAATAAATTAAATTCTGAAAAATAATTTTTAAAAATTCACCAAAAATCAGAAAATGGAGGTATAGATTAAAAAAGATTTCATTTTAAAGGAATTTTCAGGATCTTTCTCGTGATATAAATTTTATAACCCTCGAATTATTATTTTAAGGGCAAAATTTAAAGAAAGTTAAAAAACAGATTGAAAATTTAATTTAAAAAAATCTAAGAAGAATATTTCCAAAATCTTTCTTAGTGCACCACTACACAATAAGAAGAATCGGCATGCAAAAGTTAGGCCCATTACGTCCTGTGGTTAGGTCTGTACGTTATCTATCAGTCAGTCAGTCAGTCAGTTAAGGAACTGTTTTATATATATAGATTATGATTATATCTGTCAATAATACAGGTACTACATTGTACTAAATTCAAAGAATTCATGCAAGAATTAAATAAGACTGAATTACGAACAGTGTGCTTTTATTTTCTATTTCTTTAAGCTGGATTAAAAATCTTTCAAACATTAAATTTTTCCTAAAAATATTATTACTTTATCAACAATAGAACATCATTATTATTTGAGTCTCATTTCTTATGCTGCAAAAGTATCAATACAAATAAGTTTAGGCATGGCTTTAGTTCATAAATTAGTGAAATATATCTTTCTTTTGCCATATAAGAATAATTTTTAGGGGAAATTTAATGATGGTTTTTAAGCCCTTTACTTCGTTTCTTCCGTGATAAAATTCTTTAATATTATAAATGATGTATGAAAGAGTTTTGAGTTTTAAGCTCCTCCAGTGTGTCTTGTTTACATTCCTCAGGCGTTGATTTCGTTATATTTTCATAAATAAAGTTATTTCTATCTTTATATTTAATAAATGTTTTCATTTTTTCCCTTTTTTGCAGTAAAAGCCATACCTATTATTCATATCCGTAAGCCCTACAGAGAAGGAAGAAATCGCTGCGGTATTCCTTAGCTGCGGTAAAAGTAAAATTAAAATGAATTTAAATCTTAAGCTCTTCATTGCAGAATAATACAAACATTATTTTCAAAATAATTACTATGGTTGAAAATGTATTTAGACGTAGGCTGAAAAATATTCAATACAATATACTATTATTTTTTCGAACTTAATCACTTACTGCACGAAAGTAATCCTGATAGATTGGAAGATAAAACCTTCTGCGAAATGTATTAAAAATATCTTTTAGACCTTTAGCATACAGTATGTGTTTTGGATTATGAAAATATTAACAACATTTCTTTTAAGTCGAAAAAAAACCCTATGTACATAAAAGGATGATGCAAAAGGCATATTCTTTTATTAATAATTTTGAAACTTCAACTATGATAACTCCGATTAAAGTTTCCTGTCTATTACTGGACCAGATACTGTATTATTATTTTTACTAAATAAAAATAGGCCCGAGGTTTTTACTAAATTAGGTTTGAATTTGCTTTAAAATTAATTTCCTTCCTTGAACGGCTAGGGTGAATTTTATAAACTATGCTCCTAAATTAATAATTATTAATTATAATAATAATATTTATAATAATTTTATTAATAATAATTTAATTTTACTATATACCTAAATTAACGCCTAAAATTTTTGTGATTTCTCTTGAAAATTTGCTGATGTAGGATATAGAAACTTATCATTAATTGCAAAGGGTCTAACCCCGATTTCCAACAGTCGTAAAAAACATATATAAAACAAAATGTACATTATAGAATTCTCGAGAAATTTTTTTTAAAAATCAAATACGTGCATATAATTATGTATTTCGCACTGGAATATTTGGCGCCTTCTCAGAAATTTGTAAAACGAATTCTTTACACACACCACTGTAAATTTGAAAATTATGAAAGAATAGCCAAAAGTATATTGTGTTCCTTTAATCTAATATGTAGTACATACATTTAAATGCGTCTGTCTGAGAGAAGAAGAAAACTTTTATGAGCAATTCCAAGTTCAATTTTGTACTAATTCTTTGTGGGAAAACATTCCAGTTTTTCTAGTCCAATATCTTCCTCTGGAGATTTCAGTAATAATAGGCATTATTTTGTTGCTGTTTTCATATTCTCACTCAGAATACATTTTGTCTGATCCAACTTCAAATCTATTACAATAGACAAGTAAAGTTTTGAAATTTACGAAATATATATTGAGGTTCGCTCAAATAATCCCATTCCAGTCTACCGATTTCACGTTAATATTTGTTTCGAGTTTTACAAAAGCAATACGAATTTAGTTTTTCCGTGTCAGATATTATTTTTATATGAAACACTAGGAACTGTATATCATGTTGCTTTTGTAAAATTCTCTCCTCCTCTCCTGTCATATCTTCTCTGAAAATACAGATAAAAGGCTCTAAAACTCTCCGTTATTATTATAACGGAGATATATACTGTATAGGTATCACATTTATTCTGTATTCGGAATAAATGTGATACATATACAGTAAGCCTAGAATGATAGTTATAATAAAATGTAAAGAATTATAACATTTAAATATTTATAATTTGAGAAAAATTAATACACTTGAAAAGGCTAGCGTATGAGAGTATTTCAGAAGGAATATTCTTTTAATCTTTTCGCAGATTCTCAGAATCATTTACAGAGGAAATATTTAATTGAAGGGAGAGAACTGTATTCAGCCCATGACTGATCATGATTATTGCTTGTCTCTCTATTCTAAAAAAAAAACAAAAAACTCCCGCTGCCGCTATTAAAAGCATTTCACGCTATCTCCTCCCAAACCACTGGGGGTATGGGGTCGAGAGCGATACCAATGGATGCAGAAAAATGGGGGGACCAAAATAAGACATGTCTCATCTTCGACGGATTTTAAGTTTTTTTAAAATTTTATGTTTTCTGGTAAAATATTGACTTTTTCATCTTCAGATTACGATAACTCGCCAAAAAATGATAATAGAATTTTGATCTTTTTACAGTCTAAGACTACAGACATTTCTCTTTTAAACTAGACCTCATTTGTTTAAAAATATTTTGAAGCAGACTAATATTTTCATCAAAAAATGAAACACAGTTTTTCAAGAAATATTGACTTTTTCATCTTCAGATTACGATGACTTGCCAAAAAATGATCGCTAAATTTTGATCTTTTTACAATATAAGACTACAGACATTATAAGACTATTTCTCTTTCAAACTAGACCTCATGTGTTTAAATATATTTTGAAACAGACTAATATTTTCATCAAAAAATGAAAAACAATTTTTCAAGAAATATCGTCACCTATGTGGATGTAATATCGATGTTCCTCGAGTTTTTATCTTACAAAGAAAAAATTTATATCATCTGGAAGCTGAATTTTTCTTTATTCATATAAACCTCATTTCAAGTTAATATCTTAAACTTTCGATTTTTAATTGAATTTTAAATCTGATAATTCAACAGTGATGAAACGCCCTTCGTATTAAGGGTGAGAACAGTAAATGGATGGACGCTGTTACATTGCCCGAGAATCACCCCTATGTATCTCACTATTAGCTATAACAGAGGAGCGAGCATAACGAGCCTAGGGGCGAAGCCCCTAGTATGTGTAAAAAAAGAGTGCATGGATACTTGAAGATTGTCTGCCAAAAAAAAAAAAATGTGTCCAATTAAGACTTTGCATTTTTAATGGTCGGTCTCATTATTCTAAAGCGAGCAAGATTTGTAACACTAACTTCGTATACTGTAAAAATGAAATACTGTTTCAGGATGTCATGTTTCTGAGTAGCGAATATAGCTGTTTTGAGTATCCCGTATGCATATTCTGAAAGACTCGCGATTTGAGCACTCACTTGGCGGCTTGGCACTCGCTTAGCGGTTTGGCGAAAAGTATAAGGGTTGCCTCAGTTCTATCTCCAATCGTCGTTCGATGCGATTAGGTATTCTTAGACAATCTTATCTTCGTTCGATGCGGTTAGGTTTTCTTAGACAATCTTATCTAAATATCCCAGACAATGTCCGAGAACGCAATTCTAAATTTTAAAAAGCAATTTCGGCACTCAATTGCCGGTTTGACGAAAGCATAAGTTTCGCCATCTGTTGACATATATAGGAATCTTTTTATTATAAGTTTTTTTTTTTACTTCTACGCAATTTAGTATGTTTTAAAATCTGAATTACATATATAACACAAGATTTAAAGCGATTTTAACAAAATAAGTAAATGAATAAATTGAAATAAGTATATTATTGAATTTTAAATTTACTTTCTTCAAATATCCACAATAATTTTTACTTATTTATTAATTAATAATTTGAAAATGCTAAATTTGTTACTTCATATTTTGCAAAGCCAACGAAAAAAGGAAACATGATTCAATTATAAACCTATGTTATTAGTTTATTTTTCCAGTAGATAGCGTCACTAAAATTAAAGAAAACCAGATTAAAAAATCATACAAATTACGCAAGTGCAAAAAATTTTAGCAGTCTATTTCAATAAATAAGAATAAATTCAAATTTAACAATCAAATTCAATCTATTTTAATTTAATATAAATGTATTATATATTCGTGTATTACGCGATATACATGTATAAATATGCTATGTATAAATATATTTACATCCAAATATAATCATTCAGACATTACGAAATGACATTACGAAATCAAATACATTCAGAAGTGAAAGAATGTTTTCACTTCTTCGTTACCTATGTTATTAGTTTATTTTTCCAGTAGATAGCGTCACTAAAATTAAAGAAAACCAGATTAAAAAATCATACAAATTACGCAAGTGCAAAAAATTTTAGCAGTCTATTTCAATAAATAAGAATAAATTCAAATTTAACAATCAAATTCAATCTATTTTAATTTAATATAAATGTATTATATATTCGTGTATTACGCGATATACATGTATAAATATGCTATGTATAAATATATTTACATCCAAATATAATCATTCAGACATTACGAAATGACATTACGAAATCAAATACATTCAGAAGTGAAAGAATGTTTTCACTTCTTCGTTACCGCAGTCCTTGTGTTTTAATTCAATTATCCAAAAAAATTCCAACAATAAGAGCTAGAGAGCTAAGATTGGTGGCATTTTAAGGCAATTTTTAAGAGCTTTTTCAATGATATATAACACAATTAGGGCTTAGAAAAATTTATTTTATTTGAATTTAAAATTTGAATTCTTCAAAATGCGCCGCTTGAAAAATTTTAAAATTTTTTTAATAATACTTTATATAGTACTGAAATGATTGTATGAGTTTGAAAGTGGGATATGTATGGGTTCATGTTAAAATATTGCATTGAATACAGTATTCCTGATTTTCAAAACACGAAATTACTTAATACAATATGTTTTAAAGCCTAGAAAATTAGAAAAAAAAATTTAATATGTGTAAGTAATCGTACTTGTTTTGTATAATTGAAAGTAATCATATTTGTTTTGAAAAATATATAGAACCATTTTTATCAGACTGTATATACTTCAGCACATACAGTACTAGACTTTCATTCACTTTCTTGCTTTCAGTGCAAGATTTTCAAATTCTCTTATTTTCACTTAAATTCTGAAAATAAAACAAAAACAAGTAATACATAAAAAAAAAATTTAAAGTAAATTCCTACTTAGGTCAAAAAAGAAAAAAAATTGAGTGTGAACTAATAGTAAAAATTGAAAAAAAGGATTGCCTGCCAGAACCTTGCCTACTGTGCGAGATTAGGAGGGGGGAAATCGAGAGAAAAAGTTTGTCAGGTTGAGGATTCGATCTCGCAACCTACAGGACGGGAGAAGCTCGCGATACCACAGTGCTACCGTTTACACAGTAATAAGAGGGAAATTACTATTCAAGAGCAAGAGACGCTGTAGTTTTAAAACTAAAATTGATTAATTAAATTTAATTAATGAATTAATATTTGAAAAAAACTGTATTAACATCAAGTGTCATCCACTACAAGTTTAAAAAAAATGTATTTGAACATGAGTGGATGAATAAAAAGTACTTTTATTAACGATTGAAAATTTGAACAAGATATATATAGAGAGAGTGTGAACTAATAGTAGGAATTGAAAAATCTACAGCAAAGAAAGATCAAAAACACTAAATACAAAGTTGGTGAGTAGGTGATGATAAATTATGATAAAACACTGTATCCTGGAGAGATCCTATTAGTAGACATTGAAAATTTCACTATAAATGTAATGGTTTCAACAGGAAACTACAGATATGCATGACCCTCAACAAAGGACATTCATGCTTACAGCTTGATAGGTATAAAATATGAACTGTCCCAGCCTACACCTTGTAATAGCAGAGGAAGCCAATATAAATTTCTTGATAAATAATATTACATGTGCCTATTTATGGATAAAATTTTTACTATAATTAAATAAACCATTAGTAAAATAATGTATTATTCTTGCCTACTAATAATTGCATCAAAACTAGTTTGTTATATGAAAATAGTCAACTTTAATAGTGATTTGTCATTCCTTCATACTCAGCATCATTCCCTCATTTCTTCAATAATTTAGCATAAAAATGTAATCAAATTAAAATAAATTTTTTATTTTCAAAATTTGATTAATTTAAAATTTGTTTTTAAAAAAAATTATATGTTAAAATAAATTTATATTATTGGAATTTAATACTTTAAATTGTTCAATTTATGGAACTTAATTTTTTTAATTAAAGCTTATTAAATACATTTATTTTCTAATTAACATTAAAATTTTAAAAATTAAAATTCTTGTGGATATTTGAAGAAAGTAAATTTAAAATTCAATAATATACTTATTTTAATTTATTCATTTATTTATTTTGTTAAAATCTCTTTAAATCCTGTGTTATATATGCATTTGGAACTTTAAAATGCTCTGGTATTCTTCTAATTATACTACATTTTTTGTAATATATCTAGAACAGAATGCATGCGCTGATACTATATATATATATATATATATATATATATATATATATATATATATATATATATATATATATATATATATATATATATATATATATAATAGGACATAACATATTATAATTAAATTTATTTACTTTTTCTCCTTTTTTAAAGTTCTGTATAAAAAAAAAAATTATGCTTCTTAAATAAAATAAATAAAATAAATAAAATAAATAAAAATGTTCTTTCTGTTTAATATAGACTTCTTCCAAAATGTCTGTTATTCTATTAAGTGGGCAATGGACCTTCAACGTCGAATTTTTAAATTTTTCAATATTTTAACTTTATAAACAGAATGAGAAAAAACAATATTTTTTTTTACTACGTTGAAGACCCTTAGAATTCAAAATAAGGATTTCTTGACAAAATAACGCCTGTCTTCAAATATTTTTTTCAAAAATGCTAGCATTTTTCAAAATGCTCCATATGCATCCAGTATCAGTTTAAAACGTTCAATTTTTTAATATAAGTTTATCATATATTTATAAATACTAACTGAAAACCCGTACTTCGTTACGGATTACATTCAAATTAAATACAACGGTCAATGTATGCAATTAATGCCAATATACACACATATATACATATATATAAATATATATATATATATATATATATATATATATATATATATATATATATATATATATATATATATATATATATATATATATATATATATATATATATATACACTGCTGGCCACCCAAATTGCAACACCAAGAAAGACAAGAGATATCACAACAAAATTTATTTTGTAGATAACATGTTGACCAAGTATCAAATGATTAAATTTATAGACTTATGTGAAGTGTGGTTCCTGCCAAAATCAGTAGCCAGAGTAGCCGTCATTGTTGGAGATCACCGCTGCCACTCGCCTCGGCATTGATTCAAAGAAACTTTGGATGAGTTCTTGGGGTACAGCAGACCAAGCAGCTTCCACAAGTTGCCAAAGTTGATCTGCTGTGGCAGCTGGGGATGGAATCTGGGTCAATCGTAGAGCAACCATGGACCACATGTTTTCTATCGGCGAAAGATCCGGAGAGCGAGGCGGCCAGGGAAGCAATTCAATCTGGCGATTGACGAAGAACCATTGGACAATGCGTGCCACGTGTGGTCGCGCATTATCCTGTTGAAATATGCCTGTGGGAAAGCCCTGAAGGTAAGGAAGGACAACTGGCTCCAACACCTCGGAGATGTAGCGCTGGCTGTTTAAAGTACCGGTAATGCGTACTAGAGGTGTGCGAGAGTGATATCCAATACCGCCCCATACCATAATACCCGGTGCAGGACCAGTGTGGCGGTGCATAACGCAGCTGTTCAGCATCCTCTCTTCACGGTGTCTCCAGACTCGAATGCGACCATCGTGGTGTTGCAGACAAAAGCGTGACTCGTCAGTAAAGACAATTTCATTCCATTCTGCCGTCCACATCCTTCTGTCATTGCACCATTGGCGGCGGAGACGTCTGTGGTTCTGCGTCAAGGGTAGACAAAGCAATGGACGTGTTGCGGACACACCACTCTGCTGTAAACGGTGTCAAATGGTACGCGCAGACACTGGATGATGCGTTACAGACTGCATGTGCTGTGCTATGGTTCGTGATGTGACTGAGAGATCCGTCACTTCCATGTGCACAATTTGCCTGTCATCACGTGAAGTGGTGCGCTGAGGTGGATGCGGTCGAACATGGCGGTCCGTCGTACCCTCCTGCATCCAACGATCACATACCCGCATTACAGTTGCTTGTTTCGTCCAACACGACTACCGATTTCCCTGAAAGATAATCCACAATCTCGGTAGGCCACTATCCTTCCTCTGTCGAACTCGGATACTTGATCAAAAGATGATCGCTGTATTCGACGAGGCATAATTTATCGTTTTTTTGAAAAAACCACAAGAAAAACACAATTGCCGAACTTGAAATCGTCGAAATCTCCAAGCCTTGAATAGCGCTTTGAAGTGGCGCCACATGCACGCGTGATGTGCGTCTGCGCTGAAATTCTAATCATTTGCATATCTCACCTCCGCTAATGCATGTTGTAAATTTCATGTTATTGGAGATTTCGACTTGGAGATTTCGACTATTTCAAGTTCGGTAATTGTGTTTTTCTTGTGTTTTTTTCAAAAAAAACGATCAATTATGCCTCGTCGAAAACAGTGATCATCTTTTGATCAAGTATCCGAGTTCGACAGAGGAAGGATAGTGGCCTACCGAGATTGTGGATTATCTTTCAGGGAAATCGGTAGTCGTGTTGGACGAAACCAAACAACTGTAATGCGGATATGTGATCGTTGGATGCAGGAGGGTACGACGGACCGGCGTGTTCGATCGCATCCACCTGAGCGCACCATTTCACGTGATCACAGGCAAATTGTGCGCATGGCAGTGACGGATCGCTCAGTCACATCACGAACCATAGCACAGCACATGCAGTCTGTAACGCATCATCCAGTGTCTGCGCGTACCATTCGACGCCGTTTACAGCAGAGTGGTCTGTCCGCAAGACGTCCATTGCTTTGTCTACCCTTGACGCAGAACCACAGACGTCTCCGCCGCCAATGGTGCGATGACAGAAGGATGTGGTTGGCAGAATGGAATGAAATTGTCTTTACTGACGAGTCACGCTTCTGTCTGCAACACCACGATGGTCGCATTCGAGTCTGGAAACACCGTGAAGAGAGGATGCTGAACAGCTGCGTTATGCACCGCCACACTTGTCCTGCACCGGGTATTATGGTATGGGGCGGTATTGGATATCACTCTCGCACACCTCTAGTACGCATTGCCGGTACTTTAAACAGCCAGCGAACACATCTCTGAGGTGTTGAAGCCAGTTGTCCTTCCTTACCTTCAGGGCTTGCCCACAGCCATATTGATCCAGATTGCTACGATTGATCCAGATTCCATCCCCAGCTGCCACAGCAGATCAACTTTGGTAACGTGTGGAAGCTGCTTGGTCTGCTGTACCCCAAGAACTCATCCGAAGTCTCTTTGAATCAATGCCGAGGCGTGTGGCAGCGGTGATCTCCAACAATGGCGGCTACTCTGGCTACTGATTTTGGCAGGAACCACACTTCACAAAACTCTATAAATTTAATCATTTGATACTTGGTCAACATGTTATCTACAAAATAAATTTTGTTGTGATATCTCTTGTCTTTCTTGGTGTTGCAATTTGGGTGGCCAGCAGTGTATATAAAACAGTTCCGTAACTCACTGACAGATACCGCACAGACCAACCACTGGACGTAAAGGGCTGAAATTTTGCATGGTGATTCTTCTTATAGTGTAGGAGTGCATTAAGAAAGAATTTTGAAAAGTTCTTCAAAGATTTTTTAAAATTAAATTTTTAAGCTGTTTTTGTAACTTTTTTTGAAGTTTGCATTTAAAATAATAATTTCAGGCTTATAAAATTTATATCAAGAGAAAGATCATAAAAAATCTTTTAAAATGAAATCTTTTTCGAATATTTATCTCCAGTTTCCGATTTTTGATGAATTTTTAAAAATTAATTTTTAGAATTTCATTTATTAAATGCTGATGACATGGTTTCTTTTCTTTTTGTGATACTTTAAACTAATTTTGCGTCACGTACATAACAACGAAATAAATTGACAAAAATATTTTTTTTCTTGTTAGTGTGGCAGACGACTGAGTAATTATCTAAACAAATATTAAAATACAGTAAAAGAAATGGTCCTCAAACTGTACTATATTAACTGTACTGTATTCTTTAGTATGTTCTACTAGATTTAATTTGAATATTTTCTTCTACATTATTTTGTCTTTAAAAATATACGTTACGATTTTTTTATAAATATACTTATTTTGGCATTAATTGTATACATTGACCGTTGTATTTACTTTGAATATACTCCGTAGTGAAGTACGAGTATTTAGCTAGTAATTTCATAATTGAGAAAAGGCTCTTTTTCAAGTTGAGAAACATTCACTGACCCCCGTCGGTTAGGGATATATCCTCTCCTGATATGCTTGATTAGCTTTTTTTTTCTCGCATTTTTCTAGCTAAATTTTTAATCAACGCTCTCAATTTAATTTAATATTGAGTCGAATTTTTAGGTCTGCCCAGTCAGCTAAGTGAACACCTCGGCCCAAGCCTCAACTTCTCACATCATTTCCGGTAATGGCTGGCCCTAAAGCAAACCCTTTTTTTCATCCTGAAATTGTTATTGCGGGCCTCAGGGGTTCCTACGAGTTAATGATCTTGGTTGCTGTCAACCAACTGAGATAATGAATCTCCACAGTTTTGAGTCTGTTTTTAACCCGTTTTAGTTCGATGTTAATATATACCATGGCGATGAGAGAGCCGATGAAGTGGCCATGGATGCCACGGAATTGAAACATATTAATACCAGTATTAAATGGCAGAAAGGACAGGTTAAGAATATCATAACTACAAAGGCCATTCATGACTGGCAAGATAGGTGGGACAGGTCAAATGTAGGAAGGCCAGTATATGAAATATATCCCAAGGTTAGCTTAAAACGGTTAAGCGCTGACTTTAAATTAAACCAACATGTCACCGGACATGGTTGTTTCGATCTTTATCAGGATAGATTTCATAATAAAAGTAGTTGCTGCCCTTGTGGTGCTGAATAATCTGTAAATCATTGCATAATGGATTGCCCGTTATTTGTTGAGTTCAAAAAGAATATGCCTTCTAACTTTAGAAATTGGGATAAGCACAAATTATTTACGGACTTTATAGTAAAAAAATGATTAGTTGCATTATGGATGTTCTTATGCAAATGCATTTCCCTGTTTGATCTTGTTAATGTGTGTATATTATATAACTATTGAAATTAGTTAATGTTAATTGTAATAATCTTCATTGTAACTGAATACCTGTACTTATGTAATATTTGTTTGTGTATTGTAATATTGTAAATGATTGTAGATATATATGAAAAGTGGATATGATTGTATTATGTGAAGAAATTAAATATTTTCGATGTTCTGTATTCTCAGATGAATGTTCATTATTCTCAGATGTTCTGTATGCCGAAAGGCGGGCAGTGAATTTATTGAGTTTAACCCCTTTTTTACTGTAATTTCGTCCTTTGAGAGATCTAGTCACCACTGATAATTTCTAGGGGTGTTTATTTTATTCCTATGAGGGTAGCCTGGGCTATATTAGCCAAGGATACCAAAAGGTAAAAGGGTTACACAAGTAGAAGGGCTCTTGAACATTATCTTGAACACTGCGGAAAGACTGCCTACCCACAGTTCAATATAGGTTATTTGTGCATCTTGCTTTGATAGTTTGCTCTGTGATATTAAAGTATTGAAATAGCTGCAGGCCGTAATGGGAGAGAGACACCCATAACCTGTTCACACTAAGCATTCTTTGAATGCTTTAAGTGTAAGAAAAAAATAAAACTAAACGTTATCATTTTGACATTACGTGCATTAAATTTGGGGAGGTTATTAAAACAAAAACAAATAGCTTCTTAAAACCCACATTAAATTAATTAAATAATAAATGCTAACAATTAATTTATTAATTTATTTTTACTGAGTTTTAAGAAGCTGAATGTTCCTATTATATCATCCAAAAATCTTTTGTCACATAAATACCTTATAAAATCTAAATCCTATAATAGACATATTATCGGATTTGGCTAATGGAGATCGTATCATTTATAATCAAAAAATTTTTATATGGGAGTGTTTCATAATCCTAAATAGCACATAATATACCAATGATATCTTATCCGTTAAGTACAAATTTTTACAAGTATATGAGATATTAAAACACAATAATTATGTATATCTACCTGTGTATCTAAAATAATTAGCTCGAATATGTGAGGATTTTGTCACAATTTTATATAGCGCTTAATTTTGTCGCTAAATTTTCATATGTATAAAAATTGAATACATCGAAAACGGGGTGATCCACAGGAGGGGTTAGTTCCCCCACCCACACACACTAGTGTGTGTGTGTGTGTAGGAATATGTATATATATATATATATATATATATATATATATATATATATATATATATATGACGAAATTAAACCTGACAGCTTGATCTCAGCGCATCGGTGACGATCTCAGAAAAATCCTGTGAGTCCTCCTTTCATGTCTGAAATCCTTGAGGATCTCTTCGACACTGCTACTACTAGCCATGATCGATCTCATGTGGGGTTCAGAGGTTTAAGCGCAGCTGTGCCAAGTGTGTCGCAAGCTAACCTCGTGGTAAGTAATGGTTCAATATATGTAGGAATTTGGGGACATTACAATCTTGTCTCATCTTTTAGAGGTATTGTATTGTAGGTTAAAAAAATAAATTGCATTGTAGTAGAAATTTTTTCATTTATTACTCTGCTGTTTAATTCATCTCAAAACATCGGGATTTGGCTGTATATAGCTATAATAAACGGATTGTTAGGAATTTTTACTCCCCCACAATGTTAGAATTGCGTAACATTGTGAGGGAGTAATTGTGTCATCGCAATATTTACGAAACGCAATCACTCACCATTCTCATTATTTTTTTGTGTGATTTTAAAATTCGTACTTTAATTTATAAAAGAAAATAAATACATAATATTTTAAGGTAACTCAACTGTCAGGTCCAAAAATACATATCTTAGATCTGAGCAATATGCTCAATGCTCGATTCTTTATAGAAAGTTTGTTATAGCGTAGGAAAAATTCACAAATTAAAGAAAAAGTCATCGGTAGTCTTAAAAACAAATTTTCTAAACTTAATGTATCCAAGAAAACAAATATTTACCTTCTTTCGATTCCTTAAAATCGCGTCGTCCCTGACGCCTTCTTTGTTTCCTGGGGTTTGAGTGTCCTTCAGTTTTAGTCCGATGTTAATATATACCATGGTGATGAGACACAGAGGCAAAAAGTACTGCAAGCCTACTAAAATGTGATTGTACACTTTCCATACATCGACAGGTATGCCGACATTCTGACAAAAGGGTTTCGTAAAGTTGCCAGTGTCTGGATCGAACACCATCGTCACGCGAAGAGCGAAGGCGTACGGTAGCCCAGCAAGACCGCTGAAGATCCAGATGAAGACGATGATCCACTTGGCGCTGAACTTGGAGGTTTTAGCTTTGAGCGGAAACATGACGGCGCGGTAACGGTCGAGGGCGATGGCAGTCAGAGAAAACACGCTGACATTCACCGACAGAACTTGCACAAACGGACAGAAAGCACACATGAAGGCGGGCAAAACCCACTTCTGCAGGAGGGCCGCTTGGAACTGGAACGGTATGGAAAATAGACCGATGACAATATCTGCGATTGCAAGATTGGCGATGAAGAAGTTGGTCACGGTTTGCATCCGTCGGCTGACGGCAACGATCAGCAAAACACAGAAGTTCCCCACCACAGTCGTCAATGAAACTAGTCCGTAACAGCAAGATAGAAGGATGATCATTAAAATAGGAACATCATAGAGATCATCCACAGGGTATGATTTGTTAGAAATCTGTTCATCCTGTTCCGTCACTACTGTAATATTTAGCACTTCATAACTCATCTTCTCATAAAAAAGTTTCTAAAATCCCCTAGTTCAAGCCTTCTAACTTTTCACTTGCGACATTAAATTTATGAATGCACGAACTTTCTCGGTGATTTTAATTAATCTTATCTTGAATCTTGATATTTAAATAACTAAAATTCTTCTGTAAACAAGAATTTTAATGTCAAGGTTAAGATATTCAATATTTCCTTAAGTGAAATTTGATTTCTTTGCCTTAAAAAAATTGAATCTAGAACCCACAATTATTTTTGGGAGGTAATACAATTGAATTTTGAATGTAAAGTAAATAATCAAACAAACGAGAATGTTGGTTCAAAGGAAAATTCTCCGAATTAATTTTTTACAGTCAGTAAAAGTGTGTTTTATTGTATGAGTTATCTTAGATGATGTAAATTTTTTACAAATGATAAAATATAATAAATATCTGGTGATATTCCTAGAGAAATATAAGGTTGAGAACTAAGAAATTAAAGTATCTACAATGCTATTTTAAGGGGGGAGACTCTCAAATGTTTAATAAAAAATTAACCTACATTATTCTCTTTCAAACCATTCATGGAAGCACACTAAAATTCAAATTCATCATTTGAGCGTTTTCATAACTAAGGATTGAAACAAAAGAGCAAATTATTTAAACTTAGTGTCATTAATGAAAACAAAAAAAAGGCATAGTAATTTTAACTCCAAGTGTAAGTAAATTCTCATTAAAAAGATTTACAACATTTATTATGTTGCATAACATTTGAAGCATTATAAAGTTGAAAGTAAATTTCACAATTATTAAAAATCTTAAAATACGAAAAAAGCTTTTCGTGTCATTTCTTAGCGTTTTTAAAGTAAGATATCAATCTAAAAAAAATATGATTACAACACTATGAAAAAACTGAGATTATGTCCTAAATAAAAGGCTGTCGATTTTAAATCTTTCGTTTAAACCTATCGATCATAGAAAAATCAACTTGAAAAAGAAATATATATGCGCATGTTAGTATTCAGTTTAAACATTGAAAAAAAAAGTATTTCACATCAGATAAAAGGATATTTCTTTCAGTTCTTTCCTCATATTTCGGCAGAGAAAAAGTGATACATTTCCCTCCTCCACATATGAATCTAATTTTTACCTGATATTTTTCAAAAAAATTAAATAAATCTCTCTGCGATCTCTAACTTCTTATTAAAAGTAACGTCTACCTGCTTCTGAAACATTTTTCGTCAATTAGTTTTATCCCACAAATGTTATTTAAGAGAGGACGGGCGCTCACTTGGACACTTCAGAGAAAGAGTTCTTATCTATGAGATGTTGAGGAATAAAATAAATGATACTTGATGCTGGAGAGAGTTAGGGGGCGCATCAGTCGCTGAAAGATCGATCGACTTCAAAGATAAGTTTTCGCGCAGATACCTGAAAATAAACTTCAAACTTCTTACTTGAAGAGATTAATGACCTACAATATAACTTTCAGAGATCTAAAATAAGGTAATACAGTTTAATAGAATTTGCTTACGATAAATTTTTTTGTGATCAAAAATTAAATTAAACTTCAGATAGTCGAAGTTAAATATACTCGCTTAAACTAGATTGATGTGATTCGAAGTGAAGAATAAATAAAGTATTTTATAAGAAAAAACTTTGCTTGGAGATCACGTCATTAAAATAAGATCAAACTCATAATCGCAAGTTGCGCACTTTTGAGAAGAAAACATTAAAAAACATCTGGTCTTTTTATTTAAAATAAAAGAAAATAAAACAAAGTACGGGAAGTCATGAAGCAAAAATGAGCAACAAAAGTATAAAAAATTACTGTACATATTTTCTTCAGTAAATTTTAGTATTAATTTTTAGTATTAAACCCTCATTTTAAGTCTTGTCATGCAGGTGAAGTGCTATTCCAAATTAGAAATATTATAACACATAACCAAATAATATTAATTTTAAACAGGCCTGCAGAACATACGGCCCGCGGGCTACATGCGCTCACTGTGTGGCCTTCGAAGCCTTTTGTAAAGACGCAAAGTATTATGAAAAAAATATACGGAATATTATTTTTCGATTTATAATATTACGAAAGGTATATACAAGCAGTTTTTATTGCTATTTGCTTAGATTTTAAAATTATCAGCAATTTATTTTTGGTTAGATAAAATATTTTTTGTTTTCTCATCTATCCTATTTTTTGCGACCCACAGCCGCTTTCCATAGAGCAATACCCCCCCCCCCCTCCAGCAAAATCCCATTTCGAATTGTGCAGGCCTGGTTTAAAACATATAATAACATGATTAAACAGCATTGCTAAACAGTAGATCATAAAATACTGCAACCGACTGCGAGTTCAAGCTGCAATACGAATTTGCAAAGCACTGTCGCTTGCCCCGCACGCAAACACACGTGATCTATGAACAACCTCATTTAAATACTATATAGGCCGTTTAATCTCGTGCCAACACCCTTCCTAAACCGTAAACGGCCCCATGGAATGCGCATTTTAAATAAAGATTACCATATACAGGGTGAATCTGAAAAAGTGGGCAAAACTTTACGGGGTGATAGAACTCAGCTATACGAACAATATTAGTCATAGAATGTATGGTCGGAGCGCAAGCGGTGAGAAGTTAAAAGGTACTTTTCCACTATCACACTTAAAAAATTAACACAAGAATAAGAAGAAATACTTCAGAAAACATTTTATTAACAGGAATGTAGTACATGCTCAAAGAAATTGCTCAAAAGAGCTTCCGCCAGCTGTAATGCAGGCTTCACACATGCGGGACAGGGATTGACGCACATTTGCATATTGGAACTGCTGCGTCCAATTCCAACCCCCATCAGGTCGAGAATGTGATTCCAGCACGACAGTGCGTCTGCACACTTCAAACATTTTATATCTAGTAAAGAAAATGCAAGCTGAGAAATCTCGTTCATTTTTAAGTTTTCGTAGGCTATTACGATTGCTATTAAGTTTTCTTTTCACCAAATTTGCTTTTGTTATTAAATTTATTTGCAACTTTTTATCAAAGTTGTTTATCACAAATATAGTTTGTCTATTCAGAAAATATAACCAATTTTTTCCAACAACGGGATTGGTTGGGAGATGCTCCCAGACGATTTTTTTTTTTTGATAAGTGGTCCCTGATCAACTGAAGTTTAGGAACCATTGATCTAATAATATTAAGTAATCTATTAGTCTTTTGTATATTATTAGACAATTATTTAATATGAATAAAGACTTGTCGCTCACTCCTTTCAACAGCGTCATATTTTTTTAAAAAAACGGGACTTTAAGGGAGAGTGATTTTAAAGTTTACAATAAGATGTATTAAAATTAAATATATTAATTCTGATCTCTAGCGGCTAAATACTGAGCGGTATGATATAACGATTTTGCAGGGATATACTACTCTTTCAGGGCATTCTGAAAACAGGCATAACTAAAAATGGCCGATTTTTTAGATATGACGTTGTTGAAAGGAGTAAGCTCTGTGACCGTAAATATGAAATTGTGTTTCTGGCTGAAGTTGTGAAGTGATTTCATATGGAAAAAGTTATTTGAATGCATGGCACAGGTTAACACTTTTATGGCTCGTTTGATTTTGAAAGTCGTTTAATATCACGGGTACAGTTTTGCTATCAGATATGTAATAGCCAGAGAAGCTCTTCTTTAATTGAGATGTGTAAGTTATGGATGAAACTTCAAATATTCAAATAAGTTCCTCTGCATTCTCATTAACAATTATCAGGAATCTCGAGGCAAATATACACAGAAAACTTCGTGTTGTGCACTATTAAAATAACAAGCATAGTCGTGAAAAAAAAAGTTACTGGAAATAAGTTTTAATTTAGTTGCTAAGTCTGCAAATTTCCTTAACTTGTAACAAATTAATAATTTTGATGCAGGAAAAGAGTACTACGCATTAAAAATATTCAAGAAAGGGAAAACTCCATAGCTTTACACCTTTTTATAATGTGTATCATAACCAATTTGCATTACAAATAAACTTCACGTGATGAATTAATTTATAACACAATATTGGAAACTGTTCATTGACTAATATTATATTCTAAATTTATAATCTCCTTTGAATACAAATTCAAACAAACATACAGCGCTACATTAAACAATATCTGCAAATAATTTTTCATAAATTTATAATGATTTAAGTTTCAGATATATTGATTCTTACAAAATAAAAATTTTGGACAGAATGGTATAATTGAAATTGGGTATAATTGAAATTAATATTGATTAAGATACTGCAAAATCCCAAAGAAATTTGCTTTATATGTAAATGAAAAAGCCTTTTTATGTATAAAACAAATTTAATCAGCTTCAAACTTATAAATCATCCATTCGAGGAACTGAGTCATTTTTCTATATCTAGTTTAAATGTGGTTGATAATTAGCCCATTATAGACTTCGTAATACCAGTAGAAAATTATATATATATATATATATATATATATATATATATATATATATATATATATATATATAGATAGATAGATAGATAGATAGATATATATATCCTTTGCAGTCAATCACTAATTTAACTTAATGTGTTGTCTTTCTCCAAAGTATTAAAATTTAAAGAAATTATTTAAAGAAAAGAAAAATAAGAAAATTGATTAATACTGCTTTGAAAAGCTTCCATTTTTAAAACAAAACGAATTTTACTACAATAAATAGTCTGTGGGAGGAAATTGATATGCTTGAAAACTATGTCTTGAAAACTATATTATGTTTTTCAAGTCTATTTTTTTTATCATTTCAGAAAATAAATGTTTAAATTTCATTTCAGGCGGAAGCAACAAATTTATTCGCTAAAAAAAGGAAATAATAAATTTATTTACTCAGCTCTTTTGCACGCTTCCTGGATTTAGAAAAACAGAAGCTCTGCTGCTATAAAAAAAGGCCCAAAGGCAGAAAAGTTTATTTTTTAATTTCAATTCATGTGCTTTTGATTTTTTCCCTCTGAAATATATTTTTACATAAATATAAAAAATATTTCAACTAGAAATTTCGTTTCTTAGAAACGTAAATTACAAAATTCAAAGAGCGTTTAGCTTTGTATATATTTGCTGAACTAGCGGGTCTTTTTGCATAATTTTTCTCCCCTTTTGTCCATAGGAAAGGTTCCAAAACGGCCTGTCTCCATAATTCATCAGTTTTTCTCAGAAAATTTATAGACATTTTAAAAAAGAAAAAAGTTCCATTTTTTTTCCAGATTAACTTTTACTATATGGCAAATATTTTTTAAAATTTTTCTCTAAATCAGCCGCCTACATCGTATAATTGATATCGTCTCGAGTTCCCACAAAGTAGGCTCGTCTTCGAATCCCGGATATTGCATAGACTCCACCCTCATAGTGACCAGAGACATTCTATTGGTAGCAAGCCGACTCTCGGCACCGAAGTCGCTCGGTTCGAATCCCGACAAGCACCACTGGGTGCCTCCGTGTCTACCCCGGGTATGGGCACGTTAAATCTTTAGGCCGGAAAATCCATCCGTGTTGGGATAAACATTTGGAGGATCGCCCGACGCAACCAGGTGTCACCCCTGGGAGTTCTCGACTCGGACCCTTGCGGTGCCATAAATACGGAGCCACCTTCGTTGCCTTCTCTGGCCTTAATTACACTGGGTCCACATGCATTGCTTGGCGTCAGAGTTATGGCCTGTTCACACTGAATCCAGAACGTTACGGGGCGTTAGCTTTGACATTTAACCCAATCACAAAGCTAATTTAATTGACCACCTGATATATCAAACCAATCACAGGTCAAATCAACAATCTCGGAACCAACGAAGTAACGTAAAGCAACACTCCGAATGCAATGTTAACAGGTCTTTACTCGTATTGAAATAATTTTAAGCAGTCACAGATCTCCAAACAATAGGCCTCGAAACTGTTAAGGTCAGTGATTGGTTAAATTTATTTCGATATAAGCAACGTTGATGGACGAACTCGACCTCTAGAGGTCTTAGGACCCAGTCTGGAGTCCTCCGTACAGATGACATAAGAAACAACACGAACACCCTCATAGGGAGATGTGCTGGCTCACCTAACGTGATGCTCCTATAGAAATATGTAAATATATATATAGGATATATATATTATTTAGGATCCTGGAAATATAAATGATTTAGGCTCTTATAGAAATATATATTAGGTGCATGATTAGAATCATAATAAAGTAGCCAACAAATTCGCGGTGTGGATGTGTCAATGTCCTCGAGACAAAGTACTTGGTGTTCATGCAACACCTCCTAAACGAACAAGCCGTACCACGGAAAATGTGACGTCACGTAGTTAGGCCGCTCGCCGTCGAATTAACGTTTGTTAACATATTTCCAACTTCCCAGCAAAACGTTTTTCTTTCTGTTGCAACTTCCATAAACATTGTTTAAAGCATCAAAATACTGAGTACAACTGTGTATAAAATCAATTTTCATTTCATCTATAATTTTCAATTTAAAATATTTTCATTAATACATGCAAAAATTTAATTGCTACTTTCCCTTGATTTTAAAATATACCATTGTTGTAATGGGGATTTTGCAAACAGTCAAATGATAAAAAAAGTATGGTTTGCAGGAAATATTGACACTTTTTTATTGTTTAGATTCAGACAATACTCCTTCCTTCATGGAAGAATTATTTTTAAATTTATTATTATTATTTTGCTCTATCATTAAATTGTAATATTTAAACATAGTAGTGTTGTTACAAATAGAAAAACAAACCAAACTTAAATTATAATTTATTTATTATTGATCATTATTTACAGAATACAGTTAGTGAATATTTTTTACAGTAAACTGATAATTGAAATTAACTGTTTTTTCTATTCACAATTAAATTTTTTATAAGAAGATAAAAACAATTGCACAAAATAATTTGTACTTAAAAGAAATTATTCAAAATCATAGTAAAAAAAATAATAAAACTACATGAATAACAATAATTCAAACACAAGCTAATATATCCTCATTTTTAAATTTGTTGATGAATACCCTCATAGGGTTGGGGCTACCCTCATAGGACCCCCAACGGCGTCATCCCCCTACGTCATAAAAGGGCGCCATGAACCAACACCTTCTAAAGAACCGTTTAGGAGGTGTTGGTAGCCCACGGTAGTCAGTCTGCGTGGGGTTGCTTAGAAGACAGCAGCGCGTGGGAGTGTGACCACAGAGACGCACTAGGTTTTTGTTGGCTATCAGTCAGAGTCGGATGACTGAGGTAGCTCAGTTAATTGTATATACAGTGGAATCCCGATCTATCGTTTTTCCAGGGACCGACTGAACGGAATGATAAATGCGGGAAAACGATAGATCCGGGAACATAACAAAGCTATATGATCGTCGGGACTGGGTGAAATAAACGACACATACGGGAAAACGATGTTTCAGAAAACGATCTATCGAGATTCCACTGTAGTAGGTAAATAAGTTTTGTGGATAAGTTGAGCATTGTATTTGCGTGTGAATCGTGTGAATAAAATATTTTGAATATTCACTCGAGTGGTGCCAAGTCTGCTACTGTTAACGTTGTCGATCAGAGAAAGATCGCAAGGAGGTCGACAGACTGTTTAGTGAAAAATGGACAATACAAAAAAATTCTGCAAAAAACTTCACCGACATAACTTGTAGCGAATTATAGATAGATCTGTTTGAAGATGGAAAATAACGAAAAATTCAATTTCGAGCTGTCCGATTCAGTTTCGACAGCTGGGTACGCACTGACAGTACAGCTTTGAAATATCGTATCTGGTAAAGCAAGACCTGTAAGTAATCTGTCTCACACCTAGAATGGGAGTGCATGGAACATGTTTCTGCAGACTCTTTCCCGAAAAGGAACCGGAGAATCCAATATGGCGAAAATCCAGCAGCCTTAATCATATATACATTTAAAACTACCGCAATAGTAATTTACTTCAACAATTCGTGTTTCGTAGTACTATCTAAAGAAGTTTAACTTTCTTCATATTATAGAGTTCGTGTTTACAGCTTAATTTTATTTCTAGCTAATCATTTTTCCTAACAAAGTTTTTAACAGTGTAATGGGAAGTAAAAGAAAATAGGAACTGAACGGTTTAATTAAAATTACGATATATATATATATATATATATATATATATATATATATATATATATATATGTGTGTGTGTGTGTGTGTGTGTGTGTGTGTGTGTGTGTATTGAATACAAATTTAATAAATACCCTGAACATTCGGTTAACTTAACATTGCAATATCTGTGAGTCAATCATCCTTGCTTAAATCATAAGAATTTCGTTTTCTCATCTAAGTGAGAATAATTCAGTCTAACATAGTAATTTTTATGCACGGCATTGAATACACCCGAGGATTGTGTTCGAAGTCTTGTAGCAAATTGCGTATTAAGGCAATCCTCTGATGACGCTTGGATAAAATCTCTCGTAACTAGTTGCGTCATGTTAATTCATTGTCACAAATCTTTAAAAACAAACGCGAAGACATGAGTCAACAATGCGTGTTGATTACCCAGAGGTATGTAGGTGTGTATAATTAGGAGTGAAAATCATTAGTATCAGCATTACAAAACTGATTTCAGACAATCAACTGAGCTCATTGTGCACGATTTTACATCTTAATCAGGTTAGTTAAGCTTTCTGAGAAAATTACACTCCCTTACCATCAAAACTTCCGCAAATTATTCTTCTCTGGAGCAAGTATGTTACATAAAAATATTCTCAAAATTACATTGGGCAGTAAATTTCTAGATGATAATTAAATATCGTTCTCTAATAATTCTATTTTACCAAGCATCGTGATATAGAGAGCATGTACTTTTAATTTAATTACATCCTCTAATTGCTTCCAAATCATGCTAAAAAATTTTGACTCATTCCCCAAGTCATAATGTACTATTTAATACCATATTAGATGCAAAAATATTCTAAAATCAGCCAAATTAAATTTTAATTTTCGTAGAATCATTCCAGCTTCCCCCAAAATTTTGACTGTATTTGAGGGCAATCGATACGCAACTTCAATGTGGTTAGCGCCAAAGAAATTATCTCCATATACTTTTTTTTTTCTTTTTTTTTTAAATTTCCAATGTCAAGAATTACAGGACAACAGATATAAAAAAGACAAAAATACAAGATAGAAAGAGGACATCAGTTAATCATTTAACTTATGTCAACTTATGTCAGATAATCCAATACAGCTCCCTTATAGAAACGGGAGGTAGAGCAGGACAAGAAGCAAGGTGATGTATGTCCATTTCTCCCTGGTCATCAGACAGTAGAAAAAGAGGTTCCGGAGCCAAGTTAATTCTATGGAGATGTTTGCGGAGGCCAGAAAAAAACTGTAGCATAGCCACGGATTTTCCTCTAGGCCACTCAGGAATATCATGGACATGGACATACCAGGGCTTGTGACCGCTTCTAGAGACAACAACCTGTGAGAAGGAACCACTGAGGGTCTTTTTGACTATCGTCTTCATGGAATGGTAGGCCAAATCCTGATTATTTAGCTGTAAAACAGACACCCCCTTTTTCGCCAGGAAGTCTGCAGCCACGTTCCCCTTGATTCCGCATTGGGTCGGGATCTACTGCAAGACAACAGTTTTATTATAATCCGACAACCGTTCAAGAAGGTTAACACAGTCATCAATATCTTTGGATCCAGAGAAACATGGGGAGTCTAAGTAAATACGTCGATAGCAAAATTCTTAATGGTAAGTAATAGCTCCTCTCTCTTATTTTGGGACAAGCCACCTGTGTTCCACTGCAGAATTCTAAAAAACTCACATTGAGAGCCAGATTGAGCTGTTTTTGTAGATCATTTTCCCGTAACATCCGTTGCCCAGAGTTCACCACGAGGAGGTAGATCTATGTTGCACTTCTCAACATATAAAATAACTAAAATAACACTTTATTGATAGAGGCTGGGATGAAAGGACTAGTGCTAACTCGATAGGGTATGCAAATCAAACGCATTATTTTGCACACTTTATCATCGTTTCCAAACCAAAGGAATTTTAAGAAAGCCTTATACTCATCGGCGATTGCTCTCATTAGGAAGGTTTTCCAAATGTCACCACTAAAAGCTATGTTTGCGAAATTTCAGAATCATGTCAAACACAGTTGGGTTTGTTTTGAGATCTGACTCTAAGCCAGTGGTTCCTAACCTTTTGTTGATGAGGGACGATTTGACGAAAAAAAATTCGTCGGGGACCACCTCCCAATCAACTCTATAAGAGGTAAAAATAAGTTTAATTTTCTGAAAGAGCAAATTATTTGTGATAAAAAACTTTCTGAAAAGTTTCATATAAACTCTAACAGTGACAAATTTAATGTGAAAGTTAACTTAATAGCAAACATGAAAGCCTCTGTAAACTATAAAATTTAATGAAAAAAAGTTTGCATTACAAGCTGTAAAACTGCTGTGTCGCTGCGACTCCGCGTTGTAGAAAATACGTTAGGGATTTTTAAGCAGAACAGGGATTTTTTTAGTACTCGAAACGTTGAGAAACAAAATAAAAACTGGGAGAATTTGAAGAAAAAAATTCGGAACAAAAAAATTATTTTGTTTCCGAATTTATAAAATTGTTAAATGTACGTTTGTTTTGAAACGGCGAAATAAATTTTTCTTATCACTTCAGATTTCGTGGCCAACTCCTTGGGTTTTAAGAACCACCGGTTAAGAACTGCTTTAAACGATCATTTATGGACTCTGCATTTAAAGCTTTCGACGACGTTTCGTGCCCAATTCTTGCTGTAGTAATTGTCTCGCCTGGCCAACTCACAGCCCGATGCGGTTTCTGACAAGGAGAATTAATAACATCGTTAGCACTCTCTTCTACTACAACTTATTTTAATTGGTCCGTCGTAACTTCATCATACCATATATACTGAAGTATATTTTTACTTAATTTCTTACTAAGCAGTTCGAACCGCTTTTCAGCGATATGGAAATAATTTTCAAGTTCCTCGGAACTACGGTAACCAGGATATATCTGTTAAAGAGATCATGTCATCTTTTTATCTTGATCTTTTCCACTCTTTTTTCCTCAGATACTTTTAGACCAATCTTCTTTTATATCACAAAGTGCGCCAATATTGTTTTTTAATACAAGGATATACTGATAATGTAGTAGATAGTTTATTTTCGATTATGGGGGTACAATGGAAAAAGGACAGAAATCGTCTCATCGTTGAAACTATAGAATCAATCTGATCAGTAACATACAATTATAAAAATACAACATGTAAGTCAATATGAAATAGAAAGTCTTTATCAGAATCAGAAGTTAGAAGAACAGTTCAGAAGAATTTATTATCAGAAGTTTTACTTACAAGAAAAAGAAAATATGAGACTGAGCGATCTTCGACTGAGGAATCTAATTGTTATTTCTTTCAGTTAGTGTGACATGGAACTCGACTTTCGTAATTATTTTGATTCTTATACTGTTTTAACTCTAAAAAATACTATTTTCTTATTTCACAATTTCGAAACAACATTAATTCGGTTCCATGCACATTTATAACTGTATTAATTTTATTTTGTAAATCTTAAATTGTCTATGTGCTGAAAATCATTCCTGTGGTTTTTTGTACCGGTTTTCCTTGAAGAAGCGAATGTGCCTCCCGTAGGCAATTAAGTGTGACCTGTAACAGTACGGATAGTACACAAGGTCACTAGCATAAGAAGGGAGAATTACTTGACACCCTCTCAATCATTAAGGGGACATAGTTCCTTCATAGCAACGTCCCAGCAACCATCTTTTAACCAATCATATAGCTGGAAGGTGTTAATTGTTCTAGAACATTTTCTGACCTCTGCGTTTTCGGTGCTGGGAAGTTTTAACTGTTTTTTGAGCAGTTGAAAAAAAACTGCGACTGTGCTATACCTCGAGGTTGTCCGCTCTTCAGCCCCAATCGCCATTTTTGTATGCTGAGATTTCTGGTCTGCTTTTGGATCAAGTTTAGTACAACAATGATTAACAATCATCAGTCTATAATAAGGGTGGTGGTAAGTAATAATAATTTGTAATATATTTTATCAGGCGAGAGCACAGAATAATAAATATATGCAGCTAAGTTTTATTATGTGTTCTAATACTTTCTTAATGTATGTAGATAATTGTTATGTTGTTTCTGTGCAAATTGTAGCTAACGATAAAATTTATTTTACATAAGAAGAGATATTAAATGCTAATATTATTTATTTAAATTGAGTTTGTTTTTCTAATTATCTCAGACAAGAATGTGTTTTCTCCAATCAACAATTTTAAAAAGTGCCACTATACGATCATCTATTTTATTACATGTTCTAATTCCACAAAATAGTTAGTATTATGAACTTAAAATTGTTTTGTTTTTTTATTTTAAAATGTTCCATTCTATTTTTAAAAAAGTAAACTAAATATAAAAAAAAATTCTTTTCACAAATTGTATTTTTATTTATATAATGAATACAATTAAGTGTTGCTGGGTGAGAATAAATATTATATTCGTATATTTCCATACACTTCTTCCCCCTTTTTTTAGAAATGTTCTCTTTATATACTTTTAACTTCTGACAACCAGGGCGCGGTGGCCCAGTTGCCAGAGGCAGCGGACCAGTGATCTAAACGTCTCTAGTTTGATGCCAGACGCTGACAAATCCACCGTCGTGTTCACTAATGGTGCCGGGACACGTAAAAGCTGTCGTGGCTGCAATGTCCTTGAAGTTCTCAAATTTACCTCTAGAGGTGCGGGGTCAAGTTCTCCGGTCTCGTCACTTGACTCGGTTCAAAGTTACGGGATCGGCCCATAGGGGGGGGGGGTAATGCTGGTCCACCTATACGGTGCTCTCAAAAGTGGCCGACAAAACCGCGGTGTCATATGGCGGTAAAGATAATGTCCAAGAAACCGTCTGCTGCATTGGAAAAAAAAAAAAACTTCAGACAACCTACTCGGAACCAGATTTCCAAAGCACCTTAGCACCTTAGTATATTGTGTAAAATCCAAATCCAGTTTAAAAAGGAATATTGGAACTTGTTAAAATTGTAAAAAAATTTGATCATCTAATAGCCGTTTGTGAAAGTAGGATAAGTTTACCCAACAAAGTTTAAAGTGTGCTGAATAAGTCTAAAAAAATTCTCCAACAACGCTTATTGTAATATGTTGAAAAGGAATGAACATTTATTTAATGTAGAAGCATGTCCCAATCAGATTAATGGTTCAGTAGAAAAACTTGCCTGGATAATAGACACAACCGCCTCTAATCACTTTTGTTACTGTTTAAAATTATTTTTAGACTGTGTGCCAGTAAAAAATACCACTATGGCTTTAGCAGCAGGAAATTTAGAAAGTCTTGTAGAGGTAATAGAAACATTGAAATTTTGTGTTAAAGTTAGGAGTAAAACAGTTAACACAACAGTTCAGAACATAATGTATTCGTCGAAGTAAAGGCGTAACCTCATTTTCGGTTCTTTTATAGAGAAAACTGATGAGAGCTTCAAAGGAGAAAAAGGAAAAAAAAATCTGAGTGTACGAGAAAAAGGGGGAAAAGTTGTTTTATGCAAGGACAAATGGTCTTTACTTTTGCACACAGTGGTACTATGTCAAAGCAAAAGTATATAGTAATGACACTCAAAGTGAAGAAGTATTATAATTTCGTAATTAAATTAGTCTTAATTTATGGCACAATCGTTTCTGCCATGGTCATAACAACTGTATTTTCCATACCAGTTAGAACGTGTGAAAGGGTTACCTACCTTTAAGTCAGACAAAATAGAATGAACTTCGTGCAGGATAGCAAAAGCTAAAAGGAAATTCTTCAAGTCTAGTGTCGGAATAACATTTTCAAAACCTTTAGAAATAGTGCTTATGGATGTAAATGGTCCTATGCTCGTATTATGCAGAGGAGGGCGCAAGTATTTTTTATCTATAGTGGACGACTTCAAAAGAAAGGTCACCGTGTATGTCATGAAACTAAAGTCGGAGGTCTTTGAATGTTTCACTCAATATCAAAGGAGAAATGGACAGTTTCATACCTCTAAAATTACTAATGTGAGAACAGATAATAGATTGGAGTTTTTCCAGTTAAGAATTTAATGAAATTTTAGAATAGAGAATACACGAAAAATGAACAGTGAAAGATACAATCTAACTGGTATGGATGGTATAACAGACATGTTAGAATCCAGCAGTTCAAGTATGCAGATCACTCATTAAAGAAATTAATTGTTCTTTAGTATCCGATTAGCTGCCATTTATTATAACTAGTTGCGTTTTTAACTACAGTGTGTAACAAAATTATAAGACCACCCAAAATATCACTCATTTTAATATTACACTGCATAAAATGAATAATTTTAAAATTTGAAGCAAATGAAAAAAGTTATATTTTCTCAAATAAATCGCTTAAAGGAAAAAAAAATGAATTAATTTCACACAACAAATGATTTTTTGAAATCTCAGTGTAACATAAATATAAGACCACTTATTTTTTTATTTAAAATTATTTGCGTTTTTAAAACTATTTTATTTTTTCTTTCAAAATCGTAGATAAACTGTAACATTACATCACAAAAAAGTCCAAACGATAATATTGTAAAAGAAAATAGAATTTAATTTGTTTGTTTTTATGAGGAAATTCACAATGCCGCGTGGAAGAGAATTATCTGAACTAGAGGTTCGAAAAATTTGGATTTATAAGGGCTATGGAAAATCGGAACGTGAAATAAGTAAGATACTTAAACGTTCTAAAACTGCTATTCATAACGTTTTAAGTAAAAGAGATTTTTATGGAAAATATAAAAGATCTGGCAGAAAGAGTAAATTATCAGCTCGAGATAATAGACGAATTTTCAAGCTTGCAACGAAACAGAACTTGTCTACTCGTAAAATAACACAGCAGACAAGTAAAACTATTTCACATATGACAGTCTGGCGCACTTTAAGATCACATTTAAATGTTGCTCTTCGGAAATTAAAAAGAAAACCAAGACTGTTAAAGCATCATAAAGAAGGAAGGCTGAAGTGGGCAAAGGAAGTCATGACCTGGGATGCTGCTTTGAAAATATTATTTTTTCCGACGAAAAAAATTTAATTTGGATGGCCCGGACGGTAATATTTCCCACTGGCATGATTTACGAACGGAACTTCGGGTTTTCTTCAGTAAACAGATCGGTGGTGGCTCTGTGATGGTGTGGGGAGCTTTTGCATATGATGGGAATTGTGATCTGCAGCGAGTTCTTGGAAAAATGGACTGCATTTGTTATCAACAACTGCTTCACCAACACCTTATACCTTTTGGCCCATTTTTAAGAGGATCAAACTGGAAATTTCAGCAAGACAATGCGCCATGACATGTGTCTAAATCAAATAAAAACTGGTTTCAAAAAGAAAAAATCGAGGTCTTAAACTGGCCAAGCCTTAGTTCAGACCTGAATCCCACCGAAAACTTGTGGGACCATTTGGCTCGTCAAGTGTATGCAAATAACCGTCAGTGTGATTCTGTGTATGAACTGGAACTAGCTATCATGGATGAATGGGACAAAATTCCCAAATATTTGTTCGAAAACCTAATTAATTCAATGAAACGTCAAGTATTTGAAGTTATTCAGAAAAATGGGGGATCAACATCATATTAGTTTTATTAAAAAAATTTGTTTTAACTAGTGGTTTTACAATTTTGTTACAGATATTTGATTGGAAAAATTTGAAATTGTTGATAAAATAATTAGTATATTTAAATATCTCTTAAAATTAATATACATATATTTTATGTGTCATTTATTAACATCAACCTAATTTAATTTTTTAAAAATTATACTGTTTATAGTAAATATCACAAAATACACAGTGGTTTTATAATTTTGTTACACACTGTATATACTTTATACAGTTTGTACATAATTTTAAGGATTATAAAGTGACATTGCCAGGGTATATGCAATTATTTTTCTATTTTTAGTTGTCTGTAAAGTCATGTATTCTAGGAGCTGGCATGCAGTATGCGATTCTTGTTTAAAAAGAAGAAATTATATGATGAGTGATGATTTCTAGAAATCTAAAGCTTTACATCTTTAGTTTGAATAATAAAGCCGGATACCAACTCCTGAGGGTTCCTTTAGTAGCGATCGTTGAATCGAATGTTGTTGATTGCAATTTTCACACGTGCATCGATCTACAATTATCTTTCTATCATTTTAATTTGTTTATATATGATTTTATTTTCCTCGCGGTGATGAGGTATCCTGTTTGCATTTAAGATTCCCGAAATTAAGTACGTACCAGATGATTTTAATTTTTCAGGGAATTTACCGATTTATTCTAACTCTAAATTGACTATTTTTGAAGTGAAGCTGAAAGAAAAAAAAATAGCAGCAAGTGTATTGTTACGGCGCTATGCTAAAGATCATTCTAAGTTCCTTAAAAATAATTGCGTCAGTGCCATCATCAAGTGTCAGAGAGCTATTCATAAAAGCTTTCAACTATAATCGAAGTTAAAACAAATTTCGAAACCTCAGAAGAAAAAAAAACTTATCTTTTATTTAATCTTTACCTAAAATGATATTTTTCCGCTTGAAAAGCAGTATTTCACCCTCATTGAAATTCAAAAACATATGGCTAATTTATTCTATAAAATTGATTTTAACTTTTCATGTATTATAAGTAAGGGTACGTAAATTTCGCATAAAAATATTGAGATTTCGCAAAAAAAATATATACAATGTATAAAAATTCGCATTTATTCGCAAAAAAAATTTTTAAATATCGCATTTATTAAAAAATATTACAATTTTACTTATTTGGATAGGTAAGCATCAAAATTGTTAATTAAAAGCAAACATTGTAATGTCTCCACATTAAGTCTTTGCCTTCTGTCATAAATTACTATGTTGTACATACTAAAATATCTCTCAGCATCAACGCTGTTAACGGGACTATAGAGGCTTTGTATAGCTGCTTTTGCAAAATTAAGGTAGCAGCATTTCGTTGCAATTAAAATCTGTATAACATTTTCGGGAGTCTCTTGGTTGACAACTGTAAGTAGCTGGCTGTGAAAATGGTTGTATCCGTCGATGAGCTCACCCCGTGGTATTTTTTTAAAGAATGGTAGTTTAGAGAAGCTTTCCAATAATAAATTTGTGTTCAAAGCTTATGTGGGCGTGGTCGAGGTTACAGATGCACGAAACAATCTGCCAATGAGCCGGTAGCTTTCGTTTGTTGCTTTGGATGTCGTCATGTGTAGAGTAATTTTGCTTAAACTGTTCTCTGCTGCGGAGCTCAATATTATGCGGAGCATAATATTGAGCTCCTGATCGATTTCACCATTCTCATTAGTAAAAATGCTTTCTGTTTTTCCCCCTCCAAAATACCCTTGACTTAAGCACTCAAGAGACGTTCTTAAATCTACTAAATTGAGCCACAAAACTTGATGGTTGATTTTTATAGTTAGATTTTTAGGTTCGACTTAGATACGGACAAACTTCCGGGTGAAATTCAAAGCAAATCCGAAGGAGAGTGAGATTTCTCAGTTAAAGACAGGGGATGGTCTTAGTTAAACAATTATGTTAATAAATTATTACTATTATTACCTAATTTCGCGTAAAAAGGCGTTTATTATGGAGTTTTCACCGAAAAGAAGTAAAAAAAAGAATTTTCGCATTTATTCGCTCATATCGGCAAATTTCGCATTTATTCGCATCTATTTGGTACAAACGAAAATTGCGTATCCCTAATTTTAAGCCGTAGCTGAAAACTTTGATGCAAGCTGATAAATTAGACTGTAAATTTTTGTGTTTCAGCATAAAAATTTTGACCACCGTATAAGAAGAAAAAAGAAAGTGATTGTTTTCCTCCAGTAAATAAAAATCTAATATAGAAAATATTTCTATGTCCTTGAAAAGATTTTCAGCCTTAGAAGAAAAAAAAATGAGAAATCTAAATTTTTCGATGCCCCTCTAAAATGCTAAACTTCTAAATGAAAGTGGGATAAGCGACAACACTTTGGCGACCAAGATAACAACAGATCCAGATATATGCCGCGTATAGACTACAGAGATCCCGCACTGACAGTGCCTCACAGGTCTAGAGATGGGAAATGTCCATAACAAGATGACCGGGGGGGGGGGGCATGGATGAAGCGGTCTGCATCAATAACATCGGAGAACTGAGGTCCATGTCGCTGGCCCGGCACTTTTGGAATTTCGAGTTGAAACTTTCACAAAAATTAGTACCTAATTAGTACCAATTAGTACCAAAATATTAGAATTAGTACCCATCAGGATCGCGAGTTATAGCGTTTCCGATTCTGCCGGGCCAGCGACATGGTAGCCCGGCACTTTTGGAATTTCGAGTTGAAACTTTCACAAAAATTAGTACCTAATTAGTACCAATTAGTACCAAAATATTAGAATTAGTACCCATCAGGATCACGAGTTATAGCGTATTCGATTCTTCAGGGCCAGCGACAATCAGGTCGCTTCCGAGCCCGACGCTTTGGAATTTCGAGTTGAAACTTTCACTAAAATTAGTACCTAATTAGTACTAATTAGTACCAAAATATTAGAATTAGTACCCATCAGGATCGCGAGTTATAGCGTGTCCGATTCTGCCGGGCTACCATGTCGCTGTCCCGGCACTTTTGGAATTTCGAGTTGAAACTTTCACAAAAATTAGTACCTAATTAGTACCAATTAGTACCAAAATATTAGAATTAGTACCCATCAGGATCACGAGTTATAGCGTATTCGTTCTTCCGGACCAGCGACAATCAGGTCGCTTCCGAGCCCGACGCTTTGGAATTTCGAGTTGAAACTTTCACAAAAATTAGTACCTAATTAGTACTAATTAGTACCAAAATATTAGAATTAGTACCCATCAGGATCGCGAGTTATAGCGTGTCCGATTCTGCCGGGCTACCATGTCGCTGGCCCGGCACTTTTGTAATTTCGAGTTGAAACTTTCACAAAAATTAGTACCTAATTAGTACCAATTAGTACCAAAATATTAGAATTAGTACCCATCAGGATCACGAGTTATAGCGTATTCGATTCTTCCTGGCCAGCGACAATCAGGTCGCTTCCGAGCCCGACGCTTTGGAATTTCGCGTTGAAACTTTCACAAAAATTAGTACCTAATTAGTACTAATTAGTACCAAAATATTAGAATTAGTACCCATCATGATCGCGAGTTATAGCGTGTCCGATTCAGCCGGGCTACCATGTCGCTGGCCCGGCACTTTTGTAATTTCGAGTTGAAACTTTCACAAAAATTAGTACCTAATTAGTACCAATTAGTACCAAAATATTAGAATTAGTACCCATCAGGATCACGAGTTATAGCGTATTCGATTCTTCCTGGCCAGCGACAATCAGGTCGCTTCCGAGCCCGACGCTTTGGAATTTCGAGTTGAAACTTTCACAAAAATTAGTACCTAATTAGTACTAATTAGTACCAAAATATTAGAATTTGTACCCATCAGGATCGCGAGTTATAGCGTGTCCGATTCAGCCGGGCTACCATGTCGCTGGCCCGGCACTTTTGTAATTTCGAGTTGAAACTTTCACAAAAATTAGTACCTAATTAGTACCAATTAGTACCAAAATATTAGAATTAGTACCCATCAGGATCACGAGTTATAGCGTATTCGATTCTTCCTGGCCAGCGACAATCAGGTCGCTTCCGAGCCCGACGCTTTGGAATTTCGAGTTGAAACTTTCACAAAAATTAGTACCTAATTAGTACTAATTAGTACCAAAATATTAGAATTTGTACCCATCAGGATCCCGAGTTATAGCGTGTCCGATTCTGCCGGACTACCATGTCGCTGGCCCGGCACTTTTGGAATTTCGAGCTGAAACTTTCACAAAAATTAGTACCTAATTAGTACTAATTAGTACCAAAATATTAGAATTAGTAACCATCAGGATCGCGAGTTATAGCGTGTCCGATTCTGCCGGGCTACCATGTCGCTGGCCCGGCACTTTTGTTATTTCGAGTTGAAACTTTCACAAAAATTAGTACCTAATTAGTACCAATTAGTACCAAAATATTAGAATTAGTACCCATCAGGATCACCAGTTATAGCGTATTCGTTTCAATCTTTCCTTTGGACCCAAGAGTAGATCGTTGTGGTTTTGAGTCTTTGACCCACGAAGCTATCAACGTGTTCTATTCTGAATTAATGCTGGTCTGAATTAATGCTTGTTTATACAGATGGCGCTTGCATGGAAAACTGTATGTATGTAGGAGCAGAGGTCTTATGTCAGCGTTTCTCATTGACCAACTAGAAAACACTGGCCCCCTTTTCCGGTGGGCTGGTGGGTGAGGGGATGGGTAACGTTGGAATATGAACTCCAGAAAAGGGGAAAGTTAAGGCTGCTATGTAAAAAAAAATAAATAAATAAATAAATAAATCGCTGTTCGGACCTTGTTTCTTAATCTGGTAGTGGGCGGAGAAGAGTTGACAGTTGGAGAATTCCCCCCCCCCCTTGGATGCATTTTAATGAACCTCGCCATAGGGGGTGAAGATGCTACAACCATTTTCCCCTTTCCTGATAAGACAGTCAACTGATAACGTTGGAAGGCGAAAATTCAAAGCGCGGCCTGCTTAAAGTCTGATGAGACGTTTTTACAAGACTCTAGTCGCAGCCTACGATCGGCCCTGCTCGAAGTTTAAAAGTAAAATTTAGACAGACTTTCACAAAATTACCGATAAATTATATATATATATATATATATATATATATATATATATATATGAACTTAAAAAGCTTTTGGGAATGCACAACTCTTTTAAAAGTTATTTAAATGGGCATTTAATAAACATTACACTATAAAATGTTGATTTAAAAAAAATTTCATTTTATAATAAAACCCATCATTTTTCTATTTCTCAATTTTATGTTAAGAGTTTAAAAATAATATTTTGGTAAGACATTTGGATCAGATAGGAATGACGGAATGGAGCATTTTAACACGACATTATCTGTTTTTATGTGTGTTTTTTGACTGGTTTGCAGGGTAAACTACATATACTACTGTGATCAAAAAGTTTCCGGAATGCTTCATTTAAAATACATATATAATAGATATGGTCTGCAAACTTTTATCAAACATTTTTACGACTTCTATAAACATCTGGCAATAGTCAGTAATTTATTTAATTTTATCTTCCAAAAATAAAATTACTTTTAATTGTGGTACTGACGAAAATTTTTGCGGTACTAATCGGTACTAACGAAGTACTAACGAATGACACTAGTGAAATTCCAGAATTGCATAGGTGCGGGGCTGGTGAAATGCTGGCCCCGCAATAAAAATTGCATTAAATTTATTTTAAATGCGGTACTAACGAAAATTTTTGCGGTACTAACCGGTGCTAACGAAGTACTAACGAATGGGATATGTTTGGATTAAAATTTGCTTAGGTGCGGGGATCCCTGCTTGTTTTATTAGATGTGACATCGCACATGTAATAAAAAATATAACAACATGGCGGCCTGTTAAACAAATGTCTTCGGGAGTGAAGAATTTCTATGTTAGATGTTTAGCGGAAGTATTAAAAGCAAGTAATATAATAATCGCCAAAAACCTAATTTCTGCCATACTCATGGTTGCTGAAAGTGAATATATTGGCAAACTTGTAAACAAAGGCGAAGTAACCTCAGAAGATTCTCCTGCAGAGAAGTCTCGGAAGCTCCTCAAGAAAGCGATTTCCGACGTCCAGTTCGAGGAAAGTTATTTCGATGAAGAAGACGATTCAGATAACGAACAACAGTGCGAGCTGGATGAAAACGCTGGGGAAGATTCTCGAAGAATTGAAAACCCTTTTGAAAATTGGGTAAAGAGTATATACTCCAATGTAAAAGACAACACAACCGATACTGGAGAGCACCTAAATGCACTCTACTGTCCACCAATTATACCATGTGTCATCGATTTGGTTAAAGATCTGCCTTTAGTTGGTGCAGTAATGATACCAATGTTTAGATATGGTAAACCTCGCGCAAGCAGTGCGTTGGTGGAAAGTTCATTCAACAATCTTAAAAACAGAATGTTCAAAAACGACTCATTGCCGATGAGACTAGATTTGTTTCTGACAAAACACATATCGTGCATAGATGGGCTAGTAAAACTAGTTGCTCCCACCCAGTCGAATGAAAACTTTACAACAGCAGCTACCAGAAGCCTACAACAAGACTCAGAATCGGGTTCTCCACTAATTCCACCCCTTCCCCAGAGCCTATCTACAGAATATAAAACAACAGTGGCTCCCAGATGTCTACAACAAGACTCAGAATCGGGTTCTCCACCAATCCCACTCCTTCCCCAGAGCCTATCTACAGAATATAGATCAGTCCAAACCAAAACACCTGAAAAACATGAACTAATTTTTAAACCTCCAGAATATATTACAAATGACGTGTGTCCGGAATGTTCAAAAGGACAATATCCAGGAGGTGCTCACAAGTGCATCAAATGCAAAAACCCAGTGCACATAATTTATAGCACATGCTCACGCCCAATTGACAGTGACGAAGGTTATAGCCAAAAACACATTTGCATAAAGTGTTACATAGGTACAGCATCTGAGGATGTCGTGAGAGAAAATTGGCGAAACCGAGGCTACACACGAATAAAAGAAAATGCTCAAAGACAAGGACCAGTGAAAAGACCAACTGACGATAGTGACGAAAATAACAAAAAACGAAAATTTAGAAGTATTAGATCATACTTAGTCCGCCAGCCAGATTTGTCTAATTTAGAAGTTTCAAACAAGAGGCCAAGAGGAGTTGGTCTGTTGAAGAATGGAAATAGAGCCTCTGAGTTAAAAGCAGTCGCTTACAAAGGCAAAACAGTGTCAAAGGTTACGTTGATAAACACTTGTGCCTTCGATAGTTTTGCCCAAGTTGTTTCTTGCGCTTACAGCCCTGCATTGAAATGACAGCCCTGCATTGAAAGAGTTAATTGAATCAAAAAATGATAACACATCTTCAGACAAATTTCTTAGCTTCTGCAAAGTTTTAGCTAACAAAGGTGTGACCTCTCAGACCTATAAACATAGATTAGAACTTCTAATGACAGCTTTTCCGAACTTGGAAGCATGCCCAGGAGAACTAAGTATGTTAAACACTGAGAGCACAGCGGCAGAAATGGTAGGCAAAATGACAGAAAAGTATCCAAGCATCAATGATGTGTCGTTTTGTCCAAGTTGCGAAACTCTTCAGCAACAAAGAACATCATGTCTCGCAATTACAATGCCAGCTACTGGCTTTTATGGTCTACCCAGCTGGATTGAAGAAATACTCCAGAGTCAGCAAGTGAAGTTCGACAATCCTAATTGTAGCGAAGGAGAAAAAACAATCACCAGAAAGCCTTCTAGCATGTGGTTGTTCATTGAACTAATAAATATTTTTGAGGGAACCTCTGAAAACTCATCGACGAATTTAGAAAAACTCAACAGGGATATACTGACTGAAATAGAGGTACGTTAAATTTGAAAATGTATATAAGTTAGTGTTTGGCCTACTGTGCTGGGTTATGCACGGAACATATGTCTCAATAACACCCCAATTAGAAAAAAATTCAAATAAGTTCTAATGTATATAATTGTCGTTATCTATATAACTATATAGACCTGGAGCCAGGGCCGAAAAGCATATATCCTTCTTGACATCAGCTTCAAGGTTTACACACAATCAATCACATCAAATTTTCAAACAAGAGGTTATCAACTTCTATTTCTCAAGCTAATCTTTAAATGAAGATAAATAAACTGAAGGAGGTAGCACACTTGTCTAGAAAACCAGATTGGGTTGAAATCTTGGATATAATACCAGCTTTTTGAATATATTCACCCAATTAAAAAATTTAAAAAAAAAACTTATTTAAATAATTATTGACATCCGTGACTTAATTACTTCTTTTTTTCCAGATAACCCCATGTGATTTACCTCTTTTTATTCCAGTATCTGGGATTCAGTACCAATTGAGAGGATTCATTGGATTCAGTGGACGCCGAACAAGCGTAAGCAGTGTAGTACATTATACAGCTACAGTGAGATGAGTCAATGAATTGTGGGAATTGTATGATGACACCAAAGACAAAAAAAAAGTCTGATATCACCTTCGAATAAAACAACGTGTCAAATTTTAATATATACGATTTGATCATTTTGATGATCAGATATTCAATTTAATGGTAATTTAGTTGAAATTACCATTGAATTACCTATGGAAATTCATAGGAGTTTATTGTTAGTTATATAGCCGGTAAGAGCCGAACCTTAAAATATAATTCTCTCAAACTAAAGGAAACCTCTCGTTTTGATTTTCCGTCTATTTGTTCACTTTATTTTTATCGAATCAATTCTTCGAGGCTTTAAAGGGAAATGCGACGATCATTGAAGTGAAATGACTTTTACCACAGAAGATTCAATTTTTTAAGGGACACTGTTTAACCCTTTCAACGGCAGTGACGAAATATTACGTCGAGCCCTGACTGTCTCATCCGGGCAGTGACGAAATATTACGTCCGACCTTAGCCGTCTCATTCGGGCAGTGACATACCCCTGAACAGGCGCAGGTTATTTTTCCAGCACTGCACGGAGTTTTTCCCCCGTTTTCGGAACGATAAAAGGTGCTTGATTTACAACCTCGAATTGTCCGAAATTGGGGAATGAAGACCCCTACATGTACATCTCCGATTCTGACGCATTCACGGGATGGGGGTCTGAATAGAGCGACGTTGGTAAGTTGGAGGGGCGGGGGGGGTTGCAGATCGACTTTCCCGAAAAGTCAGATGTTCGGTAATTGCATCAGTTTCCAAGAAGGAAGGTCAAGAATGGAGGGTGTGGAATATCTAGCTGGCTGTTGTAAGGCCACAGGAACAGGGCGCTTATGAATTTCCCTAGGATCATAATCTGGGAGATTCGCGAATTTTTATGTTTTTAAACATTAACAAGTTAAAAATTTCAAAGGCAATAATTTAAATTATGATTAAATTATTATTACGATTAATGATAAAGTTTTCATTGCACTATTAGTATTTACATATGATAAATTATATATTAAATACATGAAACCATGATTTTTTTTATCCTATGTCAACAAAACTCTTACTAATCACAGTGATAGATAAAATATGATATTGCAATGATAGAAGTTCCCTCCTACTTTATCTTTTACTTTACAATCTAGATAAAGCCATTATAGCTAATAAAATTACATTTGAATGAAACATAATGTAAAACTATATACATAAGTAATTTTGATTTAAATCAATGATTTTTTTTAAAAAATCAAGTGATTTAAATCCTAATTTAAATCAGGATTTAATTCATGTACTGTATATTTAAATTATGTATATTTAAATTTAATTAATCGTCTTTTAATAATTTTTATAACTAAAATAACGATTTTAATAACTAAAATAATGTCTAAACATATTTTATTTTATTTTATTAATTTGGCTACATTTCAAACTTTTCAATTATTATTTTATTACTTTCCATACAAGTTTGAAAAGTTATTTGATGTTGTACAGTGCTTCATACTGGGAAATGGCTGAATGGTAGGGCTCTGTCTTTCGGTCCCGAATCCTACTTCTGGCATGGATGATTCCCGCCTTTCGTAATCGGCTTTAAAATTAGGTTCCAGTCTATCTAATTAACCCTCGTGTAACAAAATATTGTTTAGTTCTTCATCTCGGTCTTCTAACATCTTGTTTTAATCTGTAAATTAATGGGTTGGAGGGATTGGTGAGAAATTCTTAGGTGTTTCTTTTCTTTTTTTTTAACTCACGATGAACTACCTACCCAAATTATCAGGTGTAAGGCGTTTAGAGCGTCACATTCGAGGTTATCTCCACAATTTTGATCATCCTCATGAGATAGGAATTTTCTCCTGATTTCGTACCCCTCTCTTGCGTAGCCGACTTCCCAGCGAGAGGATTTTCGGACCCCGTAGCTGTTTCCTTAAAATTTCATTGATTTTTGATAGTGGTTGGAAGCAAATTAATGAAAGCATAATTTTCCGGGTGAACCTTACGGTGCTGGAGTTCGCAGGTTCGAGTCCCTTTTCTATATGAATGTTTGTATTCATCTGTATCGACATTAAGCAGTAAGTCCCGGTCAAATTAGTCTTCGAGTACCAAAAATTGACCTAAGCTCTCTAAACAACCAAATTATCGGAATTTCTTTATTACAGCATTTAACTAGGACATTGATATGACCGATACAATCTTAAAATTGCAGTTAAAAAAAAGATGTATTTTCATAGACACAAAAAGAATATGATTAAAACAAAACTGATTTGTAAAATTGTGTATTTAACTATAAACTTGTGTATGTACGTATGTGCAATAGCGTCTAAATAGTGCATTCAATTGAACTCAAATCCAATATGTGTGTTGCGAGAAAATACTAAATTTTTAATTCTGATATTTCAAAAAATTTGGTTTTCTGCATGAAAACCATGAAAATTGGCAAGTCATAAGTTAAGCATGAATATTCATGATAGGGAAGTGTCATTTGGAACTCTAATTTCGGCATTCCTAAAATTTTAAGATTTTGAGAGAAAGATTGAAAACAATTAAAACATTAATTACAAAGTTATGTTGAGAAATTTAATTACTGATGAATTTGAATATGATTGATGATTGGTGATTTTGAATATGATGTGTGTAACTATAAGTAAATGTTACTGGTGATTTTAATTGGTAGTAACAAAGTTATTGTGAGGAATTTAATTACTGACAAAACATTATTATTGAGGTGTATAACTATTAGTAAAAATTATTGATGAATGTAATTGGTAGTAACAAAGTTATGATGAGGAATTTTATTACTGATGGAACTGATTATCAATGATGTGTGTATCTATTAGCAAATATTTATTGTTGAAATTAATTGTGATAATTATTGCGGTTAACATTTGTGAATATCTAGAAAAATTGCATTGAATGATTAACTTGAAAGAAATTTAGAATAAGATTAAATAATTTGAAGAAAGTTTAATGAATTTTGAAGTGTTATTGTATATAAAATATATAGTAGTGTAAATAAACCATATATATTCAAGCATAACCTTTGAGCAGTCATTTTGGTACTGTGTGTCACTTTTTATACTAACCTTGAGATCATGCCAAAAATGGAATATTATGTTATAACCTTAATTCTAAAATTTAATATTATCTAATTTTGGTTTGTTAAAATAATTCTTTTTTCCGAAATTTCATTACATATACGAAACAATAAGTAATTCTGTGTGTGAACTGCAATATTCTTTTATCGTTTTGTGTGAGTGTAATTCGTTTAACAATGAAATATAAAATTCATAGGATAAAACAATGTGATTGTAACATGACACATTTAAATAATTTGTGTATTATTATGTTTTAATTATACAAAATTTACACTTATAACATTTTTTAACCACTTGCAGTGTTTCAGAATGTGTAAATATTTTTACGGCTGTTAAAATGTATCTTCTGTGTAACAAAATGGTAATTATAGAAGTTTAAATTTTTGGTTCCTGAAATCAATGAAGAAATAAAATTTATATGGGAAAACGTGTGAAAAATATTATGCTAGTGAGATGAAATATTTAATGGAATTCTCTAGAATTTTTTATTAACTTAAAACTATAAGAGATGGTTTAAAATCTGAAATATTTAATATTTAATTTATATTTTCGAATGCTTTGTTTTGAAAATATCTGAAGTTTGGAAGAAATTGAATATAATATTTTTGCCAAATTTTCATAGCATTTTAACGTTATCATCAACCGCTACGGAGGAGTGTTTCAGAGGAACGGAAATCTCTTATACACGACCCTCAAAAGCTGTTCCCCCTTTTCCTCTGGTCTAGCCTACGGCTAGAGCGGGTGGAATAAGCCACACACACACACACGTACGGTTTCCTAGAAAAATTCCGCTTTCTTGTTGGGGAACAAATTTGGGGGAGACACTAGCGGGGTGCTAAATTTTATTACTGTTGAGGGTTGCGGTGACAGGCAAAAGATACTTCCGAAAAGGGGGAAAGAAGTATTTTTGCAGTGAAAACAAACTTTTTTCCAGGGAATCGGGCCGCTTGAAGGGTAGAACTGTACAAGTTTCAGAAGCCAGGATAGGTGAATTAGAGTTTCGAATTGAGCCGGTGAAAGGGTTAAACAATTGATTTTACATCACCAATTTACTAATATCGCTTCTTGTGCTGTAATATTGCTTATTTCCACTGTCATAGTTTTAAATAATCGAGTTTTAATTTTTGAAACAGTCATGATCATTGTTCAAGCATTATCTCCAATAACTCAGGGAGCAACGGTGGTAACAACATATTTTGAATAAAACATTTCTGGTCAAAAATGAAATTGCCCGGACGTATTTTTTATTTTTACTTTCCTGTTAAGAAGCATTGATTTTTAAGAAATTAAAAAAAACGCGAGTTACTAAATTGTGTTTTTGTTTGTCTTACTCTTACTCATATTAGGCATTGCCTGCATATGCTTGCTGCATTCTCTGATTGTTACTCTATTTTGTGTATCCCATATCACATGTACTTATAACTAAATATTATATCTGCTCTGGTGTCCTATTGCAATTGGCAATTCTGGCTCTGTAATATACTTTCGAACACTTTGATTTATGCAATTGTCTTCTAATAAAGATAATTTTGTTTAAAAAAAAATAAATAATAAAAAAAAAATCTGACGACATCATATCATAGATCGTAGATTGGTGGTTGCCTAAGGGATATTTCCCGCAGGTTAACTAACTAAAAGGTGGGGTATATAACTTTAAGAGGTGTTATAATTGGGGCTCCGGCTCCTGAATGCTCTGGTGCGTGTTACGCTGCGGCTGACTTGCGTTGACTAGACATTAGGGTGGAACGAAAGAAACTTTTTTTTCAATTTTTCAATATGCTCTAGATTTCAAAAGTTGCCTTTTAACAAAATAAAGACGGAAATTAAATATTAGCGTAATTAGTGCATGTTTTCAGTTAGCGCAAGAAGGGCAAACTTTTGGTTTTTATTAAATTTTTGACAAATTTCGCAATTATTTTGAAATTGAATACACTTGTAGTACAAAAAAGCAGCAAAATATGTAATTTAAACATTCTTTTTAGTGAGGAGACCTGCTAAACTGATTATATAATACGTTTTACTTCATAAAAATAGTACACATAAAGGCACTGATTGTTACTCTATTTTGTGTATCCCATATCACATGTACTTATAACTAAATATTATATCTGCTCTGGTGTCCTATTGCAATTGGCAATTCTGGCTCTGTAATATACTTTCGAACACTTTGATTTATGCAATTGTCTTCTAATAAAGATAATTTTGCTTAAAAAAAATAAATAATAAAAAAAAAATCGGACGACATCATATCATAGATACTCGGACATCACGGTGGAACGAAATATTGTTTTTTCAGAATTTCAATATGCTTTAGTTTTCAAAAGTTGTCTTTTAAAATTAAAATTAAGAATATAAAATATTTTTGCTCTACTAAAATATTTTCAAGTGCCGCAAAGGGCTTCAAAATGGATATTTTTATGAAAAAGTGATTATATTTGTATTTTTTGTTAATTTCTTTTATATTATATTAAAATAATGTATATTTTCTGTAAATAAAATATTCAAAATATGATATTTTGACAGAAAACTCGCATATTCTAAGTATTTCTAATTTTTAGATGCCATAACAGAACAACTGATTTTGTGGAATTTCGCGATTTTCATTATATTAATTTTACAGTAGCATATTCTTATAATACACATTGGAATCAATGAAAAACAATTTTTAATTGACGGACCTTAGTTAAAATAAACAAATTACACTTATTTAGAAAAATATTAATGTAATGTCTATAAAGGCAAAACGTTATTTTGAAAAAAATATTCATGCTTTTCAAAAGTCCATAGTAATCACACATGGTTTCCATTATTTATTTCACTGATACATTGAATTGTTTTATTGTTTCAAATTTTGGCATTATCTTTTGAGAATGTATTTTTGTTTTTATCAATGCATCTCATGCAGAAGTACCACGAACGGACAAGGATGACACGGTAACGAATTTAACAATCCTTTCTACTACTTGTGTGTGACATGGAATGTTGTTGAAGTCAATAATTTAAATGAACTGTCCCTACGTCACCTATTTTGTTTCCTAAATGGAAAAACTAAAGGTCCAAATGAATTTGGAGGAGAAATAGGTAAACAACTAGAAAACTGCTATGAACTTCCAGTGATTGAATTTTCACCTATTGAAAATAACATTCCATTACTAGAAATTAAGGATGATTTAAGTGTGGACCCAAAATATTTGTTAGAAATGCATAATGCAATCTCTGTTGGAAAGTGCTCTTTTGATTTGTCCATGAGAAAACCAGGAAAATTTTGTCATTCACGATGGCTTACATTAGCAAACCGAATGCTTCGCTTGTATGTGGGAACAGAATTTCCTGCAAAAAATCTCCGAATACTGAGTACATTTTGAAAGTTTATGCACCAATTTGGTTTAACATAAAGCTGAAACCATCTTGTATCCGTGGATCGAAGCACTTGTGGAAACTTGTAAGCTATTCACGTTATCTCAATCAGACACTTAAAAGTGTAATTGACCCTGTCATTCAAAGAAATGCATACTTTGCCGCTTCTGAAAATCTCCTCCTTTGTATGATATTAGACGATCGCAGTCAAGTAAGAGAGCTTGGATTACGCCGGATTCTAAAAGCAAGGGCGGAAAATGAAGGAGGCATCAGAAAGAATTTAGATCAACGTATAAACTTTGATGCCAAAGTTTATATTGATATGATTTAATGGAATGGTATTAAAGTAACAGAACCTCCTATGATGAGGCATTTTTCTGATTTCAAACTAAAACAGTTTATAAAGGAAGCAAAAGAATCTGATCACGAGAAACAAATTATTGACTTCAACAACGTTCCATGTCACACACAAGTAGTAGAAAGGATTGTTAAATTAGTTACCGTGTCATCCTTGTCCGTTCGTGGTACTTCTGCAAGAGATGCATTGATAAAAACAAAAATACATTCTCAAAAGATAATGCCAAAATTTGAAACAATAAAACAATTCAATGTGTCAGTGAAATAAATAATGGAAACCATGTGTGATTACTATGGACTTTTGAAAAGCATGAATATTTTTTTCAAAATAACGTTTTGCCTTTATAGATATTACATTAATATTTTTCTAATTAAGTGTGATTTGTTCATTTTAACTAAGTTTCCTTCAATTAAAAATTGTTTTTCGTTCATTCCAATGTGTATTATAAGAATATGCTACTGTAAAATTAATATAATGAAAATCGCGAAATTCCACAAAATCAGTTGTTCTGTTATGGCATCTAAAAATTAGAAATACTTAGAATATGCGAGTTTTCTGTCAAAATATCATATTTTGAATATTTTATTTACAGAAAATATACATTATTTTAATATACTATAAAAGAAATTAACAAAAAATACAAATATAATCACTTTTTCATAAAAATATCCATTTTGAAGCCCTTTGCGGCACTTAAAAATATTTTAGTAGAGCAAAAAGATTTTACGTTCTTAATTTTAATTTTAAAAGACAACTTTTGAAAACTAGAGCATATTGAAATTCCGAAAAACAAATTTTCGTTCCACCGTGATGTCCGAGTGTCTTTTAAGTTCCTCCTCCTTAAGTGCCCTTATGTGTACTATTTTTATGAAGTAAATCGTATTATAAAATCAGTTTAGCAGGTCTCCTGACTAAAAAGAATGTTTAAATTACATATTTTGTTACTTTTTTGTACTACAAGTGTATTCAATTTCAAAATAATTGCAAAATTTGTCAAAAATTTAATAAAAACCAAAAGTTTGCCCTTCTTGCGCTAACTGAAAACATGCACCAATTACGCTAATATTTAATTTTCGTCTTTATTTTGTTAAAAGGCAACTTTTGAAAACTAGAGCATATTGAAATTTAAAAAAAAGTTTTTTCGTTCCACCCTACTAGACATCACTGGTTTCGCGATCGTGCCGAGCGGGATTGTACCGAGCGATCGATTGTCAGTACTTTCTGGATGCCTCACGGTACGACAGGTTAACCTTGTGATTTCTACATGTTCGGGACTCCAAATTGCCAATTATTTGAGAATGACCCATAAGTTATTTGACTCTCTTACACCAGTCATTTGCTGTGAGTTGCATTAACTCAGCCAGCGTCACTGTAGTCAGGCAGATTCGAATACGCTATAACTCGTGTCATGATGGGTACTAATTCTAATATTTTGGTACTAATTGGTACTAGTTAGGTACTAATTTTTGTGAAAGTTTCAACTCGAAATTCCAAAAGTGCCGGGCCAGCGACATGGTAGCACTATGCATCACAGGCGTAGCTACCGTGGAGAAGTTGGAGCGAACTGCTCCATGCGCACGAATCATGGGGGTGCAAAATTAGAAAGGGTGAAATAAATGTTGGTATATATATATAAATGCTACAAAGTGTTTTTAACTTTTCACACCAGATGGTGCTAAGTGTCTGTATTTGTCCTTTTGTATGTAAATGTATATTTTCTGTAAATAAAACTCAGTTGGAATGTAGTCCTTGAACGTGTGAGACACAACATTTGGCAGCAGAGCTTCGTGGTTGTTTTTCTCCTCGAAGAGCCAGTCGCATCGACATCCGGTCGCCGATGAATTCAAAATGCAACTGTGAGATTTCCTAAAGCGAAAGTTTAAACGATAGCGAAGAAAATGGATAACATGAAAAGCATTCCGTTGTTGAATAGTGGAAATTATTTACTCTGGTCAATGAAAATCAAGGCAATTTTAACTTTAAAAAGATTAATAGATGTTATCTATGAAGATAGACCACAGGATTTAAAATTACTAGAAGATTGGAAAACAAAGAATGATGACGCTGTAGCCTATATTTTGCTATCACTTTCAGATGAACAGAGTCTCCAATTTGCAGAAGAAACCAATGCCAAAAATTTATGGGAAAAAATAAAAAGGGTTTTCACAGGAAAAAATGAAGACCGGAAGATAGATGCTGGAAATGAGCTAAAGAATATAGAAATGCAAGAAAACGAAAATGTATCTGACTACATAGCCAGAGCAAGGGGACTTTCTATGAAGTGTAGCGCACTTGGTTTGAACATTTCAGAACGTGAACTGGTTTACTACACAGTTCGTGGACTTAACCATAAATTCGGGAAAATAAGAGAAATATTGAAGACGCAAAGAGAAAAAGAAATTGATGAAATATTAGAAATTTTACGCGAAGAAGAGAATACCCATTTAAAAATGAACTCAAATTCCATATCCAGAAAAGGAGAAGCTTTCCATGTTAAAAACAGTAATAGAAACGTAAAACTTTGCTGAATCTGCAACAAATCCTATCACATAGCCAGAAATTGTTTTTTCAGGAATAAAACAGGAAACAGGAGTGGAAATGCACCCGACAACGTGATAAGAACATTACCTAACGACAAAACCAAAAACAAGCAAAAAATGAGATTCGCGAACGCAGCATTTGAAAACGAAAATCAGAACTTTGCCCTTATGACAGACCCAGAACATTCCGACGCTACTTGTGAGGATATTTGGATTTTGGATTCTGGAAGCAGCTCACATATGTGCAAGGACCTTAAATTTTTTGAAAACTTTAATTCCGATGTTGGTCATATTAACTTAGCAGGTAAGAATTCTGTTTTAAAATCTATTGGCGAAGGAAAAGTTAAAGCTAAGACATTTGTAAACAATATTGAAAATACATTAACTATTGATAATGTGATTTATGTACCTGATTTAAGATGTAATTTGTTATCCATGACTAAATTAATGGAAAGAGGTTATAGTATTCAATCATATGATAATTATGTTTTGGTTTTAAGCAAAACTGGTCAAATTGTTTTAAAAGCTGAGAAAGTAAATAATCGCTTAGAAATTATAATGAAACCTTGTATTGATAATAATTCATCTGAATTATTAGAGTGTAACTTTGTTAAAAATGTAGAAAATTATGAATTATGGCATAAAAGACTTTGTCACTTGAATCCTCAATATATGTCTAAAATGAAAGATATAATTGATATAAATGTTAAAGAATCTGAAATTTTAAATTGTGAATCATGTAATATCAGTAAATTAACTCGTAAAAAACATTGCAAAATTAATATTGATCAAAGTAATTCTGTTTTGGAATTAATTCATGCTGACTTAGCTGGTCCTATAAATATTGATTCATTGGGTGGTTCTAAATATTTTTTAATGCTTGTAGATGATTATTCTGGTATGTATTTTTCTTATTTTATAAAACATAAGTATGAAGTATTTGATGTGTTTAAAAATTTTAAAGAAAGGTATGAAAACCTAACAAGCCGAAAAATCAAACGCTTAAGAACCGATAATGGATTAGAATTTGTGAATAAGGAAATGACTAAATTCTTACTGAAATTTGGCATATCTCATGAAAAACAGTACCGTACAACCCAGAATCAAACGGAAAAGCCGAGAGGGCTATAGGAGTTTTAGTAGAACGCGCAAGAACCTTACTATATGAGAGTAGACTACCTCAAAAATTTTGGGCGGAAGCCATATCCTGCAGTACTCATGTATCGAATATTACACCGCGCAAATATAAAAATAAACTTCCGATGGAAATATGGACAGGTAAAGAACCCAAAATAAGTTATTTAAAAACTTTTGGCTGTGTAGCTTATTATCATATTCCTAAACAATTTCGCAATAAATTTGATGTTCCAGGGAAACGCGGAATTTTTGTCGGTTATTCCAGAGATAGAATAGCATATAGGATTTATGACATCGCAAAAAATACAGTGATTGAGGAACGATCAGTTAAATTTGACGAAAAATTAAAAGGCAGCGAATTCATAACGAAAAATTCGGAATCCTATTTATGGAATGTTGAAAATCTGAGTCAGTTCAATTTTTCAAATTTAGAAGCAGAAACAGAAATTAACCCGCGTGAAAATAATCAAAGTGAAATTAATGACACAAAATCATTACAAAATGAAACCGCAAACGATCAAAGAGTGGAAAACTCAAATCATGAGTTATCACCTAAATTAAGGCGTTCCGAACGTATAAAAAATAAGTCAACGGCGAATTTGGCCTTAAGTAACTCTACTCGGGAGGAAAATAATTCAATACCTGAAAATTATGAGCAAGCAATGAATAGCATTAAACATAATAAGTGGAAAATCGCGATGCAAAAAGAATTAGAGTCAATGAATAAGCATGATGTTTTTGAAATAATTGAAAGACCTAAAATGTAAAAATAATCAAAAGTAAGTGGATTTATTCAGTTAAAACAATTAATGACGAGGAAATTTATAAAGCAAGACTCGTAGCGGCAGGTTTTAATTTAATTAAAAATAAAGACTATTCAGAGTCTTTTTCGCCTGTTGTTAATATAGAATAATTTAGATTATTGATATCATTAGCTGCAAAATTAAATTTATCTGTAAGATTTTTTGATGTCAAGACAGCTTACTTGTATGGCGATATTGAAGAAACTGTTTACATGGAAATCCCACCAGGTTATGAAGAACAATTTGGTAAGAACAATGTATGTAAATTAAAGCGTAGCTTATATGGTTTACCACAATCTGGTAGAAATTGGCATATTAAACTTAAAAATGAACTGAAAAGGATTGGCCTCAACCAGCTTGCATCTGACAATTGTGTTTTTATTACAAGTAATGAAACTGATTTTTTCGCAATTTGTATTTATGTAGATGATTTGGCAATATTTTCAAATAATTCTAAATTATGTGAAGAGATAATACTTAAGCTTAGAAAAACTTTTGAATTAAATGAAACTACAGAAAATTCCAAATTTTTAGGTATAGAAGTTCTACAAAATGAAAATGGTATTAGTTTATCGCAAACGCATTACATTGAATCTCTGATAAATAAATATGGATTGGAAAACTGTAAGAAAGCTAATACACCAATAACTAAAGGTGAGGATAGATGTTTTAATCCCACGGATGATTTAGTCAATCAGACTGAATATCAGGAAATAATAGGTGAGATTTTATATTTGGCTAATAGAACTCGCCCAGATCTCGCTTTTGTCACTAGCTATTTATCACAATTTAATAAACGACCGGAAAAAAGGCATTATACATTAGCTAAAAGAGTTTTGAAGTATTTAAACGCAACAAAAAATAAAGTTTTGTTTTATGACAGAGAAAATGGATTTTTAAATTGTTGCGCAGATGCCAGTTGGGGAAATGCTGAGGCAGGCAAATCATTTTCAGGTTGTGTTATAATGATTGGTAATTCACTTCTTACGTGGAAAAGTAGAAAACAAAAATGTGTTGGACTATCCACATGTGAAGCAGAACTGCTAGCTATCGCCGATGTTGCAAGAGAATTAACTTGGACTCTAAACATGTTAACTGAATTAAAATGTGAAAATTTTGTTAAGAGACCTGTAGTCTTATATAGTGATAGTCAATCAGCCATCGATTGGTTAAATAGTGGTAAGTCATCAAATAAAACTAGACATGTGAATCTGAAATTCCATTTTGTCAAAGATCTCATTGAAAATGATACTATAAAGACTAAATATGTGAATACTAATGAGATGATTTCTGATTTCTTAACCAAGGCTGTAACATTTGATAAATTGTTATTCTCATTGAAGAATATATGTTTAATGTAAATGTGCTGTTAATGTTCTGAAAAGATAAAACCCCTTTTCGCAGGGGGAGAGTGTTGGTATATATATATAAATGCTACAAAGTGTTTTTAACTTTTCACACCAGATGGTGCTAAGTGTCTGTATTTGTCCTTTTGTATGTAAATGTATATTTTCTGTAAATAAAACTCAGTTGGAATGTAGTCCTTGAACGTGTGAGACACAACAATAAATATTTGTGAAAACTTTTGTATAAAAAATTCGATCTGTCAGATTTTCTATGAAATATACAAAAAATAAATGAAATAATTTTTTAGATAAATAAAACAAAGCTTTTAATTATATTAGTATGCACTTGACTGAAATCATAACTTTGATTTCAGAAAATATTCATTATAAATTTAGCATTTTATAGACCTATAAAAATGCATGATGATTGCTAAGAATGTTTGAAATCACTACTATAGGCATTTACTATACGTACTGTAAGTTGCGTTTTACAGCAAAAAAGTTACATGCATCTGGGGAATCCCACGAGCGCAAGTTAACATCGGCGTAGAATCGAGGCAAATATTCGGGATTTTTTTAAAGCAAGCGTAGTATTTAGAGTTTCATATTCCCTTTCTTTATTTTGTGCAGTGTAAGGATTTGAAGTTGATTCTGGAATGAATGTGTTACATAATTTTTAAAACTTATTGAGTGCACTGGGGATTGTAATTTATTGTTCCGTTTAATTGACTTTGTAAAATTTATGACTATTTTACTAAATTACTTATATACAGTGTGCTTTTGGATTCAACGACGTATAATTTTAAAAATAATTGGTTTGTTTATAAATTATTATGTTAATTCAGGTTGCAACATACAGAATAATATTTAGTTTTATAACGTAAGAAAATAAAATGGTTTTTAAAATTTATAAAAGTAATAAATAAAAAATTATCAACAATTAACAGATATATTTATATATATTCTGTTAACTAAATTCTGTTAATAAATATCATATATTTATATATGTATTGTAGTTAGAGATGTAAAAAAAACTAAGTGGGGCTCAGTTTAAAAAACGAAGAATAGAAATGTCAGAAGCCGAAAAGGAAGTTTTAATGAAAGTTGCTAAAATATGAACTTTTTTAAAACAGTCGATTCAAATAATGCACTTGTTGAATTTTAATGGAAACAAATCGCAAGCTCAAGGCAATAATTCTCCAGACAAAACAGATGCAGATATTACGAATATTTCTGCGCCTGAAACAATTCAAACAGAAAGTGAAATTCTTCCACAACACATTTATATAGAAATAGACTCGTCTGACAAAGGAAAATTTTCGGAATAATTATTTTGATAATTGTGCAAAGTAAAATATTCGAACCTATTAATACAGTCTCGAAAATGCTGCATGGTACTCATGAAGATATAGAGAAATCCGCTGAGATGCTTTCATCACTCCTAACCCAATTTCAGAACTTAGGGAATAATTGAGAGTTTGTTAAAAAACGATACCCTTGAGTTATCAGCTGTATGGATTATTAAACCTTGTTTTCCCCCAAAAAAATGCGTCTTGTGAAAAAATTCTTTGCTGAATTACAAGTAGATGAACTCATTGAAGAAAGTGAACGATGTTTCAAAGTCGAGGTGTCTTATAAAGTAATGGATTTAATAATTAATCAATTTACTATTAGATTTGAATCCGTTCGACAGTTGTGTACACTTTTTAAATGTTTATTACTTGAATATCTCGCCGCGTCACTTGATAAAAGTATTCTGGAAGGATCAGAATTGTTACAATCGGCATATCTTTTCAATATTTCACCTAATTTTGGACCTCGATTGATTCGATTTAAAATGTGCTTTTATATTCAATTATAACAAATTACTTTAATACTCGAAATTGCTAAACTACTTTTAATTCACACCGCAGACTCAAGTAGCTTCTTTGACATAATTACAGCTTGCCTGATATTTTCACTTTACCGATGACGACGACGACAGCAGAAATAAGTTTTTCAAAGCTAAAATTAATCAAAACATTTTAGAAGCATCATGTCACAACACCGTCTTAACTCTTTGACCACTATATAAATTGAAAAGAACGCAATTCCGGAACTCCCTGGCTGACACAACGGGGAAGACCGCTTGTTTACGAGTGGTGGGAGGAGTCGAATTGGCGGAGAATCCCCCCCCCCCCCCCGCAACAGGAATGACACTTTGAACGACCCCTCCCAACAGGGCCCCTTTTGTAAGAAGACACTCAAGTAGAACAGCCGGGTGTCGGATACCGATGTTTAATTCAACTGTTATCTACAGCTCTAGGACCCAATAATCCAAACGTTCTGTTCGAAACGAAAACGAAAGCATCTCAATCGAAGGTTCGGGCTTCGAGTTGGGCACGAATTTTTTCGGAAATCTTTTTTGGTTCCGGGTCAAATTCAACCAAAATGTGTGTATTAAAAAAACGTTTCGAGTCATTGGTATTATAATTTTTAAACAGTCTTTTTTGGTGAATAACAAAAATTTTCTTCAGAAGATAATGTCAATACGATTTAAACTTTCAACATAAAAATTAAAATTCTAATTCTAATTATTATTTGACTCTCTTACACCAGTCATTTGCTGTGAGTTGCATTAACTCAGCCAGCGTCACTGTAGCCCGGCAGATTCAAATACGCTATAACTCGTGGTCATGATGGGTACTAATTCTAATATTTTCGTACTAATTGGTACTAATTAGGTACTAATTTTTGTGAAAGTTTCAACTCGAAATTACAAAAGTGCCGGGCCAGCGACATGGTAGCCCGGCAGAATCGGACACGCTATAACTCGCGATCCTGATGGTTACTAATTCTAATATTTTGGTACTAATTAGTACTAATTAGGTACTAATTTTTGTGAAAGTTTCAACTCGAAATTCCAAAAGTGCCGGGCCAGCGACATGGTAGTCCGGCAGAATCGGACACGCTATAACTCGGGATCCTGATGGGTACAAATTCTAATATTTTGGTACTAATTAGTACTAATTAGGTACTAATTTTTGTGAAAGTTTCAACTCAAAATTCCAAAGCGTCGGGCTCGGAAGCGACCTGATTGTCGCTGGCCAGGAAGAATCGAATACGCTATAACTCGTGATCCTGATGGGTACTAATTCTAATATTTTGGTACTAATTGGTACTAATTAGGTACTAATTTTTGTGAAAGTTTCAACTCGAAATTACAAAAGTGCCGGGCCAGCGACATGGTAGCCCGGCTGAATCGGACACGCTATAACTCGCGATCCTGATGGGTACTAATTCTAATATTTTGGTACTAATTAGTACTAATTAGGTACTAATTTTTGTGAAAGTTTCAACTCAAAATTCCAAAGCGTCGGGCTCGGAAGCGACCTGATTGTCGCTGGCCCGGAAGAACGAATACGCTATAACTCGTGATCCTGATGGGTACTAATTCTAATATTTTGGTACTAATTGGTACTAATTAGGTACTAATTTTTGTGAAAGTTTCAACTCGAAATTCCAAAAGTGCCGGGCCAGCGACATGGTAGCCCGGCAGAATCGGACACGCTATAACTCGCGATCCTGATGGGTACTAATTCTAATATTTTGGTACTAATTAGTACTAATTAGGTACTAATTTTTGTGAAAGTTTCAACTCGAAATTCCAAAGCGTCGGGCTCGGAAGCGACCTGATTGTCGCTGGCCCTGAAGAATCGAATACGCTATAACTCGTGATCCTGATGGGTACTAATTCTAATATTTTGGTACTAATTGGTACTAATTAGGTACTAATTTTTGTGAAAGTTTCAACTCGAAATTCCAAAAGTGCCGGGCTACCATGTCGCTGGACCGGCAGAATTGGACACGCTATAACTCGCGATCCTGATGGGTACTAATTCTAATATTTTGGTACTAATTGGTACTAATTAGGTACTAATTTTTGTGTAAGTTTCAACTCGAAATTCCAAAAGTGCCGGGCCAGCGACATGGACCTGGAGAACTGGTGTAGGGACTTCGTAAGATCGAGTGCAGCCATCTACCGGCTGACTTGGGAGTTAGAAACTAATCTTGAAATCAAAGTTTCTAGACATGCGCCTACCAAAATTAAATTATATTGTGCTGCCATCTACCGACGGGCATGGACGAACAAAGGTTATTTGTCCCAAAACAAGTTTAAAATTAAGATACAGAATTCAAATGAATAAGTGATCAGATTTTGCAGTTTTACTGAAGAAAAGTTCAGCTTTGCAAGGAGCAGGGTAAATCATCGTGCGAACATGCAGCGAGACGTAACGAATTAGAAAATTTAGCGCCGAAAGGGAAAAATTTGGATGCGGAGCCAGTCCTATTTAATGAGAGCAAACTAACGGAATAGGAGAGTACTGGAGGTTCAGCATGATCATAATCTGCTAGATTTATATGCAATTCATTTCACTAGAGTAGTGGACGTTTACAGGTAGATTTTGAATAGTTACGAATCCGAGCTCCCTATAAATTTCAACATTTCTGAAAACCCAGGTTTGTTAACGATTTTCTTAGTAATACTTTGAGCCGTAGCAAGTTAAATATTCTTATTAGCCGCATATAACCATGCTGGTCTTCTATAATTATTATTAACATGAAATAGGGTTTAAAAATGCGAAGTTTATTATGAATGGATAATTTGCTATCTAGAGCAATTGCGGATTAAATAAATCATATGGCTAACTGAAGATTTTCTCTGACATGTGTAGAGCGTTTATTATAGAGCATTAAACTGACAGACCAAGGACGTGTTGTATTACCTATTTTAATTTTGTTTGCTGCAAATGTATTTGAATTTCCGAGTGAACATGACTGCCATGTATTTACCCGAATTGATTTTATTTTCCGTTTGCATAGCCAGTTTTGAATAATAGTCACTCGATTGTTTATAGGTAATGGCACATTTAAAATTTTTACTGGAAGAGTAGCGTGCAGTATCATAATTTCAAAAAAAGGTATAAAATAAAAGTGTCATAAAAAAAGTGTTAATAATTTCTTTTTAGGAGTTTTATAGCAGTTGAGCAAATTTACTGAGTTAAGCAGACTAATGGGTCGGCAGTTAACTGTTGAGAAAGAGATTTGTCGGGTTTTGGAATAAGGACAATTGCATTTTTTCCAGTTGTAGGGAAAATGTTCAAATTTAAATACCGAAATTATGACTGTAGTAATTTCTAAAATACCTTTCGGTGGAATATTCTTTAGCATATTATTAGTGGTAGTGGTGTTATACTCACCAGGTTATTTTCTCCTTAAAATATTTTTAAATACTTTTTAATTTTAGAGGGAATTATACTGCTTGTTTATAGAACAAGAAATTTATAGATTGTGGTGTGGAACGTGTTTAGTACTCGGTCTGAGAGTAAAATTATTTCAGAGAGTTTTACCCAATGAGTTTGATTTATCAGCTTCTGTATAGGCATCAGTATACTCTAGTGGTCTTTAAAAGGGGGAATGGTCCGTTGTTGATTTTTTAAAGTTTTAGCGACTCTCAGGATGGAGTTGCCAACAGTGTCTAAATATTCGATATATTCGTTTTAAGATTTTAATAGTTTTGCGTAAATAGTGCTGAAATTCTTCCTGGGTATTACTCATAATAGTTTTATTAGTCAAAGTTCTATTTAGCCCCATCATACCTTTGGCAAGCAATTTTGATATGTCGATGAAATTTTCAATTATTTTTAAAACTGTTGTTTTAATCCTTGTGATGTTTGATCAGTAACCTGAGTAAATCCACAAAACGTTTCCTTTATTAGCAGCTCGATTGGTTTCTGATTTTCAACTATTTTTATTATAAGATAACGGAATACAGTACTTATCCGATTGAGTTTTGATAAATCTTGCGTTGCATCCGTTATTATTGTTGCGAAAGAGGCCTCTTCTATTTCACTTTTAATTTAGATATTAATTTCATGTGTCATCAAATTAATTAATTCATTTTATAGATCCGGACTCAAGTAATTGGTACTTCCTTTGTGTTTCTTTTATAGATCCGCTAAGACGTCATCATAGCGAGAAAGTAATTTAACTATTTCTAGAAAATTTCCTTGCGAAGTGCTTACATTTTTAAGGTCTGCAATCCTATGGGCACGGAAAGGTAAATTCTTTACAGCAAGTGGGATACTTACATCTACTGTACGTAGCAACACTTTGCGTCAATAACTTACCGCATTGTTAATTTCTTGCTGACTAACAAAATCTATAGTTGGACCTCTTTTCCATGAATAGTGAACCTCGCAAGAAATTCCATGTTGGATTGATTCTTCGGGGTTTTCAACAATTCTTGTTAAATGCGCCCAGTCAGATGATCCTCTGACGAAAGCTAAAAAGCACTTTGACGTATCAAAGAGCCAGCACGGTTGACAGTAACAATTTTTTTTTCTGTTGAATATCACAATTGGCTTTTAGTTTTTAAATGTCCGTTATATTTATAGTAATCCCTCTTGTTGAAGCATCTGTTTACTTTGCGACCATCCGAATCTTCAGGGAACGGCCCCCTTGGTTGATAGGGGACCAAGACTAATAACTCTGCGTTTTTGTTCAGTAGTTAGAGTTTCTGAAAATTTTCCTTTGTCAGACGAGTCTATTGCTATATCAATGCGCTGTGGAAGAACTTCAGTTTCTGCTTGAATTGGTACAGGCGTAGAAATATTCGTATTATCTTTATCTGTTTTGTCTAGAGATCTATCGCCTTCAGCTTGTGATTTATTTTTATATTAAGAACTATAACATGGTGGATTATTTGAATCTACCGTTTTAAAAAATGTTGAAATTTTAGCAACTTTTATTGAAACTTCCTTTTCAGCATCTTGCTTTTCTATTCTTCTTTTTCTAAACTGAGCACCACTTAGTTTTTTTTTTACTTCTCTAACTACCTACAATATATATATATAAATATATAATATTTATTAACAGAATTTAATTGACAGAATATATATGAATATGTATTTTGTTGATTGTGAAAAACTATTTTTTTATTTATTACTTTTAGAAATATTAAAAACTATTTTTAAAATGATCTTTCGTTGTAAAATTTAATTATATTAATTATTATTCATTACGTTGCAACCTCAATTAACATAGTAATTTACATACAAACTACTTACTTTAAAAGGTATATGTCGGTGGATCCAAAAACACACTGTTCATAAGTTGTTTTCCAAAATAATAGATCTAAATTGTATAAAGTCCCTTAAACAGAACAATAAATTACAATTCAAAGTACAATCAATAAGTTTTAAAAATTATATAACACATTCATTCAATAATCAAATTGAAATACTTACACTACACAAAGGAAATATGAAGAGGTAATACTACTCTTGCTTTAAAAAAATCCTTGAATATTTGCCTCTATTCTGCGCCGATGTTAACTTGCGCTCGTGGGATTCCCCGGATATATATAACTTCTTTGGTGTCAAGTACAACTTATAATACGTATAGTAAGTGCCTGTAGTAGTGCTTTTAAACATTCTTAGCAATCATCATACATTTTTATAGGTTTAGTAGAGGTATATATAATATTAAATTTATAATGAATATTTTCTGAAATCAAAATTAGGAAAAGTCAAGTGCAAATTAATATATTTAGGTGATTATAGTTTTATTTATCAAAAAAAACAGTTTATTTATTCTTTGTTGTATAATTTATAGAAAATCTGACAAATCGAAATTATTTGTATACAAGAGTTTTCACAATTTTGCACCCCCATGATTCGTGCTCCTGGAGCAGTTCTCTCGAACTGCTCCACGGTAGCTACGCCTGTGGACATATAACCGAGAAAAGGATAAGCGGCGCTTAACTATAATTTAGTACAGCGGTTCATACAAAGGAACAAGTTCAAGTTTTCTGGAATACTTCCAAATTGGCTAGAAAACAGCGTATAGTTTGAATTCTACCCCCCCCCCCCCCACCGATCAAAAACTGGACATCTATTATGTAAGCACAATTGGCACAGTTGTTAATACAGTCACATACTGTTTAAAACATTCTTTGCAGTTTATTTTAATTTCTGAGTAATTCAGGCTTTGCAGTTTAACGGTCACATTTGCATTATCTGTGTATCACCCCAATTAGCACCGATAATCGGATGTTCATTTTAGTGTAGCACAAATCTTGCATAACATAAAAGAAGTATTTTATCATTAATAAGAACTTATATCGAAACCACTTGCAATCTTCATACGCTGTAGAATTTGTATCCTCGAAATTACGCTCAAATTGTCGGTACAATAAATGACTGAAAAAGTTCTTTACCAAACAACCTGTTACAGAAAAAAAAAGTTTAAGTCATTTTATGGTACAGATGTCTAAAGGCACGCATGATTACATACAGCAGAAATGCACGTTTTCCAGAAATTTTTATATTTTTGGGGTGCAAGCTTGCCTTCTTTTGAGGTTTATAGAGTTGCAGAGAGTGGCAACATCCGAGTGTGGTTTTCAAATGATTTTAAGTTTTTCTGGAAGTTAGCGGAACATTAGCTTCCAAAAGAATAATCGTTTGAAACGTTTTTATTTATATATATACTAGCTGTTTGCCCGGCGTTGACCGGAAATTTATTTATCTCAATTTTTGTTATTACACAGGAAAAGGAATGGATTCTACAGATAGTGTAAAATTTAAGTAATTTAATTTACAGGTATTTAAAAATAAAAACAGTATGCAAATGATAACGTAAAATTAAAAATTCACTCTATTACTCTATTATTAATTTAACGCAAAACTTGATAATAAACAACATTTAATTTCCTATATTCCCCTCAGTGACTCCGAAACTATGGATTCGACACAACTCTCGGTCATTTTGGACATTTTATATTCACCCTTTCTCCCCCAGCCTCCCCCCCAAATCCCCCAATGCTGAGATGGGCTGAACTCTCACTTAAACGGCATCGGAAGTGTTCCTATTCATCTCAGCGACCCCGAAAACTATGGATTCGACACTACTCTCGGTCATTTTGGGCATTTTATATTCATCCTTTCATCACCCCCCCCCCAATGCTGAGGAGGGCTGAACTCTCACTTAAACGGCATCGGAGTGTCTCTTCATCTCAGCGACCCCGAAAACTATGAATTTGACACTATTCTCGGTCATTTTGGACATTTTATATTCACCCCTTCTTTCGTCCCCCCCTCGCCTCTTCCCAATGCTGATGGGGGGGGGGGGGGCTGAATTTGAACTTAAACGGCACCGGACGTGTCACTATTAATCTCAGCGATCCCGAAAACTATGGATTCGATACTAATATTAGTCATTTTCGATTATATTTATATGTGACCCCTGCATTCCTGCCCCCAAACGGTGCTAGGGGTGTCTTACCCCCCACTGTTGACGTTCACATTAAAGAGCATTCCGAAAGGAGTACTGTAAAAGTTTTTTCCGAAACTTATAAAGCCGAGCACAGAAGTACATTACGGCAGGTGGGAGTTACTTCGAAACATATTAAATGAGTATATATTTCATGTAATATTTTCTGGAGTTATTAGATCATTCCTGGAAATTAATGGCCGGACCTTGTAGATCAACAAGCTTACATTCCATAAATAAATCTATTAATTAGTGAAAGAAAATAGTCTTAAATAAATTCTGCTTGTATTTCATGAATATTTATTGTTTTCCACTTTAAAAGATTGTATAATATTCTGATTAAGCAAGTCCTGAACTATTTATCTGTGAATATATCTGTGACCCTTGGGTTGTCCACGAATGTTAGGTGTAATTCATCATCCTCATCATCATACATGACCGGTCAAAGCCAAGACTTGTTTCACTAGACCCCTGTGTACTTTATACACTCATGGACAAAAAAATTAGCGCACCTAGAAATAATTGCGGGATCGTAACGAAACTTGCAATGAAGGTACATGTCGGGGAGATATGCAAATGTTTAGAAATGCAGCGTGATTGCGCATTACATATAGCCGGTAGAGGGCATTGAACATCGTACTCTGTGGAGTAGAAAACAGGTAATCAAAGCTTGTTTGAGTGTGCTGAATCATTTACAAAGGAAGAGCTGAGATAGACATGCCATTACGCCGTGTTCGAAGACAATATAAGCAGTTGTCGCAGTTTGAGAGGGAGAGAATCGTCGGGATGATGGAAGCTGGGTGGTCAGCTAGGCGAGTAGCTCGGTAATTAGGCCGCTCTGATTGTGTTGTGAGGAGGTGTTGGGACCAGTGGACCCGAGAGATGTCATGTACACGAAGACCAGGCTCAGGACGCCCTCGACAGACCAGTCGTCGAGAAGACCGCCACATCGTAAGAAATGCACGCGTACAGCCAACTGCTTCATCGGCCGCCATCCAGGCACAGGTAGCGCCTTCACTAGGGGCCTCTGTGTCTTTCGAACCATACGAAGGCGCCTGGCTGTAGGACAGTTGGTATCGCGGCGCCCATTACGTGTGCTGCCCTTGACGCCCACCCATCGACGCCTCCGTTTGGAGTTTTGCCGCGCACGAAGAAACTGGACTGCAGCGGAATGGAACCAGGTCGTCTTTAGCGACGAATCCAGATTCAATCTCGGCAGTGATGACAATCGTGTTCGTGTGTGGAGAGCCCGTGGTGAACGCTTCAATCCTGCCTTTGCTGTGCGGCGACACATCGCTCCCACAGCTGGTGTGATGGTATGGGGTGCCATTGCCTACAATACACGGTCACCTCTAGTATTGTTCCGTGGCACCATGACAGCCCAGCGGTATGTTCATGAAATTCTGCAACCACATGTGTTGCCACTCACGCAACGGCTCCCAGGAGCCATTTTTCAACAAGACAATGCTCGGCCTCATACGGCAAGGGTGTCACAAGACTGTCTCCGCACTGTTACTACCCTTCCTTGGCCTGCCCGATCCCCAGATTTGTCTCCAATCGAGCATATCTGGGATCATTTGGGACGACGAGTTGGGCATCCCACGAGTTTGAACGAACTAGAGGCAAGGTTACAGCAAATATGGAACGAAATGTCTCAAGACATCATACAGAACTTGTATGACTCAATGCCCGATCGTATCGCATCGTGCATTCGCGCTAGAGGGGTTCCAACGGAGTATTAACTCCTCCGTTCTTTTGCCTTTTTCTCTGAAATAATTTATCCTTTTTGTTTGATTTTCTTATCATTTACTTATATCAAAGTAGTCATTAGGTATGTAAAATTTCGTTTCATTTTGACGACTCCTTCTTGGTGCGCTAATTTTTTTGTCCATGAGTGTATAATGACATTTTACATGGTTCTGCAGCAAAATTCTCTCTCAGAATATTCAGTTTAACTTAGGACTCAAAATCTGAGATAGAATTGCTTTTATACAGAGCTGATTTGTGAAAATGCTCAGTCGACAATTAAATGAAATCCAACCAGTTCAGCTGCAGTTGCGATTTGATTTCAATAAATATTGAAGTAAAACTGCAATGAAATTATTATTTATCACTTTGCTTATTACTTCCAATAAATTCATGAAAATGAAAACAGAAAAGCTCAAATTACAGTCCACGGGTGACGACAGGTGTCGAACTAATGAATTCTTCATCGTCAATCCTAGGAACATTTAAGTGTGATTGCCAGTAAGTATTGAATTTGTGAATCCCAAATAATGCTCTTTGGTCTGACGATGAGCAGTTATCTAACTAATGAATAGTCCATCGTCAGGCCGAAGAGCATGAGGTATGACTCTCTCTGAGAACCGCATTTGTGAAATGTGCATAGGGACAATCACATCTCATACTCCTCGGCATGACGATGAACTATTAATTACTATGACGATGAACTATCATTCAGTAATATAGGAAGGAGTGTTTTCCTGTATTGCTTAACTTGATTGATAAAATTTATAAGCATTAAAATACCGCATAGCATACTAATAAAATGAAACGGTAAACATGATACTGGCTGAGAAAATAAAAATTCACACTGTTTGGAGCCTTTAAAATGATTAAGAAAGATTTTTAATTTTCAAATTCTCTCCACGCAACAGGTTTGAAAACAGTCGACTTATTGATTACTTTCAATGAAGTCCGCTGAATATATTTATGTAATATCATTAGACGCGCTCTGCGTCCGCTAATTTGATAAAAGACATTCCAAAAATTTCCTGAAGTTCATAATTCAGCACTCTTTATAAACCCATGAACAACGTCCGGCCAAATAATAAACAAGAATATATTTTCGCATGAGCGTGTAGATTGAGAATGATTTGTCGCATGAGAATTATGTTTTTTTAGCACAAATCTCTACGGTTATCATGATATCTCGCATAATAATATATATAATTTGATAAAATTTTCAGGAAATGTTTTAGATGCTATTGTTAATGAAATGAGGCACAATAATTGATGTATAATAAATAGTTTTTTATTTGGGGCTGCTTTTATAAGGAAAGGAATGACGAATTGGGGTCATATTGGAAAATATCATATTGGAAAATAAAATTGTGTGTATTATTTTTGCATTTTAAAATTTCTCTTAGATTGTAGGTCATTTTGAAGATAACTGTCATATGTATCATGTATGAGAAGGAAATTAAAATAGTAGCATTAGGGTTTTGTGCAGAGTGATAGGCGTTTTAGCTAAATTTCATTAAAAATTACTTCAAAATGAACAATTTATAAAAAAGTATGCTATTTACAATTAAGTTTTTGTTCCTTTTTTTAATCTTTAAGTGCTATTTTAACTTAAAATGCAAAAAAAAATCCTTTAAAAAATTATTAAAAAAAAATGACTTCGAACGTAGGCAGTCACCTTAAGTACAACACTGTAAATGGATTTCGGCGAGCAAATTGCAGTAAAAATGCTGTGTGAAGAATGTCAGGAGGTTATTTAATTTAGCGTAAGGTATGAGTTACTGTTAAAATTACAGGCAGGCTTGAGTATTTATTTACTCAGAATATTTTTTTGAATCATATTGTTTTCCTATCCGTGCTATATAGTATATATATATATATATATATACACATATATATATATATACACATAAATATATATATATATTATATATATATATATATATATATATATATATATATATATATATATATATATATATGTGTGTGTGTGTGTGTGTGTGTGTGTGTGTGTGTGTGTGTGTGTATACAAGGTGATTTTTTTTTAAACTGACACTAGTCAGAGCCATCTGTAGCGCGATGTATGAGCAGGAATTCCACCAAAAGTGGTAGAGAGACTAAGGACGACATGGGAAAGAGTTTCCGTTAAAAAAATTAGTTCCAAAAGTCGCCGATAGGGGGAAATATGGCGCTGTTGTTATCGGAGCACCCGAGAATTTGCATAAAAAGGGAAGTAAAATATCAAAATGCAAATTTATGATTACGTAGATGACAGCACCGTCAGTATTTTGGGCTATAAAGAGCAAAATCTGTTGCGCCTTGCAGACGAAAGGGTCATCAGCCACTTTTTTCCACTTGCATGACCACCGCGCTCCGCGGACGTAACTCATGTGACTTTTTTTTCTGTGGGGTTATTTAAAGTCTAAGGTGTATCTTGGTGGAGTCTCGAATTTGGCGGCCCTAAAGGACAACATTTACCGGACTTTGATGTACATTCCTGGTGACATGTTACGCTTGGCCGTTGAGAACATAGTGTTCAAGATGCAATGTGTCGTTCACCAGAACTGTGGTCACATTGAAGGAGGGACAAGTGAATTTGCTGAATAAAGTGGTTTTTCAGTGAAATTTGTTTGTTATTCATTTGTCTGCTTACAACTTTTTCGGTATTCATCCCTTATCTTTATAGCCCGAAATACTGGCTCTGCTGTCGACAACATAGTCGTGAATTTGTATTTTGATGTTTTACTTGCCTTTTATGCAAATCCACGGGTGCGCCGACAACAACAGCTCCATATCTTTACCTATCAGCGACTTTTGGAACTAATTTTTCTTTTCACGGAAACTCTTTCCCATGTCGTCCGTAGTCCATCTATCAATTTTGGTGGAAATACGACAAATAGATCGCGCTACAGATGGAAAATAGATATAAGACCAAATGATAAAATAAAAATGTGAAAGAATAATCGAAGAAAGAGTGACATCTAATTGAAGCTAGAAAGAATGACATCTGAACTCTTGTTAAAGTCAGTTTAAATTAGTTATTTAGTCGTTCGCATATCAAAACGCCGTAGTAATTTTCATTTACTGAGAAAGTATTGTACAAAAGTTTTGTTTCGGAATGGAACGACGTTGTAACATTAAATTTTGTTACAAATTAGGTAAATCTGGTACCGAAAATTTAGAGATGTTACGAACAGTATATAGATACGTCGTCATCAAGAACACAAGTGTATGAGTGGTACAACCGCTCTAAATGTGGGCGAGAAAGCATTGAAGATGGACCAAAGACAGGGCGTCCTTCAACTGATAGACGTGTAACAACTCAGCAACTTTCAGACATGCTTGGGATAAGCAAAGAAAGCTGTAAATTAATTTTAATTGAATATCTGAAAATGAAAAAAAGTTTGCGCTCGATTTGTTCCTCGGATTTTGACAGAACAGTAAAAAGAAGACAGAAAAGCTTGGTTGGAAGATTTGTTGACTACTGCGCAACAGGACAACAATTTCTTAAGGTGTATTATAGCAGGAGATGAGTCTTAGTGTCTAGAATACGACCCAGAAACAAAAAGAAAAAGTGCGCAGTGGGAAGGACCGTCTTCTACCATACAAAAAAAGGCACGGATGTCAAAATCAAAGACTAAGGTGATGCTGATTGCATTTTTTTATTACAAAAGACTTATTCACCATTAATTTGTTCCTGAAAATGAAACAATTAATCAGTATTTTTACATGGAGGTACTTTTCCGATTGAGAAACAGGATAAGGCGAGTTAGGAAGGGACTGTTTTATTTTGGACAATGGTTTATTTTACACGATAATGCTAGGCCCTATACAGCAATTTCTGTACGACTGTATCTTGCTAAGCATTCAATTACAGTGATAAATCACCCACCATATTCTCTCGACTTATCGCCAGCTGATTTTTTTATTTTTTCCGAATCTTAAGATGGCCATGAAAGATCACAGATTTGAAAACGTCTCGGATATTAAATGAAATGTTACGCGTATTTTGAGAACGGTTAGTTCCAACGCTTATATAATGTGATTCGATGACTTGAAGAAACGTTGAAAAAATTGTATAGACTCCTTTGGCGATTATTTTGAAGGACATAAATTTATTTGTAGGTGAGAAATTTTTTTCTTATAAAAAATTGTGCGGTTGCTTTATGGACACACCTTGTATATATATATATATATACGGTTTTATCCTTGTTTATATTACAGTCGAACCCCATTATAACGAACTTCAAGGGACCAAAGGTTTTGTTCGCTATATCCGAACCGTTAAGAAAAATGCTACAGTTCACAAAATGTATAATTCATTAGTTGCAATGTGTATTCAATAATGATGTATTACAAATTATAAAATCTATTAAAAGTGATCAATAATGAATTAAATCAACTAAAATCGATTACATTAATCTGACAGAATGCTAATTAAATTACGTACAACAGGAAAACGGCGGGACAAAAATTTTCGTTCGTTATATCCGTGAGTTCATTATATTCCGGGTTCGCTATAACGGGGTTCGACTGTAATCACTTGTAGTAAATTTAGAAAAGTCGTAGATTTTCACATTAAAAAAAATTACCTTTTGCAAGAGAAAAATCAATCAATCTACATGACACAAAAAACAAGCTGAAACACAGTTTTCCTTTTTCTTTATTTAAAGCCCTCAACATATTACAAACATTTACAGTAACGTGAATTATTTCCATCTGCTAGAAATAAAACGTAGCTTGAACAGCGTGTATTTATTTCAGCGAATGGACATATAGAACCATTACAATATTGACCAGCTTTGGTCAGACGTGGGTTTGGTTTCATCATTAGCATTTCAAGCATTCAGTCAATATATATATATATACTGCTGGAAATTAAAATTGCAACACCAAGTTGGAGGGATGATGCAAACGTCAAATTCGCATGAAAGGAAGAAGATGCCTCTTTTTTTAAATGATAAGCTTCTTCCTACTATGCTGTATATGTACAAAAAGTAAAGTTTTGTTATTTGCTTTCCTTCGTGGTATTGCAATTTTAATGGCTATAAAATTTTGTATTTAAGTTACCGGCAAAGTGTGAAACGGTGGCATTGTATAGAATGCCTAGGCATTGTATATAATGCCGGACGTTTTTAGGCAAAGTATGAAATATGAGAATTATTACATACTTTCCCTAGGCATTGTATATAATACTAGGCATTCTATAGAATGACAAATGCTATTTAGGCAAAGTATGAAAAAAGGTTCTGATAAGGTATTATCTAAATGACGTTCCCATGGACGATCTTCAGTCCTGGCCAAATCTCCTTCAAGCTGGTCACCACATTATTAGCAAATTCCTTACCATTGTCAGACTGTAATATAGATGGCGCTCCAAGCAACGAGAATATGTCCACTAGGCTGTAGGCTACTTCTTCAGCTCTTTTTGACGTTACAGACTTTAGAATCACAAATTTTGTCAGATGATCTTGGTACACCATAATAAATTTGTATTCTTTATCTGGCTGAGACTGAAAGTCAATAAGATCTACCTGATAACTGGAATTAAATTCGGAAAAAATCATAGGTTTCACAACAATGCCCTTTATAATAACTTAAAAAAAGGGGGGGGGGGCAAGATTCCCAATGGTAGATGTACAGTTCAATATCATGACGTGTAATGTTTTTGTATTTGGTTGAAAGTTCTTTCAACATTCTATCACGTCCTCCGTGTCCAATAGCCAAATGAGCTTCATGAAGTACGAGAAATTACTCAAGGGTCCGTGACGTAATACTGTATAGTACTGACGCCTTCTTTAACAGGATAAATGAGTTTATTTTTGTTTTGCACAATCACCACATCATAGCGATTCAGCAACCAATAGTCCGTGGGTTTCTTCTTAGTAGTCATTTTGGCTTTTTGTACATCATTTATTAACTTCTGGTAACTAGTTTCGGTTAAGAAAGAACTGTTTTTTTGCAGCATTAACTCGAATTTGGGACAGTTTATCGTCGAATCGTTGTTTCATGTCTCTAGACCATGACTTCTTCTCCAACACTACAGCTTACTTCTCCATTTTCATGCAGAACAGTTAAAAACTAATTTTTTGTTGAACAAATTTAAGTAAAATTGCGTATTTTGACACTCCCGAACAAACCGCAAAGTGCAATTGACAAATTCTGAGCCTGAGGCGTGCGTTAAAAGTTACGTGCCTTGCCAAGTGATATTCGAAACGAATCGGAGATGTATTTCATACTTTGCAGGTTTCTCATTTGGCATTCTATAGAATGCCTAGGAAAGGTGTGAAATATGAATCTTTTCATAAATTGCCGACTAGTTTTAGGCATTATATACAATGCCTAGGCATTCTATAGAATGCCGGGGTTCATACTTTACCGGTAACATATGTTTATATATATATATATATATATATATATATATATATATATATATATATATATATATATATATATGAAATAAATTTCAAACCTTTTCGTTATCGTTAAAATTCTTTCATCCTATTGCAATAAAGCATTATCCCTCTATTTTGACCCGAAGTAATCTATTAGTTTTTCCCCTAAAAGCCACGCGCTGACACCTTACTTAACTGTAATATAACTTCGAATATTGGAGAACTTTCCAGCGATCACACCATATGACGCCTCATAGTCAGGTGATAAATTCAGACCAATCAGAAAAGTTCAGCGCGCCTGAAATTCCGCGTTTTTCTCGGCAATTCCCTACGACTTGTGTATCTGCTCCCAAACCGTAAAGAGGTAGAGTTTCGCTGCTGTCAATATGTGCTGGCGGGTCCCCGTCCCCGCTAGCCGCGATGTGCCCTTTGCATGTTAAGTTTGACATAGTGTATATCCAGTCTTTTAAACTCCATTCTTGATAAAAGAACTGTGCAGCTATGTGGAGTACTATGTTTTGTTCTGCCTGAACTTCTTTTCACAGGATTACAACCATCTTAACTCCACAGATACCGTGGAAAAGGCTCCGACAGCGCAGAGCACTGCGCGATATGGGCGGAGACAAAAGCGTTAACGAAACTAAAATCTTTCGCCCGCGTACGATTAAATTGAACTTCCGATTGGTCCACATTGACATCTGACTTTAACACGTCATATGGGGTAAAGGTTTTCGAATGTTCCCCGCCATTCGCGGTATATAACCTGTAGGCGCGTGGCTTGTTAAGGGGGAACTAATAGATTACTTCGGGTGAAAATCGAGGGATAATGCTTTATTGCAATAGGATGAAAGAATTTTGATTGGCGTTTTTAACAATAACGAAAAGGTTTGAAATTTATTTCATATATATATTTATATATATGAATTAAATATCAACTAACTGTAATAGCACAAAAATGCAAACATTACATGACACAGTTAAACAAAATTGAGATAATCTCCAAAACGTTTCAAAATTAGTGTTACATTAGAAAAATAGTATTATTAAAAATATAAATGCAAAACAAAACATGGTATAATTATGCTTTAATGGTATAAACGCTGCCAGTAAATAGTTAAAATCACCTGTAAAGTACAATTTTGGCGAAGAGCATTAGCCCACTAATAAAAATTTTAACATTTTATCTTCATTGTAGCATAAATAAAGTCTCTTATCTAATATCATACGTGTTTAAAGATTATCCAACAATGCAAAAATGTACAGGATATATGAAACACACTAGAAAACACAGTATAAAACACATTTATCACAAAACAAGTGTAAAGTTGACTTTCAGGGCATTTCTTTTGTAACAGGTATATTTTGTAACAGGTTTACATGTTTAATAGGGTTACATCGTCATGTGTAAATACATGGCAACAACATCGGCCACAAGTGATCAACCAGTTAGAGCCCGTTTATGGCGGCATAATAATTTATTGTTGAAACTTTTGGTCTGTGGTCTACATTTTGTACGATTCAACACAGAAAACAGATCTAAAAAATATTGCTTTTCACGATATTTTTAATCACATTTCACTTAAACTTCGTGTCTGTTAAACTAGTGGTTAACTATTTTTTTTACGTAATGAGTAATTTGAGCTTGATTTGTTCATGGCCACATCTGGTAATTATTCAGATAGCTCCAGATTAATCATCAAATGGATAAGAATCCTATGAGAATAATCTACCTCCTACTCATTAAGAAATAATTTTGGAAGTATAATAAAATGTTTCTGCTAATAACGATTGTATCAGTCTTTTTAAAAATATTCTATTTACATTTGTGTGCTATTCATTAATATATACTAATCATGTATTTATCTAATAATTTATTCGTATGTTTGAATAGTTGTAGCTGAGATTTATATTTATCCAGATATCCTCAGAATAATTATCAGATGGATAAGAATCCTAGCTAATGACGTATACGTTTCTCCATATATTTTTCGCTCAGATTTGTCTTAACTCAGATATACTAAGAATAATCATCAGATGGATAAGAATCCAAGCTAATGACTTATATGTATCTTAAAATATTTTTCCATTGAGAATTGTCTTTGTTCAGATATTCTCAGAATATTTATCAGATGGATAAAATTACTAGATAATATTTTATACGTATCTTTAAATGCTTTTAGCCCAATTTATCTTATTTGAAAAAAAGTAATAAAAGACACCATTTAAGTAAATGGGTTTTTTAGTGCAATTGATGTGTCATTTCATGAATATATTAGGATATTCATAAATGTATTGTGATATTCTTATAAAATGTGTACATTTAAGGTAAAATTACCTAAATCTACACATTTCTAAGAAATTCTATATTAAAATATCTGAAGTTCTAAGTGAATGATTATTTTATATACATATAATAAAATAATTGTTTCTAGAATGGTGTACTCTATAGCTTGTGATCCAGTGATTTAACGATAATTTTCAACAATGATACAAATAAGAAGATTCTTGCAATTTTAATGTATTACAAGTATTTTTCAATGTAACAAATGTAGAGTTAATGTTATCCCTGTATTCATACTACTTTGTAAAATTTGTACTAAAATGTACTCAAAATTGTAAGTATGAAATCTGTTCAAATCTGCTACACACTAAATAAGCAATGAATGTAAACACAGTGTATAACTATGAGACAGTGTATGAACTTCTTAAAAGGTGGAGTTCTGCTTTTTTTTATAATATTCAGAAATTATAGTTCAAAAATAGCTTACTTCTACGAAAGCTATGGAAGTCCTTTTAGAAAAATAAACTTTTGCTAAAAGCTTAAGCTCTATATGTTCCAAAGAGCCCATTACGTGAAAAAACGTTGCACAAGTATTATGAAATTATTAAATGTTACCAAAATATGGTAACAATTATGTATCTCAATTATCTCAGACTCCTGATGAAGTCCTTAACGCTAAAATCAGCATTCATGATCGCCATGGTGCCACCGATAAAAAACCAGAAACCAAATACTTGACTAATAGAAATTTATTATCTCTTACCTATGCGTCTGGAACTGTGTACAGTCTGCAATAGCAGTGATTAGGCCTGAAAATCATCGGGGCATATTCTCTTTTTACACACATTCCAGCTAGACAGTCATCAATGGTTCTGGTGTTTTTCAAAATCTGTTTTTACTGGCCGTACGAATGCTGGGAACGCCCTCTTGCGGTCTATACGATATTGCTTATTTATTTATGGATGGTTCCGTTACAGTCCTAAAGCACATATTATGTATGGGCTTTAGGACGTCATCGGGAGCCTGAGATAATTGAAATATACGGACGTCGACTAAGGATTTTTTTTTAATAAGTAACTGAAACATGTTTTATATTTATATCTGTGTTCATATCTCTTGGACTTTGGTTACAGACTAGAAGTGGTCGGGACACGAGGTAGTTTCCATACATCTCTCTTTATCCACATAGAGGTGAAACGGGACTATTTTCTTTCCACTCTGCTTCGGGACATATCACGGCACCTAAAGAATTGTCAATAAACGACTGTGAGAATATCTTTTTTTTATTGCAGTTATTAATCGAAATCGATCATACATTGAAAATGAAATAATCGCTTTAAAATAGTGTTAGAAAATAGAATTTATAAAATTTCTGAATACTTTAATAGCATTTTTCATTTTTTTCATTATTCAAAACAAAGTTAATAAATTTATTATTTTTCTAGTTCCGTATCGTTCGCTTGAGTGCAAATTCAACTATTAATTTTCCTTCGTTTGGAAGATTTTGTCTTTCAAATAAAAACCGTTTACCAAAACAAAGATCAATTGACAAATAGGGGCAATATCAGGCGAATAATTTTAAGACACATTTTAAGTCGGGGAATGATTAAAATTTGACTACATTGAATTTGCATTAGTTTGCTTCTAAGATATAGAATCCTGTGCGCGTTCTAGAAATTCGAAGCAGAGAGAAGTGTTAGTTAATTAGATATAATAGCGAAAAGATGTAACTCAAAGAAAATAATGTCTGTGTGTATTTCTGATTTCTTTAAGATGGTTTTGGAGGCAAAATCATTTTCTTTAAAAACACATTTTTTACTTTCGTGGCTGAAAACGAATACACATGGCATGATACTGCTATTGTGGCAACGATGAATGTGTTAGGGGGTTTATTTTAAACTTTATTATATTATAATTACTACTAATTAAATTAGAATTACTCTTTACAAACTTTAAGATCAATTTACTTCAAGAGTTGCCATTTGGCCATTAGTGGTTAGTACATTTTAAGATAGATGGTAAGTTGCGTTGTGTTATTTTTAAATGCAATAACCCATAAACAATTAATAATTATAATTAACACTGGTTCGAACTGAATGCTTCACTGTGGTGAATAATGAGCCAAAAGAAAAATGAAATTAAATCTAATAAAATTACTTAACCTTGGAGAACACCTAGAAATAAAATTATCTCACCTAAAAGAAAAAGCTTCATATCTGCTGAAATAAAAATAAAACCTAAAGCTGAAAATCAGAAATTTTACTAAAAAGGCAAGGACCGACATGACACCACATTACTATCTACAAATAACAATTTATTTAAGAATTTCCCTGACGTTATAACAAACAAACTCATTAACTCCAGATCTTCTTAACATCATTCTGACAACCAAATTCAATTGAATAAATACAATTTCGTTTAAATGAGTTCTACTCTCCATAATACAAATAATTATCAATAAAAACAATACAAATAAGTGAAGTGGCTGGCGAATAAAAAAAAACCTTCTAAATGAAAAAGTGATGAGAAAAACAAAAGTAAAACTATAGAAAAATTCAGTAAATAAAAAAAAGGAAATTAAAATCATATTACCCAGTTAAAATGCTGCAGCACAAAAAAAAACACTATTATTTAAGAAAGTCATGAGGGGAGCCTTAACGCCATTTTCTAAAGCGTGCACGACGCCACGACATGAACGTCGTCGGACCTTTCCGTACGGCCATCATCTTTTTATCAAGGCACTGGGGTCAGCTCCCAGCCTCTTCGCTCGCCTCTCCCCCTCTCTGTGTCCACTTGCACCCTCCGCCCCCGAGTTGACGCTCCTTTTTTCACTTTGTATTCCGCGGAAAGTAAGAAGGTCCACTCCGCTCCGTCAATCCCGGACGAGGAAAACGCTGAAATTAGGAATTAGCCGAAGGAATCTCCTCTCCGACTCATTGTTGATTTTTTCATTTTCTTATTTCACATAATAATTTTTGATTAATTTTTCCTCCTTGAAAACGCCGCCATCTACAAGCCACTGTATTCAACCGCGCAGGGAGCGCCTTCGTATCTGCTTGGCTCATCAACATTCCAAACGTCCCGAAGGGGAGGGTGTCCGTGACCAGTCGTTATCGGAAGTCTCAGTTTACGATCAACTGACAAAAAGGGGTTCTCAAAAGGAAGGATTTAACTTTAAAAGAAAAGACACACTATAATTTTGTATTCATTCATTTAATAAAAAACCCAAAAATTCACCAGCGTACCAGCCATTCACGAGGTTCATAAATAAGACTTATTAATTTATCCATATTAACAATAATAAGGTATAACCTGTGATGATCTATTTCAAACTTAATTCTTCTCAATGTCAAAACATTTAGAGAAACTTGCGCACCTTCTCCAAATGCGATGACATTAATCAAATCAATTAATATCTGATCACCACAAGTATAACCCTTACATATATTTAGCAGAGGCTTAATAAATTGATTAAAACAAAGCACAATCGTTACTAAAATTTACTTACTTTACTAATTTACTTTACCTGAATACCCGATATTAATATTAACTTTAATCACTTCCAAAACTGCTAATTATCATCACAACACTATTATTACATAGGTATATGGTACATGCTTATACAGTAACGTCTGTGGTGTAGTGTTTATGTAGCGCATGAAAGTGTATAATTAAAACTCAGCACATGGTGACTGCATGAAACTTTGCACACGAAACATTTTCTCGACATTCATCGAAATATTTTGGAATTTCTGATTCGGAGTAAAAGATCTAAAAGTACTTTTTCCAAAGCAAAACTTTCCCCTCAGAAAATAATTATATTGCCTTCAAAGGTGATTATGAAATCTTCATGAATAAAAATTTTAACCGTTCTGAAAACAATATACAGGGGGATTTTTATTAAAATAACACTACTCAGGGCTATCTGTAGCGCGATCTATCAGTCGGAATTCCACCAATATTAATAGAGGGACTAAGGACGACATGGGAAAGAGTTTCTGTGTAAAAAAGTTCCAAAAATATATATCCGATAGCGGAAGATATGGCGCTGTTTTTGTCGGCGCATCCGAGAATTTGCACAAAACACAAGTAAAATATCAAAATGCAAATTCACGACTAAGTAGTCTACAGCAGCGCCAATATTTCGGGCTATAAAGATAATGGGTCAATTCCGAAAAAGTTTTAATAAGCAGACAAATGAATAACAAAAAAAAATCACTGCAGCACCGCTTAATGCGGCAAGTTCACTTCTCCCTCCTTCAATGTGACCAAAATCCTGGTGGACGACACATTGCATCCTGAACACTACGTTCTCAACGGTCGAGCGTAAGATGTCACCAGGAATGTTCATCACAGTCCGGGATATGTTGTCATTTAGGTCTGCCAAGTTAGAGACTCCACCAAGATACACTTCGGGCTTTAAATAAATCCGCAGAAAGAAGTCACATGGGTTAGGTCCGGGGAGTGAGGTGGCCATGCAAGTGGAAAAAAGCGACTGATGACCCTTTCTTTTGTAAAGCGATGGCGCTACAGATTCCGCACCGATCTTTATAGTTCAAAATACTGGTGCTGCTGTCGACTACGTAGTCATGAATTTCAATTTGGATGTTTAACTTGCGTTTTATGGAAATTCTCGGGTGCGCCTACAAGAACACCGCCATATCTTCCCCTATCAGTGACTTTTGTAACTAATTATTTTTCTTCACGGAAACTCTTTCCCATGTCGTCCTTAGTCCCTCTATCAATTTTGGTGGAATTCCAGCGGATTGATCGCGCTACAAGTGGCTCTGAGTAGTGTCAGTTTAATAAAAATCCCTCTGTATATATACACTGAACGGCCACTTTATTTTGACCACCTGACATTTTTATGCAAATGAGCTATTGCGTTACAGTGTTGCCGCTAGAGGGCGAGATACCTATAAAAATGGAATACAGGACAAGTGAACCATCAATTGCACTGTGCTGCTTGCGAACAGATGGGTAAAAAACGTGATTTAACTGAGTTTGAACGCGGGATGATTGTAGGCACTCTATGCGTCGGAACCAGTATCAGCAAAACGGCTGCACTTGTGAAGTGTTCGAGAGTAGCTATTATTAAGGTTTACAGAGAGTAGACAACCAAGCAGAAAACCGGGTCTGAGCGTCAGGCTTGTAGTCGTAACAGACTACTGAATGCTCGATCTGAAAGGAAACTTTCCAGAGTTGTCCAGTCCAACAGAAGAGCAACAATAAGTCAAATAGCGGGAAATCTTAATAAAGAAGCAACTGCGAACGTCTCTGAACGAACTGTTTGCCGCACATTACACCGTATAGGCTATGTGGAATCCGACCACCTGTTCGAAAGCCTCTACTGTCTGCCTTGAACAAGATCATACGTCTCCAGTTCACAAAGGAGCACAAGGATTGGACAGTAGATGACTGGAAAAGGGTCATTTGGTCCGTTGAATCGCGTTTTCAATTACATCATGCGGATGGCATTGTGTAAATATGGAGAAAACAGCAGAAAAGCATGGACACCAACTTCATTGCCACAACACTTCAAGCTGGTGGAGGCAATATTATGGTTTGGGGGATGTTTTCTTGGCATTGTATGGGTGATTTGGCTTTGATTCCTGTGAAACAACGTCTGAATACCCAAGGGTATTTAAGTATTATCGCAGATCAAGTACATCCTATTATGTTAATAGGGTACCCTGCCGGGGATGGATACTTCCAGCAGGACAATGCTCCTTATCATAAAGCTTGCTTTGACCTCAGATGGTTCGAAGGGCATGACAGAGAATTTACCTTGCTTTGTTAGCCTGCACAATCACCAGATCTCAATCCAATTGAGAATTTGTGGGATGAGATCGAACGGGACATCAGGCAGCTGGATCCAGTACCATGAAATCTTAAGTAACTGGAAAATGCAATTCATCGGATATGGTCTCAAATTCCTCATACAGCCTACCAACATCTCATAGAATCTATGCCACGAAGAATAAAGACAGTATTAAGGGTAAAAGGTAGTCCAACATAGTATTAAGGGGGTGGTCATAATAATTTGGCCACTAAGTGTATATATATATATATATATATAGTTACAAGTTCTTAACTTCCACTCTGGCTGGCGCCAGGCTTGGTGTTCTTTGGTTAAGTACTTTAATACAAATTCATTTATTATTCAATTCTTCTGTTAATAATGGATTGTACGGTGTCTGAGTGTGTTTATTTAATAGATCATACTCATCAGAAACAATCCATTGGTTTTTAGACAGTATTGACACCGCTGATGAAGAAATGCTGTCAAAAACCGTATTCATACTTATCTTTACATGTTGGATGTTCCTGGCTTCATGTAGCTTTAGAGCTATTACTGGTTTTCTCTTTCATCTTATTCTTATTTATATATATATATATATATATATATATATATATATATATACCGGGTGTCCCAAAAATAACCGACGATTTGAAAAAGCAATCAAAGAAAAACGGAAGGTGATAGAAATGTACGGTTTGCTGCATTCTGCTTAGGTAACCAGGGAATTTATTATCACCAATTTTCAAAATTAATTACAAAGTTCGTCAACAGATAGCACTGCTGACTGGGAAAAACTATAAAACAATGTTTTCATAATAAACACCGTTTGCAGCAACAACGTGGCGCAGTCTCAGGACAAAATTCGCAGACGCCCGTGCAAACATTTCAGTTTGAATGTTCTGACAAGCGGCAGAGATGTATTGTTCCAGTTAATTTACATTTTGTGGATTGTGACGATACACCTGGTCTTTCAAGTACCCCCAAAGAAAAAAAAATCGCCTGGTGCCAAATCTGGCGAACAGGGTGGCCAATCCATGCCACTTTGCGTATGCTTCTTGCTTTGAAAACATTGTTTTATAGTTTTTACCAGTCTTCAACGCCATCTGTTGACGAACTTTGTAACGAAGTGTGTGTGTATGTATCGCTGTATAATTGATCTCGATATAGAATTGTTTATGATTTGGCACCTTTAAGAGGTAATATGTTTTATAATGTTTCCTTCAAAAATGTTTAATTTTATTGGCTTAGATTCAAATGAACCACTCTGATGTGTTTACATTTATTATATTGCCAGAACAGCATTTTTGCTGTGCACACTATGTTGACCTTGCTGTAAGTTTGTGCATATAAGAATAGAATTTTTCTTTATTGCCAGGTCTGAAAAGATCTAACTGAAATTCCTTGGAAGATACCTCTACGAAATTGCATTCTACGCTCGATTCCATTAAACTCTCTTCAGAATGTTTGATCGATAGTAAAAAAAAGTTAAAATAATTCCAGAAGAGAAAAAATTATGCGTTTTTATCTTTTAAATTCATAAAAACAACTTTTACTAATAATTGTTTTTTAATTCTCAAGATAAATTGTTTTAAAACCTTTTCTTAGGATCAAAAGTGTAAAAAGAAAATATGCAAATAAACTGATTTGTTCTGCAGTTGTATCAAAAACTAAACGCGTTCTAAGTGTGTCTTGGTTCAGTGCAAAAACTGAATCAACATTGTAGTTTTTCACCAATTTTTTATGTCTATGAGAAAGTGAAGAGTCCAGGGTTAAAACCATTTTACTCCAAAATCCTCGTTTTGAGAAAAATGAATTTGAAAGTTGGAGTAACATGGTTTTTCTATGGCACGCCGAAACTTTATAGCTATTTTTAACGACTTTAAAGTGATTCTGCCCCAGATATGAATGCACGTGGTGTTAGTACTCATTGAAAGCTACAAGGTGGCACTCCTAACCCATTTTCGTAAAAATGGCTGAAAAGTGGTTTTACCCCTGGACCCTTCAAATAGTCTGTAATGAGCCGTGTACAGCAAACATGTGTGGAAAATGTTTTTACTACTTACCATCGACCGGAACCTCGTTCTGTTGACACCCCCTAAAACAACAAACATGAAAATAATGGTTACTAGTTTCAAAATTTTAAATGTATATCTAATATGTATTCAGATTTAGAAACATATTATAAATTCAGATCATGATCATGCGAATTTGATTCAAAGTTCTAGAACATTTACCATGCAGCAAACGGATTTCTACAATTATAAAACAATATATATATATATATATATATATATATATATATATATATATATATATATATATATATATATATATATATATATATATATATATATATATATATATTTGATTTAAATTTTTCTATAATTAAAGGATTAAAAGCTGTGGTTGAACCTGCATGAGAAAGTGTTAAATGTGTACTCAGTTGTTCGATCACTGAACAACGGTTCATTCTCATGATTAGATTTGAATATGTAATGAAAGGAGATCCTTTTTCTTGTCTGCTTTGACATTATTGTTCTTGTTTCTTATGCTTCCTGGCCGGAACATTCCAGACCAGGCCCATGGAAGGTTTACGGGGTTATGAATGCAGCTCCGGCTTTATGACACCGCAAGGTTCGTAGTAAGACTTTACCATGTGCCACCACTATTTTAACAGAGCTCCCCAGAGGCTATAAGTTGTCTAGAATAGTGGTACGCAAACTTTTTCCTACCGCGACTGACTTTCTTGGAATAAAAAATCTCTCGACCCTTAAGGCAGTGCTCCGCAACCGCCGTGCCGTGGCACACTAGTGTGCCGCGAGGTGATCCTGACTGTGCCGCGGTGATTTTATCGATTATAGTAAAAAAAAAAAATAACCACCGTATTAGTTAGAAATTTTTCTAAGTAAAATATTCCTCTAAATTCTTGTAATATTTAATTTCTCTGGGTCGAAATTATACACAAAACAAAAACATGTTATTACCATACATTGTATGTATGCTCGAGCGTTATATTTCTAAATTTTAGATAAGAATGAATATCCACAAATTTCTGACAAGACCATTGCAATTTTGCTCCCTTTTTTCTACGACATACTTATGTGAACAAAGTTTTTCGACACTGTTTCTAATTAAAAATGACAAACGATCATGTTTAAAGGGTATTTCGAGTAGCTCTTTCCAATATAGAGCCAAATATAAAACGTACATATGTTCATCTCAAAACAAGCTCAAATATGTCATTAATAAATTAGCTATGCTTAAATTAACTTCGATTTATTAGGCTTAAGTAAAGACCAAAAAACAAATTTTAATGTAAAAATTTAAAGATAATTTTTTTTTTTACTTGTTAACTATAAATTTATATTTTTGTTCTTGTGTTGGTGCACAATTCAAAATGACTTATATAAAACTTAAATGAAGGTGATCGAATCGAATCCTCGCGAAGCGCCACTAAAATGCCTCCGTTTGTGTCGTCCCTTCATAGGGGCAATGCTGATCCGCCTACAAGGCGCCCCCATAATAAAATGGCGGGCAAAAACTGCGGTGAATTATAGCCGAATGTCTTCGCGACAAGTGTATCCGCATTGAAAAAAAAAACTTAAATGATTAGAATTATCTTGATACATAGAGCTATCTTATTGTGTTTTTATCTAATAAACACATATACGTATTTATTGCATTTTATGTATTTGCAAGCTTTTTCTTGTGGTGTGCCACGGAATTATCGAAAAAACGTTGCTGGGCCGTGTAAGATAAATGGTTGTGGAGCTCTGCTTTAAGGAATATTTTTTGGCAGTACCTAAATTTTTTTAATCAGAAAAATGTTAAAAAATTATAGAAAAAAAATATATTTTTGCAAACTATTTGTAAAATCAATGAACTGTAGATTGTGGGTATATATATATATATATATATATATATATATATATATATATATATATATATATATATATACACCGGGAGTGTGACCTTCGGGAGTGTTGCCTGGGCGTAAAAACATGTTCTAACCGGAGTAGGGGGTCACAACTCCCCCGGTCTTTAACTGCAATGCCTTCATAATCTGTTGTTATTGGATATTCTATCTGCTCTTGCTTTCAGCTCAGCTCCGTGCAGTTTTGATTTTTCATTCCGTATCCTATTTATACTGTATTTTTATCTCTTATATATATATATATATATATATATATATATATATATATATATATATATATATATATATGTATATATACACAGAGGCTGTTCACACATTTTTTAGACGATGTATATTGTATTCACAAAACTAAATTACATAAAATTGTTTTTGAAATGATCTATTTGACATCCCTTATTATGAACTATCTTTCGACACCGCAATTTCCAGGATAATAATGCCTTTTGAAGTGTCAGAAGAGGTATTCTATCTCATTCCTCCTGAACAGCTTTCTAGAGTCCTGTGAGGGTTTTGGGACGACGTTTCGATAATGCAGATTTTAAAAGTCCGAAAGCACAAAAATCCATAGGTGATACATCAGGAGATTTAGTAGGGATATTAGTGAAGGGTATGGCCTTGATACCAGTTTTTTGTTCCATTTCTTTTAGGAAATTTACAGTGGATTTTGATGTGTGACTGCTAGCTTTGTCCTGATGGAGTCTCACAGATTGATGGCACGGTGGGTAAAGCGATGGTATTTCATTCAGATAAATTGGCGATAAAATATGTTCCTGATAGTATTTGGAGTTAATCTTGACATTTTTCCCACTCTCTTTATTTTTAACTTGCCATTATATGAAAAACCAGCAACAATCATGAATCCCTTAGAAAAACATTCTTTCGATTCTTTGAACCATGTACTTAAATTTTTTTTACCCCTTTATGATAATAAATGGCTCGTTTTTTGTTGCAATCATTTAAATACACCCATGATTCAACTATTGTGACGATTTTTTTCCATTTTTCTTTGGATAAGTGTTTCTCATATAGAATTCTGCAGCGTGTCCTGCGTTCAGCGATATGATTTGGAAGAAGACGATGCACATTGTGTTTTTTCGCTTTCTTAAGATTTAAAGCAACGTTTATCATTTTGTTTACAGTGGAAACCGATCATTTTAATGATTTTGCAACTGTCCTTTGACTAGGGGGATTTTCTTTTAACATTAAACAACGTACCTTTACAATAGTCGAAGATGTCCGTTTTTTCCTTGGATACATGTTTGGAATTTTTGTCCCACTTGAGGCTCCAATTTGACGTTTTTTTCCTTTTTTGTTGACGATATTACCTATCGAAGCTTTAGATATCACAAAACCATGACTCTCACATCTTTTTTGGATAACGGAGTATGCATATTTCTCTTCGGAAAGAGCATAAATGTTGTTGCGTATTTCTCCCTTTCACCGCGAGAGGGTGCTGTGTGAGCACCGCATGAAATGTGTTTTTCGTGTTTCCGCCAGTCTGTGGCAGGCGAATGTAAATGTAAGTTCTGTAAGGATTGGGGTTGCCTAATAATTAACGCCCTCAGTGTATTAAATCTTGTAGATATGTATATAGGTGTGAAATAAACGTAATTAAATACGTTAAGGGCTGATTACTGGATCACTGAAGCACTGTTGCAAAAAATGTAGCCTTCGAACCACTCCGTTGTTAAAAACGCCATTTTGAATAAAAACAAAACTTTCAAGCCGTAGACGATAATTTTGACTTTTAAAAACATAGTGCAATTGCAATTATTTCTTTTGCAGCAAACGATTTTTTATTACCGCTTACCAAAATCGTCTAAAAAATGTGCGAACAGCCTCTGTATACATATAGTACCTAGCAAAATAACAATAACAAATGTTTCGTTTACCTTCTACACTTTTTTTGTTTGGCTAAATCTCGTGTGGCCAAACTTTATGTTTAAATATTAAGATGCATTTGTATTTAATTTAGGAAAAAATTAACAAAAACTAAAATTAAGACACTAGTACGATTTCAAAATTATAAGATACATATTAGATCACCGAAAATCGTAAACTTCATTTATTTATAAAAAAAAATAATATAGAGAAAAATGTAAGAAAGAGAAAAATAAGAAGGGTGAGCCTAGACTTCGAATAACATTTGTTCCATATTTGTTGAAATATTGGAGAGTGCTACTCTCATACCATCATCCATATTAAGTTTTAATCGTTGTACGGTTTTATAGAAAATCATTTTTGGAAGCCCACTTTCGCAGTGATAGTTAGAAGCGTATTGAATCAATGTATTTATAGCTTTGCAAGACTGTTTGACACCTTATATGACGGCCTTATTTGAATGGTGGTCCAACTACATTCTTGTTCATTTTGAGGTACAGAGGCTTAAAGTTTAATGAGTGCTGAGAAATGACTGCTGAATTTGTAATGCCCTCTGTTGGCAGCAGAAATAAGCTGGAAGTTTACTAGTTTTAAAATAAGACTTGTAGGATCATGAAAGTAAGGCTAACTCCATTATTTTAAATGTGGAGATGGACCACTATTCAATTAAGGCCTTCATATAAAAATATAACACTTATTTTTAACGTATAAAATATTTAAATAAAAATCTAAAAATTTGTAATTATAGGAAATGTAAAGTAAATTTTTACTAAATAATTCAATGATATAAATTTACTTCAGTGGAGATGGACCACTATTCAAATAAGGCCTTCATATAAAAATATAAGACTTATTTTTAACCTATAAAATATTTAAATAAAAATATTAAATTTTGTAATTATAGGAAATGTAAAGTAAATTTTTACTAAATAATTCAATGATATAAATTTACTTCAAACTATCCGCGACCCATAGTTCGCGCACCATTGGTCTAGACATAGCATAGAAAATCCTTAATTTCACCGTAGTTAACGGTGAAAGAAGGTCTCGGACTGAACATCTAAAGCAAATCCAGCTATCCTTCTCAGGTGAGGAACAGAAGAACGCCTGCACAATACAGACAAGAGACTTTTCTGCTGTTAACTGTAATTCATTATTAAAATACGTGAGTCTGGGTTCCGAGGTAGACTATCGGTAGCACGTCGGCTTTCGGCATTGAGGTTGCTCGGATTGAATCCCGACAAGCGCTGTTCAATTCCTGCGTGTCTAGGCTGGATAGGGGCACTTTAAATCCGTAGACCGGAAAGTCCTTCTATGAGGTCAGGGGATAGGGAATGTACTAAAACCCAGTCGTCACCCCTGGGGTGTTCGGTCAAAACTGTGGTGGCACCTAGCCGAGTCGGACTCCAACCGTTGTAGTGCAATTATATACCTGAGCCGCACTACTCAGACCGAAACCTATATGGAACTGGTCTGGAACTTGAAAAACAACTACTTGAGCATGAGCCCCAAAGTTTAATAAGCTAGAAAATTATTTATTCTATCTTTACAAAAAGCAATACTTAAATGCTGGTCATGAAATCAATTTTTTCTTCACGTTTTCTATAGTATAGAACAGGATTTATTCCTTTGCCATACCGTACTTTATAACCTGTTCAGTTTTTGAGACTTCAAAAGCATTCATCGTTTACGCGAACACGACCAATGATATAAATACTAATTTCTTAAAAGCCAGACTATAATTAAATGAATGGTTCCCGCAGCTATCGATTTAATTACATTGTAGATTTAAAGAACTTCTTTTCTTGCTCCTATGTTTGCGCCTTCCACAAGTTTCCTGAAAGTTGCAATAATACAGTTCTTTGATACCCTGCAATGATACATTACTTTGGTAAATATGTGCATTCTCGAATGTTAATTTGCTTTTTTTAAGCCTCAGTGTTACGATCTACACTGCTGGCCACTGTAAATGCAACACCCTGAAGGAAACATGCAAATAACATGAAATTTACAACATGCATTAGCGGAGGTGAGATATGCAAATGATTAGAATTTCAGCGCAGACGCACATCACGCGCACCTGTGGCGCCACTTCAAAGCGCTATTTAAGGCTTGGAGATTTCGACGATTTCAAGTTCGGCAATTGTGTTTTTCTTGTGGTTTTTTTCAAAAAAACGATCAATTATGCCTCGTCTAAAACAGCGACCATCTTTTGATCTAGTATCCGAGTTCGACAGAGGAAGGATAGTGGCCTACCGAGATTGTGGATTATCTTTCAGGGAAATCGGTAGTCGTGTTGGATGAAACTAAACAACTGTAATGAGGATATGTGATTGTTGGATGCAGAAGGGTACGACGGACCGGCGTGTTCGATCGCATCCACCTCAGCGCACCACTTCAAGTGATGACAGGCAAATTGTGCGCATGGCAGTGACGGATCGCTCAGTCACATCACGAACCATAGCACAGCACATGCAGTCTGTAACGCATCATCCACTGTCTGCGCGTACCATTCGACGCCGTTTACAGCAGAGTGGTCTGTCCGCAAGACGTACATTGCTTTGTCTACCCTTGACGCAGAACCACAGACGTCTCCGCCGCCAATGGTGCGATGACAGAAGGATGTGGTTGGCAGAATGGAATGAAATTGTCTTTACTGACGAGTCACGCTTCTGTCTGCAACACCACGATGGTCGAATTCGAGTCTGGAGAAACCGTGAAGAGAGGATGCTGAACAGCTGCGTTTTGCACCGCCACACTGGTCCTGCACCGGGTATTATGGTATGGGGCGGTATTGGATATCACTCTCGTACACCTCTAGTACGCATTGCCGGTACTTTAAACAGCCAGCGCTACATCTCCGAGGTGTTGGAGCCAGTTGTCCTTCCTTACCTTCAGGGCTTGCCCACAGCCTTCTTTCAACAGGACAATGCGCGACGACACGTGGCACGCATTGTCCAACGGTTCTTCGTCAATCGCCAGATTGAATTGCTTCCCTGGCCGCCTCGCTCTCCGGATCTTTCGCCGATAGAAAACATGTGGTCCATGGTTGCTCTGCGATTGACCCAAATTTCATCCCCAGCTGCCACAGCACATCGAATTTGGCAACGTGTGGAAGCTGCTTGGTCTGCTGTACCCCAAGAACTCATCCAAAGTCTCTTTGAATCAACGCCGAGGCGTGTGGCAGCGGTGATCTCCAACAATGGCGGCTACTCTGGCTACTGATTTTGGCAGGAACCACACTGCACAGAAGTCTATAAATTTAATCATTTGATACTTGGTCAACATGTTATCTACAAAATAAATTTTTTTGTGATATCTCTTGTCTTTCTTGGTGTTGCAATTTGGGTGGCCAGCAGTATATATTAGAAATTTTAAGAGCCAAATATATTATTATAGTTGTATATATAAAAAAACAGACTTACACATGAGTACATCCACTTTTACAACAGCTTTGTCCTTGTGTGGTAATTGTTTTCGCCGGGGATACCACACCAATAGCTACTTTTAGAAGGAAAGTATCTCCTTCTAAGCGTTTCTCTTCCTTCTCTATTGCCTTCGAGTTTTTCCTTCTCAGGCCGTGTCCATCTCTTGATAAAAAATTCAAAAATTTCGAGAAACGTGAGCACTTTTCTTTTGCTCCCGTTTTCGATTCTTCGGAATGGGAACTCTAAACGAGAGAATGAGATTTTTATGTAATGCTATTGTTAGATATCACGGAGTTTATACGGGATAAAGTTAAGCTTGGTATACAATTTTGCAACATGGCAGCGATATCGTAGCTTTTATACAAAATTTATCATCTGAATTCTTTCTGCCGACTACACACGTGCTGATGGGGATTGGCAGAATAATATCAGCACATGATGGGTCTATCAGCACAAGCATGATGAAACCTAAGACATTAAGTTAAATCTGATTGTTTTTCCTTAATGCCTCAGCCTTTCCTTTTTTAAACTCAGGTCAGAGATCTGCTGTTTTAAGTATTCAATGTCTGACTGTAAAATTCCGACAACAAGGTCCAAGGCTATAGCCGAAATAGAGGCATTAAAACCAACGCGGAAAAATTAAAATTTGTTTTCAATGACGATGTTTTTATTTTAGTGAAGGGAAAAACACATTTAGTTCTCAGAAGCGTTTATATTTATAACAATGATAGCTTTTCATGCTTGTTTTATGGTTTAAATAACCTAAATAAATTAAATTCTGATCAATAATCTAATTTTTTTCCGTTCGCACAACGTCTTAGAAAAAGCAGAAATTTATCAATATTTTGCAATTTTCATTGTGCTACTCCTCGTTCCTTTTGCTAGAACAAAACGAACCAGAAGTCATTTCAAATAGGTTGAACTGGTTTGAACTAGATTGACCGGTGGTGCGGTCCGTCCCTACTGTTCTGTACCCCCCCCCCCCACACACACACCAACTCGGGATTCTACTCGCTACCACGGCCTTCACTTCAGTCTTTCTCTGTCTGTTACAAGTGGTATACGCTTTGGTGCTGTGTGTGACGTTTGTGATGTGAGTTTGTGTGCTGTCCATCGTGCAATACTGTGCATTGTTTTGTGTTATGTTTGCACCAGTATCACTAGAAAAACTAAGTAGTAGGTTCTGATGGCACTGTAACCGACACTGGATGGAAGGACGGTGTCATCCACCGACAAGAAAAATCATGTAGGTTTCCCTCTACAGTGGAGCATATGTCTCCTGCATTTTAATGACCTTCCTTTTCGCCTCATTTTCCAACATATTGACAGTAAAACTGCAGGACCTACTTCTTTTAGTGGGCCAATCGAACAGCAGCCCACTTGCTGTGAAAAACTTCCTGTGGTTGATTATGAACCCATAGATTGTTCGATTCCTGATATAGACAGGAATTTGTTGAGCAAAGAACAGCAGTATTTGTTGGACATTTCAAATGCAATCATCTTGGGTCATTGTCCAGAAGACTTGGCAAATAAGGACCCTGGTTCTTTGTCCCATTCTAGATGGCTAACTGAAGCCAACCGACTCCTTAGGTTATATATAAGTTCATCAGATCCATCCGGAAATTTAAAAGAAATAGTTGGCTTCATCTTGAAATCATATATGCTTATGTGGTTTGCCATAAAAAATAGCACATATTTTACTGACGGACCAAAACATGTCTTTCAAGTAATCCAAACATCCCAATATTTATCCAAAGAATTACTTTAAGTTTTTATTTCCAATGGCAAGCATTACAGGACACGAGATATCAAAAAGACAAAAATACAGGAACAAGATAGAAAAATGACATCCATTATTCTATCAACTTATGTCTGGCAATCTAACAGCACTCCCATGAAGAAACGGGAGGTAGAGCAGGACAAGAAGGAAGGTGAAGCATGTCCATTTCTTCCTGGTTATTTCACAGGAGAGAAAGAGGTTCGGGAGCCAAGCTAATTCTGTGGAGGTGCTTGCGAAGGCAATCATGGCCAGAAAAAAACCGTAGCATTGCCACAGATTTACCTCTAGGCCACTCAGGGATATCATGGACATGGACAAACCAGGGCTTATGATCGCTTCTAGCAGCAACAACCTGTGAGAAGGAACACCTGAGGGTCTTTTTGACTATTGTCTTGATGGAATGGTAGGCCAAGTCCTGGTTGTTTAGCTGTAAAACAGAAACCCCCATTTTTCTAGGACGTCAGCAGCCTCGTTCCCCTCGATTCCGCAGTGGGCCGAGATCCAATGTAAGACAACTGTTTAATTATGGTTCGACAACCGTTCCAGAAGGTTAACACAGTCATCAATATCGTTGGATCGAGAGAAACATGGAGAGTCAATACCCTGGAGAGCTGCTCTTGAATCTGAGAGAATCACCACTCTTGAGAAATGCTCTAATCGGCTCTGAAGCTGGAAAAGAGCGAAACGGATAGCTGAGATTTCACCATCAAAAGCTGACACATGAGTACCAACAGGAGAGTAGAATGAGAACAGCTCACAATGAACACCGGCTCCAACGTTTACACAATCATTGTTCTCGAGCCATCCGTATAGACCTTGAGCCAATGTTAAACGGGGTAGACGGTGTTTATAGTTTCGTATGCCACTGATCTTAGGATTTTATCACTGTCCTCCGCTTTTAACACACTTTGGCTCAAGCCAAGACGGATAGAAAAGGTCTTGGCTTCGATGGGGTTACGAGGTAAAAAAATTTTTGAGCTCCAAAATCGATGTTTAGGTGAGAAATAAGTGCGGTAACCCTCTGTACAAAGCCTCTCTGGGTCTTTAAATTACGCTCGGTCTCAGTTGAGACATGATCCCACATGGACATGCAACCGGGAGTTCTTACTATTTTCTCCCATAACAACAGGGCACGTTCTTTAATAATTGCACTGAGAGGCCTGTTATTTGAACACAACAACAATTAGTCAATTGGGGGGGGGGATTCACCGCGCCAGTAATAAGACACAAGGCCTGATTTTGAAGTTTTTCAAGGGAATCAATTACTTTCTTAAAAGCAGAAACCAGCGGTTCGCAGCAATAGGTCAGGATAGGCAGAACATAAGCATTATAGGTTTGATTTAAGGTAGATCTAGAGCAACCCCATTTCGAACCCTCCAGGATCTTCAAGAGTGACAGTCTCTTCGACGCCTGACTAGTGACGTCCTCAATATGTGAGTTTCACGAGAGTTTACTGTCGAAGGTTACACCCAGATATTTAAACTTTTCTGACATCCGGATAATATAGTCTTTATAAAATATCTGTGGAAGGAAGGGTTGATGGGTAAGAGAAAAAGATTGCACAAAAGTCTTGTCTAAATTAACTTTTATATTTTTTTCCTCTGATCAGCTCTCCAAAATGAGCATAGTTTTATTTAATGTGGGTTCAAAGGACTGTTTCGCAACAGACTTAGGAGATTCAGTCCAAACAACTAGGTCATCGGCAAACAGCAAGCATTTAATACCATCAATAGACTTCAGTTTTTGCTAATTAGATAATTAATGTAAATATTAAACAGAGTGCAAGAGTGCATATCAAACAGGAGTGCAACGTAGATCTACCTCCTCGTGGTGCACTCTGGGCAACGGCAAGTACGGCAAATTGATCTACAAAACTGGCATTCAGTATGGCTCTCAATTACTTCAAGTTGTCAATCTAATAATTCAACGAAATGCATTATTTGCGCACCCAGAGAATGTGCTGTTGCCAATGCTTGTTGATGAAAGAGAACATATTCGGGAGCTTGGCTACAGAAGGATCTTAAAAGCAAGACAAACTGTCCCAAAGAAGACGACTGTTAGAAATTTCGTACCACCGAAGATAAACTTACAAGCTTCCGATTATATTGGAATTCTTGTCTGGTGTAGCCTCCCTTAATGCTGCGGAACCTAAGTGAAGATGATATTCGAATTATTCATCAAATCTGACACCTGCGACCATCAGAGAAATGCTAATTTTCCTGTCCCACCCAGGCTGTGGAGAGGTGCGTCAAACTTGAATTGGCAGTTTGAAGAAGGGAACCAATCCAAAAACTGTTTTAGTGGGAAATTAAAAAAAAAACTTTTAAAAACTGTCTTACTTATTATTTTTTCTTCACTAAACTTTTATATAAGATTCTGGAGATTGAGCCGCTATTCTAGTGCCTTTTACAGCTTACAAGGAGCATCTATATAAAAGAGCAAAAGTATAATAATTATATGTAAATAAAAGTATGGCGACAAAAAAACACGAATTTCAATTTTTTGCCGCTTGTTTTCTTCTTCAAACTGCCAATTCAATTGTGACAGAGGCCTCGGATAAAGTACGTGGACATGATGCTAGATAAGGCTATATCCGAGCAACACTGAAGTCTAGATCGGTTATGCCTTATTTCTCAAAAAAATCAGACTTTAAATGTGTGTAGATATAAAAAAGAAAAAGTAAAAGTAGAGTAAGCCAAAGAATCCAACTGTGTGGAAAAATCTTTCTAAATAAATCTAAATATAATGTAAATACCACATCCAACAATTGGATGGTTGGTTGGGTAGTGTGTGGAGAGAACTCGACGTGCAACCACTTCCTAGTGGTGAGTTCTGGATCGTTTTGTTCTAGCAAATCGAACGAAGAATTGCACAGTGAAATTTGCGAAAAAATGTTAAATTTCTGTGTTTTCAGAGACGTTGCGTGAACGGAAAAAATTCGATTTATGATTAGAATTTAATTTATTGAGGTCATTTAAACCATAAAACAAGCATTGAAAACTAATGCGTGTTTATTTTAAAAGATTTAACTAACAGAAGAAAATTACAAAAATATTGCGATTTTCGCAGTTTTTCATAAAAATTAACTACGATGCGCGAACGGAAGACGTGAGCCGATTTAAATTTTTTTATGCCGTTTTTTCTCTTAATGCAATAGACAACTTTTCCGCACTAAAGCATTTCGACCCACCCTAATATGAAGCAGTTGCGGGACTTGGAGTATACCGAAATTGCATGTGTCGATAAACAACTGGCATGGAGATGTCGGTTACAGAGGCATGGCAGAAGTGGGGACCATAGTGCACTAGTCCATGAGACGCCGATCTTAAAAATGGCAACGGATTAAATACCTTGATGATTTTTGGCTGATCACAACTGCGTGAAGGATATCAGCCATCACAAGCGGATACTACTGTTTATCAAGCATTATCCGGAGCACCAAAAGAAGTCTAATAAAAATGCTGATGATTTTATTTTCTAATTAATTTGCATTTTGATTTTAAAAAAAGTTTTAATAAAATTTAAAGTTTCTAAAGGTAAGCTAAACTTTAGGATTTAACTTTTGTAACTGAGATAGGTCTATGATTTCTGAATTTCTTAATAGCTAGCATGTTTTGATGTAAAAATAGAATGTTCATTGAGGTGGTGACGTCAGAATTTAAACTAAAATCAGTTTAATATCGGGAGCAATAAACCCATATTTTTAACACTGATAATACCCACCCCAGTTTCCCTGCAGAGCAAGTAAAACTTCGGTACAACTATGGGAATTGGGCACTTAAATTCTTCTGACGGCACTTCCCAATTACTTTGCATTAAACATTATAAATTTTAGTGGAGTTTTGGACTCCTCAATTAAAATTTGCTGTTCCTGAGTAGGATTTTGTTGGGATTTTGATTAGAATCTTGAGAGTTTTGATAGACTTATTTCATGTTTTTTAGATTAATTAATACTTGACACTGGAAAAAGTTTTAATATTGTTATTCTACGAAACTAAAATATGTTAATCCAACATTTTGTTGTTTTGAGGGGGGAGGAACAGAGTAGACTATCAGATTTTGAGCATTTGTAAAATAAAAAAAATTCTGTATATTCTTCAGGTCTGGTGATAGCCCATTTTGTCTTTTTATAATTTGATTCTTGTGTTTTTCATATTTTGATTTTATAAAGTGTCTTAGTTTGATTTACGTTTGATAAAATATTATTTTGAGTGTGTTTAGTATTGAATATAATTTGATTGATATTAT